>VZQC01008058.1:183156-216725 GCA_009823505.1 Rhizomys pruinosus | reverse complement strand
ATTGTTATATATATATATATATATATATACTATATATATTTATATTTTATATATTCTATATTATTTTTTTTTATATATATATATATATATATATATATATATATATATATATATATATATTGCTCAGTTTGTTTTACTACTAGGTGTTTGGTGCTAGTAATGACAAATTAGGGATACCATTCATCATTCATTTTTCTGGACTGTGTTACTTCACTTAGCATAATGTCTTCTTGTTCCACCCATTTACCAGCAAAGTTCATGATGTCATCTTTCTTTACTGCTGCATAGAACTCCATTGTGTAGATGTACCACATTTTTTCTATGCACTCATTAGTTGAGGGGAACTTGGGTTGCTTCAAACTCTGCTCTTGTGAAGAGAGCTGCAATGAACATAGATGTGCATGTATCTCTGCAGTAGGATGAGTCTTGTGGGTATATACCCAGGAGTGGTATGACTGGGTCAGGTGGTAGGCTAATTTTGTCTTTTAAGCATTCTCCACACTGCTTTCCACAGTGGTTGTAGGAGTTAACATTCTCACCAGCAGTGGATAAGTATTCCCCTTTCCCCACAACCTCTCCAGCATTTGGTGTCTTTTGTTTTCTTAATCATAGCCTGTCTTATTGGAGTGAGATGGTAAATAAGAGTGATTTTAGTTTGCATTTCCTTTAATTATGAGCAATGTTGAAAAGTTTTTAAGATGTTTCTCAGCTATCTTTAATTCCTCACTGGTGAAGTCTCTGTTCAGCTCTTTACTCCATCTTTTGAGTGAGTCATTTATTTTCTTCTTTGTTTTTTGAGTAGTTTATATATTCTGGATGTTAATGTACTGTCAGATGTATAACTGGTGAAGGTTTCCTTCTACTCTGTGAGTTTTCTCTTCACTTCATTGATTGTTTTGTTGTTGTTGTTCACTGTACAGAAGATTTTGAGTTTAATGAGGTCCCACTCGTCAATTGTTGACCTTATTTCCTGAACAGTTGCTGTTTTTAGAAAGTCTTTTTCTACTCCTATGTAGGTTGCTGCCAACCTTTTCTTCTATCACCTTCAGAGTTCCTGGTTTCATGTTGCAGTGTTTGATCCATTTGGAGCTGAGTTTTTGTACAGAGTGAGAGATAGGAGTTTAATTTTATTCTCCTATAAATGGTGATCCAGTTTTGCTAGCACCACTTGCTGAAGATGCTGTCTTTCCTCCATTGAGTCTTTTTGGCCCCTTTGCCAAATATGAGGTGGCTGAAATTGTATGAGCTCATGTCTGGATCTTCAGTTTTGTTTTGTTTCATTTGTCAACAGGTCTGATTTTGTGCCAGTACCAGGCTGTCTTTGTGACTATATCCTGTAATATAGTGCAATACAAGTATAGTTATACCCCTGTATTGCACTTTATGTTCAGGGTTGCTTTAGCTATTTGAGGTCTTTTATTTTTCCACATGAGTTTAAGGATTTTTTTTTCCAATTCTGAGAAAAAACTCATGGGGATTTTATTGGTATTGCATTGACTCTGTATATTAATTTGTATAGAATAGACATTTTTACTATACTAAATTTCCAATCGATGAGCATGGGAGATCTTTCCATCTTCTGATGTCTTCTTCAATCTCCTTCAAGGTTTTAAAATTTTTGTTGTAGAGATCTTGGGTGTCTTTGGTTAAGTTTGTTCCTAGGTATCTTTTGAGGCTTTTGCGAGTGGGAAGGCCTTATTATATTCCTTCTCCAGTTGCTTGTTGTTGGTGTAAAGAAAGGGTACTGATTTTTCAAGATTAATTTTTGTATTTAGCCACATTAATGAACCTTTTAATCATTTCTAGGAGTTTTCTGGTGGAGTTTTTTAGCATCCCTTAAATAGTCTATCACATCATCTGCAAAGAGGCATAGTTTGACTTTCTCTTTTCTAATTAGTACTCCTTTAATTTCTCTTTCTTGTCTTATTGCCTTAGCAAGTGTTTCAATCACTGTATTGAAGAAGAGTGGTGACAGGGGCAGCTTTGTGGTGTTCTTGCCTTTAAGTAGAATGCTTCTAATTTTTCTCAGTTTAGGATGATGTTGGCTGTGGGTTTTTGTATATGGCTTTGATTACATTGAGGAATGTTCCCTCCAGTCCTAGTCACTCTAGGGCTTTAAGCATGAAAGGATGCTGGATTTTGTCAAAAGCTTTTTCTGCATCAATGTGGGTTTTTGTATATGGCTTTGATTACATTGAGGAATGTTCCCTCCAGTCCTAGTCACTCTAGGGCTTTAAGCATGAAGGGATGCTGGATTTTGTCAAAAGCTTTTTCTGCATCAATTGAGAAGATTGTGTTTTTTGTCTTTCAGTCCATTTATGTGTTTTATGATATTTATTGATTTACATATGTTGATTGATTCCTGATTCTCTGGTATGAATCCAAGTTGGTCATGATGGATGATCTTTTTGATGTAGGTCTGTATGCAGTTTGCAAGTATTTCATTAATGAGATGGATCAATAATTTTCCTTTTTGGTTGTATCTTCGCCTGGTTTTGGTATTAGAGTGATGCTGGCTTCATAGAAGGAATTTGGGAGGTTTCCCTCTGCTTGGATTCTTCTGAACAGTTTGAGTAATAATGGTTGTAAGTCCTCCTTAAATGTTTTATAGAATTTTGCTGTGAAACCATCTGAGCCTGGGTTTTTTTTAGTTGGAAGGTTTCTTACTACACTTTTAAATTCCTCCTATATTATGGGTCTGAGCACCTGAACCAGTCATTCCACTCCTGGGTATATAGCCACAAGACTCATCCTACCAGAAAGATATATGCACATCTATGTTTATTTTTATTTATTTTTTTCAATTTTTATTTTTATTTATTTCTGTATGTGTATGAATGTACTGTCTGCATGCAAGTTTGTGCACCCGTGTCGTGCAGTGCCGCGGAGGTCAGAAGAGGGTGTTGGATTCCCCTGGAACTGGAGTTCTCCTGGAATTGGAGTTTCAGACGGTTCTCTGCCGCCAGGTGGGTGCTGGGGATCGAACCCAGGTCCTCTGCAAGAGCGGTCAGTGCTCTTAACCGCTAGGCCATCTCTCCAGTCCCCACATCTATGTTTATTACAGGTCTCTTCACAACAGCAAAGAGCTGGATCCAACCCAAATGCCCCTCAAGGGATCAGTGGATAACAAAAATGTGGTACATTCACACAATGGAGTTCAGCGGTAAAGAAAGATGACACCATGAATTTTGCAAGTAAATGGATGAAGTTTGAAGCCATTATGCTTAATGAAGTAACACAGTCCCAATAAAATAAAGGGCAAATGGTTTCCCTCATTTGTGGATACTAACACTAAATCCCCAGTTGAAAAGCAAGCTGAAAACATTATTGTTATATTTCTTTATATCTGAAAGCAACTGTGTTGTTATAATGTAAATCTCTTAATGGGCTCTAGAATCAACCTACCACTTATTTTCAGACTCTGTAATTATGGTATATGGGTGGAAGGCATGGATTCATATTTTAGAGTAATATAAAATTAAAGGAGTGAAATGTGAATTCCTAAACATATTTTGGAATTAACATACAGTTTATTCCCAGAGGTCATAATTTGGATGCATATGTGATGATTATACAGGCATCTGTTAGAGCAATACAAAGGGGAGGGAAAAACAACAACATAAAGACTGTGTTAAACAACTGAATGATACAGTTAAACGCTGCCCAAAACAACAAGCCTCTGCAGGGAACAACTTTGGAAAGACTGAGAGAAAGATGCAAGACACGTATGGCAGAATGCATGAAAAGGAGTGGGATGGGGGTAGGGAGAGGGGAACGTGTCCAAACTGGACTGAAAGATAATGAATAAAACATACAGTTCATCAATAAAGGTATTTAAAAAAGGCACTTGGACAAAAAAATGTGATCATTATTATTGCAAATAAAAATCAAAAGTATATGTGTAATCTTTTAAATAAAGTTACAACAGTTAAAAAAAAGATGTCAATCTCTTCTTGGTTAAGCTTTGGTGAATTCTGGGAGTTCAGATATTCATCCATTTCTCTTAGGTTTTCAAATTTAGCAGAGTATAGGTTTTTGAAGTATTCTTATATGAGCGGCTGTTTTTTTGTTGTCTGTTGTAATGTTTCCCTTTTCATGACAAATTCTATTGATTTGGAGTTGCTCTTTCTTTCCTTTGGTTAATTTAGATAGATGTCTATCTGGTTTATCCTTTCAAAGGACCAGCTTTTGGAGTCATTGATTCTTTGTTTTGTTTTCTTTGTTTCTATTTAATTGATTTCCCTTCTGATTTTTGTGATTTCTTCTTCTCTGTTGGGTTTAGGGTTCATTTGTTGTTGTCCCTCAAGAGTTTTTAGCTGCAGTGTTATTTCATTTATTGTCCTCTTTCTCCTTTTTTAATGTAGGCATTGAAGGCTATAAACTTCCCTCTTAAGATGGCTTTTAAGGTATCACATATGTTTTGCTGTGTTATATTATCTTTTCCTTTAGTTCCAGGAATGTTTTTATTTTTATTTTTCTTTATTTCTTCCTTTACCCATTCATTATTCAGGAGTGTGTTGTTTAGTCTCCAAGTGTTCTTGTAGATAGTAGGATTTATTCTGGTGTTGATATTGAGCTTATTGCACTGTGGTCTGATAGAATGTATGAAATTATTTCAGTCATTTTGTATTTGTAGAGTTTTCTTCTGTGTCCCATTATTTTGTCGATTTTGGAGAATGTTCTGTGGGGTGCTGAGTACAAAGTATATTCTCTGGTGTCTGGGCAGAATATTTGGTAGATATCTGTGTGGTCCATTTGGTGTATTGTATTTTTCAGTTCAGATATCTGTCTGTTTATTCTTTGTCCAGTTGACCTATCCAACGGGCTCAGTGAGGTATTGAAGTCACCCAGTATTAGCGTGGTGGGTTAATGTGTGCCTTGAGGTCCTGGAGAATTGTGTTTATAAAGTTCGATGCACCAGAGATTGGTGTGTATATGTTCATGATTGCAAAATCCTTATGGTTAATTGTCCCTATGATAAGGATATAGTGATAAGGGTGTAGTGGCCTTCTTTGTCTCTTCTGATTATTTTTTATGTTGAAGTCTATTTTGCATGATATTACAATAACAACTCCTGCTCTACTTCCTGAGTGCTGGGATTAAAGGCATGTGCCACCATGCCTGGCATACATGGATTTCTTGTAGACAGCATATAGAAGGGTTCTGTTTCCTAATCCATTCTCCCAGTCTACATCTTTTGATTGGGGCATTGAGCCCTTTAATATTTAAGATTATTGAAAGAAGTGTGCTGCTTCCTTTTACCTTAATTTCTGTTTGCATTCTTGATCTAGGTTTGTATTTCAGCAGTTATACTTTTATTTATTACTCCCTTTAGCTGGTTAGGGATAGTTGCTCCTTTCCTCTAACCTTTGAATTGCTTGGAGTGTTTTTTGAAGGGTTGGTTTTCAGACATGGATCCTTTCTTTTTTTTTTTATCATGCTTTTATTGTTTTGTGCATTTCAGACATCATTTTTCAGTTCAATTTAGACATATTCCCCTTTCATTTCCCCCCATCCCACCCCAGATCATGCATTCTGCCATAACCGTCCTGCACCTTTTTCTCAGTATTTTAGGAATTCACATTTTCCTCTTTTAATTTTATATTACTCTAAAATATGAATACATAATTTCCACCAATATACAGTAATTACAGAGTCTGAAAGTAAGTGGTGGGTTGATTCTAGAGCCCATTAAGAGATTTATATTATAACAGCACAGTTGCTTTCAGATAAACAGTATTATAATAAGAATGTTCAGTTTGCCTTTCATCTGAGGATTTGGTGTTAGCATCCACAAATGAAGGAAACCATTCACTGCTTGTTTTTCTGGGACTGTTGCTTCACAAATGGCTTTGAGTTCCATCCATTTACCTGCAAAGTTCATGATGTCATCTTTCTTTACCACTGAATAGTACTCCATTTTGCAGATATACCACATTTTTGTCATCCACTTGTCTGTTGAGGGGCATTTGGGTTGGTTCCAGCTCTTCACCATTGTGAAGAGACTGTAATAAACATGGATGTGCATGCATCTTTGTGGTAGGATGAGACTTTGGGGCCCAGGAGTGGTATGACTGGGCCAGGTGGTAGGCTCATTTTGAATCTTTTAAGGGTTCTCCACACTGGTTTCCATAATGGTTGTATAAGTTTACATTCCCACCAGCACTGGGTGAGTGTTCCCCTTTCCCCACAACCTCTCCAGCATTTGGTGTCTTTTCTTGATCTTAGCCAGGTGTATCGGAGTGAGATGATATCTAAGAGTGGTTTTAATTTACATTTCCTTAATTATTAATGATGTTGAACACTTTTTAAGATGTTTCTCAGCCATCCTTAATTCCTTACTGGTGAAGTCTCTGTTTAGCTCTTTATTCCATCTTTTGAGTAGGCAATTTGTTTTCTTACTTCTTTGTTTTCTGAGTAGTCTATATATTCTTCATGTTAATGCTCTGTCAGATGTATCACTGGTGAAGATTTCCTCCCACTCTGTGGGTTTTTGTCTTCACTTCTTTGATTGTTTCTTTTGTTGTAGAGAAGCTTTTTAGTTTGATGAGGTCTCATTTGTTGACTGTTGACCTTATTTCCTGTGCAGCTGCTGTCTGATTTAGAACGTCTTTTCCTATGCCTATGTCATATAGGTTGTTGCCAACTTTTTATTCTATCACGTTCAGGGTTTCAGGTTTCAGGTCGAGATCTTTGATCCACTTGGATTTGATTTTTGTACAGGGTGAGAGGTAAGGGTTTAATTTTGTTCTTCTACAAATGATGATCCAGGTTTGCCAGCACCATTTGCTGAAGATGCTATCTTTCCTCCATTGAGGGTTTTTTTCCCTTTTGTCAAATATGAGGTGGCTGAAATTGTATGAGCTCAAATTTAGATCTTCAATTTTGTTTCATTGGTCAACAGGTCACTTTTTGTGCCAGTACCAGGCTGTCTTTATGACTATGGCCCTGTAATATAGCTTGAAGTCTGGTAGACCAATCCTCCCCTGTATTGCATCTTTCATCTTGTTTATGTCATGAAAGATTTTTCTTTCTCCTTTGGGTATAACTGACATTTTTGCTGGGTATAGTAATTTGGGTTGCCATCTATAGTTGTTGGGTACTGGGAATACTTTGGTCCATGTTCTGGCTTTTATCATTTGCACTGAAAAGTCAGCTGTAATTCTGATGGATTTCCCTTTGTATGTAACTTGTTTTTCTCTGTGGCTCTGAGTAATTTGTCTTTGCTTTGGGGGTCGAATGTTTAAATCATGTTATAGTGTGGGGAATTCCTTTTTTGATCTTGTCTATTTGATAGTCTATGTGCTTCTTGTATTTGTATCATTTGTCATTTTAATGTTTCAGTTTGGGGAAACTTTCTTCTATTATTCTGTTGAAGATCTGACCAATACCTTTGTCCTGGAATTCTACTTCTTTCTCTAGCCCTATGATTCAGAGGTATGATCTTTTCATAGTGTCCCACATTTCCTGGTTTTTCCACACTTGTGTTTTTAAAAATTTTTCATACTCTTTGAGCATTGTGGTTCTTCCACCTTGTCTTCCAATCTTGATATTCTCTTTTCTATTTCATCCAATCGGTTACCTAGGCTTTCTCCCATCTTTTCCTGCTGATTGGATGAGTGTGCAATTTCCTTTTTTCATTTCTTTAGTATTTCCAGTTCCCTTTGTAGTTTGTCATTCTCTCCTTCTAGATACTTGATTTGCTGGTCAGTTTTCTATTTTATTTCAACGTAGGATCTTTTCAGTTTTTCCACTTCATTCCTGAGTTTGTCTTTTTCTCCCTTGATTACTTTGAGTATGTCTATTATTGTTGTTTTAAGATCTATGTCCAGGGAGAACTCATTTTTGGAATCATCTATAGGACTGATAGATTTGGGTGGTGATTTATTATTTGCTTTTTCCCATGTTGTTGATTTTCTCTTGTGCTCTTGTCATCTGGATTTGATTTGTTGTTTATAGTCTGATACAGAATTCAAGTGCTTTATTGTTGGGTTGAAGGCCTATTCCTCTAGGTTGGAAGGTTTTCTGTCTCTTCTGTTACCTTGTGCTCTGAGTCACCTTTGCTGTTCCCGCTAGGATAGCTGCAAAGGGTGGAGGGAGCAGTGGCACTGGTTTGGTCAGCCAAATCCTGTCACCTCTGAGGTGCAGGTTGAGCCTTACCCAGTCTGGTCTGTAATTTGGAGCATCTCCAGAGACCTGGGAGCAGTCCCTCTCCCAATCCAAGGATAGCCGGCATGCGCAGAGGCATGCAGGGCTTTACCCTGTCTGGGCCATAAGTTGGAGTGGCTCCAGAGACCTGGGTACAGTCCCCAGTCGTGATCCAATGACAGCCCGCCCGAGTGTATACTTTCATTTTTCTATATGTTGATATCCTGTTTTCAGAGAATCATAGGATTTAATAGGATGGCTATTTTCACAAGATTAGTTCTTGCAATGGCAATTGATGACTGTTAATTCTTTCAATCTTCCAGTGTCTTCCTCAGTATTTATGCTCAGTATGTTATTGTCTTGGTGGTGATGGTTTTTCATTTCCTTGACTAGGTTTATTCCAAGATATTTCATTGTTTCTGAGTACTGTGAATGGTACGTATTTCTTGATTTCTTTCTCATAATTTTTTAATGATATATAGTAAAGCTATAGATTTCTGTGTTGTTTGCATTCTGTTACTCTGTTGAAACTATCAGCTTTAGTAGTTTTCTAGTGGATTCTCAAGGGTCTCTTACCTATAGAATCCTATGACCTGCAAATCAAGATATGTTGACTTTGGCTCCTGTTTAAATTCTTTTTGGGTGGTCCTCATGGTTCATTGCTCTTGCTGACTCCAGGTAATTCTTTGAGTAATAGTAGAGAGTGGACATCCTTGTCTTGTTCCTGATAGCAGTGGGAATGCTTCTGGTTTTTCAATATTTAGCATGCAATATATAGCATGTTGCCTATTGGCCTTTTGTTTATAGCTTTTTATTGTGTTGAATTGTATTCCCCCTACCCCTCTTATGCCAGAGTTTTCATCATGAAGTGATGTTTGATTTTGGCAAAGGTCTTCTCTAAATCTATTGAGATAGCATGTGATTTCTATTCTTAAGTGCATTTAGGTGATGAATTATAACAATTAATTTACATATTTTCATCTAGCCCTGCATCTCTGGAATGAAAATCCTTTGATTATCTAAAATTATCTTCTTGATATGTTCTTGAATTTGGTGAGCAAATATTTTATTGAGAATATTTGCATCTATTTTCATGAGGTTACATGGTTGGTAATGTGTGTGTGTGTGTGTGTGTGCGTGTGTGTGTGTGTGTTTTGAGTTTTCCTATCAGTACAGTGGTGGTTTCATAAAAGATAGATGGAAAAGTTCTCTCCTTTCTTATTTTATGTAATATTTTGACAAATATTGCTTTAAGTTTTCCTTGAAAGGATAGGTACTAGTCAACACTGAAATCACCTGAACCTGGACTTTTTTCACTTGGGAGTATTTTTTGTTCTTTCAGATAATCTTGACACAGACAATCTTGACAAACTGCTATGTAGCAGCAAGACTGAAAGAACAAAAAATATTTCCAAGTGAAACGCAAGGAGGTTTTGACAGAAGTACACTGAAGCGTCTCTTGTAGGGTGGTCTACTTTTGTAAATTTTGGGGGAGGGGCTGAAATATTTCCATATGAGAAAGAAAAGATACAGCTTTGCATTGTGTAAGATGTACCAGGAAGTGCCAGCAGAGAGGTTGGCCTGTATGAACATTGAAAGGAAGAAAAGCCTCAGACTGTTACAGGCATCAAACCTCTCTGTGGATCCTATTTGTAACAACTGTTTATAATGAATCCTAATGAACCTTACCTTCTAGGTGCTGCAAAGTTTTAATATGAGAGATTTTCTTACCTCCTTTTCATAGAACAAGGAGGAATATGATGATGATGATGAGGTCATTCTCTAACTGTAAATTGGAGCCAACTGTTATAGAGGTAATCTCTTATAAAACTGGTAAAACCACCTTCTTTAATTGACTAATAGACATAGGAACTGTGAAAAGGATTATTCTCTATTCAGGACTAAATATAATGCTAAAGTCTCTTTAAGCTGTACATTTAAGCAAAATATATTAATACAGGAGAGCTCTGATATCAGCAATAGATTATTCTGCCAAAGAGATGTTGGCCAGGGGATCCAAGCCCCCCCCCAAAAGGTAAAGTCTTCTTGCCTGTAAACTGAGATACCTGCAAGAAGAGAGGTGGTAAGGCCGTGCTGTTGAAGACCTGATGTAAGCATTGGAAAGATATATTGAGACCGCACTTGCAGGTGTACAGTTGGTCTCTGGAATACCAGAGTGTCACCAAAGGCCACTAAACCAAAAGCAAAAATTGGTCTCCTTGAGTCAAGCAAGACTCCTCTGTCAGCATCAGCTACACCTCACCTGCCTGGAAATACTGTGCAGCAGTGGCAGCCACATGTCTGTATATTCCAAATCTAATTGGCTATTAACTGTCTCCTTGGAGGAATAATTCATGAGTGATGCCACAAGCTTACATCCTCTAGTGGTTAGGAGAAGTTATAAGACACAGTAAGACCCTGCCATGTTTTACAGAAAAAAGTTAATTCATGGATTAAGATACCATCCAAACATCTGTGTCTATACCAAAGTGACCTACCATAACAATTAGTACTGTTTAAATACCTATATATCTAATTGCTTGTGCTTCATTAATAGGATTGAAAGGTTATTCCTGGACAAACTGTCAGCCCATGAAAGGAAACAGCTAGAACTGACCAGAGTCCAAAACGACATCTCTGGACAAAGTACACTGTTTTGCTTCTTGTCCACCTGTGCCCCTTTTCTAAGCCTAGGGAACAATCTGCGGAAGAGGGGGCGTGGTAGAATGTAAGGGCTGCGATTGGGGTGAATGGTGAAAGTACAGCAATATAGACTGGACACTTATTTGATCAACTTGATTGTACATACAAGCCGCCCCCTCCCCCAGCTGGATGGTGGGACCCTTGGGCTGTGTGGGTTTGGACACAACTACTTGCAAATTGGTTTTACATGAAGGATGCTTGTATTCATTAAAAAAAAAAAAGAAAACGTAATGCCGAATTTTCAAGCACATTCCTATCTATTCAAAAATAAAAATTGAATGTTAATGTCAGAGGTTAATATTTTAATAGGGGAGGTGATCTAAATATGATTAAGACATATTGTATGAAATGCACAAAAATTCAATAAAATATATTAGAAAAAAAGAAAATAAAAAAATTTAAAAAGTAAGTATATTTAAAAAACTGGAACTAATATGTTTATCTAATTAATACTTGTACTGTTGCATATATATATTATACACACACATATATATGTGTGTATAATATATATGTGTGTATATTATATATATTATATATATATAATTATATTCTACAGGCATATATATATATGTGTGTGTGTATATATATATATATATATATATGCCTGTAGAATATAATTTGCGTTCCTTTGGTGTGGGTTTCCTTCAATACTACTCAACCTCCCAAGAGTTTAGCCCTTATAGGAGACTGAGTCTCTCCATCCCAGATGCCATTGATTGTTAACACTTCCTTAGGTAGAGTTTCAGGTTTCTTACACGTTTACCCATGTCTACGCTAGGATTTTATCTGGTTTGATCATAGGTGGGACTTGTGCATGCTGTCTCCATTGCTGAGCTCATATGAATAACTCACCACCTGTCTGGAAGACTGTTTCCTTGTGGTCATCTACCATCTCTGGCTCTTATAATTTTCTGCCTCCTCTTCCCCAATGATTCCTGAGCCTACAGAGGTAGAATTTTTCTTTTTTTTAATTTATTTTATTTTATTTTTTTATATTTTTTTATTAATTTAGTTTTTATTGATGCTTTGTGCATTTCATACATTTTTTCCAATTCAGTTCAGGCTTATTTCCCTTTCCCTCCCCCCCACCCCCACCTCATCCCAGATCATGCATTCTGCCATAACTGTCCTGCATCTTTCTCTCAGTTTTTTTTTTTCATTTTTAGCTATAAGTGATAATCCATGAGTACAAGCATCCTTCATGTAAAACCTATCTGCAGGCTGTTGTGCCCAAACCCCTACAGCCCCACCATCCAGTGGGGGGTGACAGGTTGTTTGTTCAACCAAGTTGATCAAATGAGTGTCCAGACTACATTGCTGTAGTTTCACCATTCACCCCAATCGCAGCCCTTACATTCTACCACGCCCCCTCTTCCACAGGTTGTTCCCTAGGCTTAGAAAAAGGGGCACAGGTGGATTACTCTCTGTTCAGAATTTTTCTATAGGTGTCTTATTCAGAGATGAGCAGTCTGCAGTCTCTCTTTCTCTACACTTTGGCCAGTGGTGTTTCTCTGTTTTAATCACCATCAGATGCATAGGGAAGTCACTCTAATGAGAGTTGAAAGGTACATTTATCTATAAGTATAACAAAAGGCTATTAGGAGTCAGTTTAATACTGTAGCTATCTAGCACAATAATCCTATGAGTTTCTCCCCTATGGCTTGTGACCTGTTAGATTCCTAGGACTGATATCATTATCAAGTATAGGCTCCATCCTATGTAGCAGACCTTAAGTTGAATTAAAAAGTAGACCTTGAGTCCAATTAGAAAGAACTTCGTTACTACATAGACCTCCTGGCACCACTGCATCAGTGCACATAATTCCCACAAGGGTCGTTGTAGCCCTCAGACTTCATAGCTGGGGAAATTTAAAAAAGAATAGCTACTGATAAGCAATATTTCCTAGATTTTTTAACAGATTGCATTTCAAATTAATTTTCTTTTTAAAAATGCTTTTTAAATATTTTATCTTTTTTATTTATTTTTTTATGTGTATGAGTGTACTGTCTGCATGTAGGTTGGTGCACCTGTGCTGTGCAATGGCGTGGAGCTCAGAAGAGGGCATTGGATTCCCCTGGAACTGGAGTTAAAGATGGTTCTTAGCCACCATGTGTGTGTGCTGGGAATCAAACCCAGGTCCTCTGCAAGAGCAGTCGGTGCTCTTAACCACTAGACCATCTCTCCAGCCCCCTCAAATTCATTTTGTTTGAGAGACATTAATGATGTTGATGTGAGAAAATTCATATATTCCATTTTTTCAAAAGGGTAGCTATAAGGTCAATTATAAAAACATACATTTACATTCTTTGGAAATTTCCCAAAAGTCTACCCCTGAGAAGAGTTCATTAAATAAAATTTTCATGAATACCAGTGTAAGAGTGAATACCTTCATCTTCTCTCTTTCAGGGCTCAGAGATTTTACAGCTCGCTGTGCAGTTTTGGCGCACTTCTGAAGGAAAAAAGGTTTAGACTGGAAAATTCAATTTCCAATGATACTGGTGAGGACAGAGATTCCAGTGGATTTGATGAGGAACTCATAGTGTCTTTTCACATGAAGCTATTTGGGAAAACTGACAAAGCAAGCAAGTCAGAAATTCAACAGGAATATTCAGAGACAGAGATATAAGATTTCTGCCTTTGTCTGTCCATTGTCAACAATGGACAAACTCCAGACTCTGTCCAATCTGACAAACCAGAGTGCATCCTCTGAGCTGAGCCATCAGTGCCTCACCAGTTGTGGTACCGAGTGCTAAACTTTCTCAAGTTTGAAAACATCTTGCAATGTAAAGGAAGGTAGAATGCCAAACACAGGACACTGGCTAAGGTGTGTAAGTATAACCTCCGACCAATTACCTGTTGAGTTCCAAGCTGTCTTTCACAAGAGTGCACCCTATGCAGTCAGACGAGAGTGGAGAATGAAGAAAGGAAACTGAGCAGTGGCAAAATATCCCTATAAACTCAGATTAGACAGGTCAGGTGACAGAAGTGAGTGGGGCACAGTTGCAACGAGAAGCCCTGTGACGGGAGGAGTCAGAATTCAGAGTATTTACATGTTGTCTAAAATTTCTACAATTCTTATTCAACACAGAATCATGGATTTTAGGTTCTTGTTAGTGTGTCATAAATGAATAAATAAATGCATTTCCTTGTATTTACATAGAGGAGTAGGATACACTGGGATCATGTTGACCCCCATTACCCTCCTCACCTTTCTGCCCTGATCCCTTCTTCCTGAACACTACCTCTTCCACATTCATGTTTCTTATGGATTCCAAACAGGAGAGAAAACACATAGTGCTTGTTTTTCCAAATCTGACTTATTTCATGTAACATGCTAATTATGTCCCTTTTCCTACACACAGCCTGATTTCATTGTTTATGGCTAAACAATGCTGCACTGTATCTCTTTTCCGATGTATTTACCTGGTTGTGGGGACCTAGGTTGATTTACCAAATTAGATACCATGAAAACTGCTGTTGCAAACATGGGGCTGCAGGAACAAGCATCATAATCTTGATTTGTTACTTTGATTCCCTGGGGCCTATACAAAGGAAAAGGATAGTTACATTATATGGTAGTTCTAATTTTAGTTCATTCTGAGTGATTGTATTGACTGATATTCTCAACAGTAAGACATTTTCACCCTTTCTCACTAGCATTTCTTGCTTCTCATTTCCTTAATAATTTTCATGCAGACTAGGTGAGATGGAATCTCAATATACTTTCAGCTTTTGCCACTCTGATGGCTGAAGATGTTGAAATTTTTTCATTTATATATTCACTTTTTGTATTTTTTTTTCTTGAAAAGCATCCGGTCAATTCATTTCCCCAGCTACTTATTGTGTTAATTGTTTAAATTAATTAATTAATTTAATTTTTAATTTTTACATTTTAAAATGACTATTTGTAATTTTGATACAGTGTAATTTGAGGTTTTTAGATGCCCTCTCCTATTAACACTTCCTCTTATTGTCCCCATCCAATTTAATGTTCTCTCTCTCTTTCTCTCTACACACACATACACACACACACACACACACACATACACACACACATACACGTATTTGGTCTATAAAGTCTAATTCATGTCTCATAATGGCCTTCAGTGTGAGTTCATTCTTGGTGTTTAATTTTTATGCTGTTTGTGTATTCTGGACTTTAATCCCCTGTGAGCTCTCTTCTGCATGCTGTCTCTTCACTCCCTTGATTGTTCCCTTTGCTATGCTCCGCTGAAGCCATTTGATTTAGTACAATCTTATTTGTTGTATCTCAACATTGTTTCCTTAACTGTTGGAATCCTGCTCAGGAAGCCATCGACTATACCTATTTCTTGGAATATTATTCTGTTTAACCTCAGCACTTTCAAAGTTTCAGGTCTTTGATCCTCTTATTCATTGAAACACTTGGGGAAGGACCTACAATTGAAGAGTTTCTTTCATCAGACTAGCCTGTGGGCATGCCTATGGGGCATTTTCTTAATTGTTAGTTGATGTAGGAGGGGCAGAGCTATCTCTGGGCAGGTGAACCTGGACTGCTTACGAAAAGTAGCTGGACAAGCCTGGGTAGCAAACCAGCAAGCAGAATTCCCCCTGGGGCCTCTGAGTCAGTGTCTGCCTAAAGGTTCCTGCCTTGGGTTCCTGCCATGGCTTCCCTCAGTAATGGACTGATCAGGATATGTAAGCTAAATAAACTCTTTCCTGGTTTCCTTTCACTTCTGGTAGTGTGCATAACAACTTCTAGGACTATGAAAGCTTCTCACTGCAGGGCCTCAGAAGTTGAGGCTGGAGTGCCAGAGGGAGAGGGAGGGGCAGGTTATCAGTGGACACCAGGATGCCCATCTCAGTTCTGATGACTTTGTTAGAGCCCAATGAGTAGCAGAGGGGAATGGAGCAAAGGTACAGATCCTCACATGCCAGGGCCTGGAGTCCTGGGGGTAGGGAAATGCTACGTGTGGATCCTGTGTGTTCAGCTGCTGTGACTCAGGATACAGGTCTCAGTGGCAAGGGTATGGTGCTACCTATGGAAGTGTGTTGTTGTGCAACATACGGTCTGTGGTGATAAATGTTCTGTATGCTGCTGGGAAGGATGTGTGTGCTACTCATGTTAGGCAGCTTTTAGGGTATAGCTGACACAGCATCTAAGCCCAATGTTGAATTTCTGCATAGTTGGTCTATTTATTAACTATTAATATTTTGTTTATTACTTGTATTTCCTGTGTATGAGTGTATTGCCTGTATGTGCGTAAGTGCACCTGTAACATGCAATGCCTGAAGAGTAAGAAGAAGGCATTGGATACCACTGGAATTGGAGTTACAGATAGTTGTTGGCCGACATGTAAATTCTGGGAATCAAACCTGGATCTGCTGCAAGAGCAGCCACTGCTCTTTAACACTGAGCCATCTCTCCAACCCCTCTATACTCTTTTAAAATAGGGCTATGAAGGACTACTTGTCTTGTCTTCCTTCTTTCAGGTATATTGACATATGCTTTTTAAAAATCTTTTTAAGACAGGGTCTCCCTGTAGCCCCAGGTGGACTAGAACTCACTATGTAGACCAGGCTGGCATTGAACTCCCAAATATCTGCCTGCCTCTGCCTCCTGAGTGCTGGGATTAAAGTCATGCATCACCACGGCCAGAGATATGTGCTTTTATATTAAGTTGATTACATACACATCTAATGTTATAATTGCTTTGTGAATTGATTTTATCATGACAATGACTTTCTTTTCTTTTCTTTTTTTTTTTTTTTTCAAGACAGGGTCGCCTTGTGGCCCCAGCTGTCCTGGAACTCACTCTGTAGACCAGGATGGCCTTGAACTCACAAAGATCCACCTGCCTCTGCCTCCCAAGTGTTAGGATTAAAGGTGTGAGCCACCACGTCCGGCGACAATGATTTTCTTTCTCTGATTTTAGCTTTTGCTTAAATTCTGCCTTATCTGATGTTAGTAACTAACATCATTTGACGTTAGTAACCATCTCTGGATATTTCATTTCCACAAATTCTCATAGATTGCCCATTTAGTAGAATCTGTTCATTATTCTGCTATAGTCTGAATGTTGGTTCTTCCTAAAATTCACTTGATTCTTCATTACTTTCAAAATGATATTAAGGAATGGGGTGTGTGATGGTTAATCCTGGGTGTCAACTTGACTGGACTAAGGAACAATTAAGAGAAAAAGGGTCTTCTTATTGGACCACCTCAACCCGGATGGCCCACCCCAAATGTGGGCTTTACCTTCTGCCGGCAGGCAGTATAAAAGGCCATGGCAGAAGGAGCTGGTCCCTTTTTCTCCTGCAGCTTGCCTCTCTCATCTGGTGAGTTTGTCTTGCTGCTGTGATCAACCTTTCGGATACCAGCATGTACTGAGACCGGCAGATCTCCTGGAACCCATTTGGGCCTTCAACACTGGATTGGGACTACTGAGATATCCAGCCTTGTGGACTGAGCAGTTCCCTGGATTCTCGTCTCGGCCTTTCCAGTGTGGTGCAGCTACTGCTGGAATCTTTGAACTCTGTGTCACATGAGCAAATCAATAAATTGTATATAGCTATATATATTCATCCTGTTGCTTCTGTTTCTTTAGAGAACACTGACTAATACAGGGTGTTTCTAGGAGTGAAGAAGGGAGGGTCTTTTCCTCATGAATGCATTTACTGTCATTATAAAGAGAAACGAGAGAGTTTCCTTGCCATGATTTAGCCAGCTAGCAGCACTTGTGAAATAGGAGATCCCGGATCAGATATGAATTCCATTGATCCCTTTGGTCTGAGACATACTGGTCTCTAGACTTTTAGGAAATGAAAGCCTTTACATTTGCCCACATGTCTATATTGATTTGTCAAAGTGGCTCTGACTGACAGGGATGTTCACATGTGTGTTAGATTGGGGTTGGGGCAAAAAGCCAAGATGGCATAGATTGAAAGGACCCTCCTTTTTTTTTCTGGTCAGGCCAGATTCCCAAAAGACCTCCAGACCTGAGACCCACCTCCAGATCTAAGCCCCTGACCTGGCTTAATTGGCCCGATTCCAATATGTCACCATCTCCCCTCCTCCGTATAAAAAAGGCTCTTCCTTCTTACCAGATGCAAGCTTTCTCATGGTCCTGGAGGTCCATGGATGAGAGAGAGAGAGAGAGAGAGAGAGAGAGAGAGAGAGAGAGAGAGAGAACGAGCGCATTTCCTGGAATAAATTCCTGCCTTGGTTTACTTTTAATTTGGACTGATTCACCACTTTTTCTTAGTGTCGGATGCCTCTTATACTGGTGGCCCTATGGAGAATGGGGTTATTTTTCCTCTGCCTGGGGATCCCAAGGCCCATGGACACTGGGGACACCCATTTCCTTTCCTAATGCATCCAGCTTCTGACATGGGTAAGCCCATTTCCTGTGTCCTCATTTCTGCTGTCCAGAGGTCCTGCCTAAGTCGTTGCAATGCCAGGGCAAGCTCTTTCCTCAGCCCGGGACCCGGGCCCACGGAAGCTCAGAGTCGACTGGCTGTTTTGGGGGAGGAATGCAGAGCCAGGCTCTGTGTGAGGGGTCTCACTGTATTAAAGATGTTCATCCTGATTCCACCCCACACCTACCCCACTTCGAAGTCTCAGGGTGCAGTAGAGGATGCTCCCCCCTCCACCCCTTTCCCCATCTCTGATTTCTCCTCCTCCATTCCTGCACCTGATTCAAATTGACACAGTAGCCATTTTTATCTGATCACCTGGCATGAATTCATTTACCAGGCAGATTAACAAATTCACTCCAAAATGTCCACTATTGGAGTTTTACAATTTTATCACCCTGTTTTCATCTGCTTCCAATTAAAATCATTTTTCCATTTTAGCTTTTGTATGGGTATAGTTAATGTTTCCACAGGATTGCTCTTTAACCTACTGGCTTTTAACAAATGCTGTTTTGTTTCTTGTTTTTATTCTGTTTCATTAAATTAGCAGGTAAACCCAACACCTATTAGATACAGGTGAGCCATGCTGCAAGCCAGATCTGCTGTCCTTGCACCCATCCCACTTACACTAACTCTTCCTTTGCAAAGCTTTTGCTGCTGTAAGCCAAGCTCCAGTGGTTAAAGCTGGGCCTCCCTTGCAGTTTCACTGTGATGACTGATCAGTATATTTATGCAATTAAGTCATGCATGTGTCTGTCCAAGCTGTCTGTTAACTGTTTCATGTGTTAACTCTTTTATGTATAAGTCTGTCATGTGTCTGTCAAAAAGTGGCTCTTGGGAAGTACTCTACCTCTCCCCTGTGTCCTCACAGGTCATTTTTTCACACATTACTTTTTAGTCATTTCTGTCTGTCCAGTGCCACTCCTGGGCCATGACATCCTTAATCACCTCCCATCACCCACCAGTCCTGATACCCCTCAAGAACCCCGCCCCTTTTCCTTTCAGGCCCCTCCCATCACCCACCAGTCCTGATACCCCTCAAGAACCCCACCTCTTTTCCTTTCAGGTCTCAGTTTCCTATTTCTAAAACCCACTGCCATGGGCTCAAGCCTACCATTACCTGCCTCCTATCTCCACTAACTAACCCTGCAACACCCCATTCTTCCAGTTCATAAGCCCTCTGGCACCTACCGTCCTAACCCCTAAAGTAACCCCTTCTTTACTACTGTGCCCTTCATACTTCCTTTTGCCTTCACATGGGAGGACCTGAAAACCAGGTCTGCAGCCAAGCCTTGGCCCGAGATCTCTCTTCCTTTGACTCTGGTCCCAACGTACCCTTCCAGTACTATCATGTCAGATTGAGCCAATGCCATATGGGACCTACAGCCTCTAGAGACAGCAGACCACATGGTCTCTTTGCTAGGATTGGTGGCCTTCTTCCTTCACTGGATCCTTAATCTTTCTGTCACAGTTAAACCCTGTTGCAGGCAGCTAAGGAGACCCCACGGGGCCTTTCTCCCATCCGGCCATCCAATGCCTCTCCTCTCTCCTTAGGATGCCCTCTTGGCCGCCCCCACTTTGACCCTCCCAGACTCTTCACACTCTTTCCATCTCTTTACAGACAGAAAATTGGGAGTGGCCACACAGGCCTTATCCCAATCCGTTGCGCCCTCATAATGGACAGTGGTGCTTCTCTCCAAACAGCTTGACCCCACTGTCTGTGGATGGCAGCCATGTTTGAGGGCACAGGCAGCACTGGCTGAACTCATGGGAAGCTCTCAAACTTATCCTTCGCCAGCCCATTTCAGTGTACTATTTGCATAGGCTTTCACACCTCCTTGGTCATTCCTCTCTCCCCCTCCCCGCACCCTCATGAATTCAGGTTTTCCTTAGCCCTCAGCCTCACCTTAAACCCAGCAACATTTCTTCGACTTCTGCCTCCTCTGGGACTCCTCACTCCTGCCTAGAAATGGTGGAGGCACTTTGGCAGACAGGACTCAGGGACCACACCTCCACCAGCACTGTTGAGGCAGACGGCCTTTTCTTATTAACCATAACCTACCAGCTTTGGCTCCCTGCTGGTGGCAGACTACCTACCCTACCTCTCTTACACACACTCCTCTGCTCCCATGTGGACAAATGCCTCCCTGCTCCTACCTCAGTGGAGTCCACAACCATTGACCTGCCCTCTCACACACCAGGGGACAGTGTCCTCCTTAAAACTTTGTCTCTTTTTCATACAGCATTTCTTTAAAAAAAAAACCTTTATCTCCTAAGTCTCTTGATCCCAGGTGGACTGGACCCCCTGTTGTCATCCTTACGAGGCCATCAGCAGCCAAACTGACGGGTACCATTTGTCCAGACTCAAGAGAGCCCCAACCCAAGATGGATGGTCCATCAAACAGCTGGGACCCACTATTCTCCGGTTTTCCAGAGACCCTCAAGGACAGGTCTGAATGGTTGGGTATGGCAGTCTTCACCTTCTGTACCTTCACACACACTTCCTCTGCTGTCCCTGCTGCCACAGGTACCAGACTCTGTGACAACCCTGCCCAGTTGTCCTTTGTCTAGTTATTGTCTCAGTCTTCACCTGACCAAGTGATGCTGTGCCAGATTTGACATACTGCCGGCATGTCCATTCTCAGGATACTTGGATGGATGAAATTGGAGAGCCCACAGTTAGGCCCTGTCCTCTGACCAAGATCATCTAGCAGTAAGAGGAGCCTCTCCAACCAGAGGACTCCTTCTGATCTTAGCACCAGGTTTCCTCCACTTCCTGCAGGAACACATCCAAGAGGTCACCAGAGTGGTCTTTATATTTTTACACCTGGGTGCCCACAGCCCCACCTACTTCTGACTCTCCCTCCCTTCAATGTACCAACTCAGCAGGAAGAAGCCAGAGCAGAGTCATTGCCCCCCTATTACCTAAGAGTCTGGGATATTAGGTTGGGGCTGGGGCAAAAAGCCAAAATGGTATAGACTGGAAGGACCCTCCTTTCTTTTCAGGCCAGATTCCCATGAGACTTCTGGACCTGAGACCCACCTCTAGATCTGAGCCCCTGACCTGGCTTAATCAGCCAGATTCCAATATGTCATCATCTCCACCCTATAAAAGGCTCTCCCTGCCTCCCAGATGCAAGCTTTCTCATGGTCCTGGAGGGACATGGATTTGCCCAAGAGAGGACACATTTCCTTGAATAAAAGCCTTCCTTGGTTTACTTTTAATTCAGACTGATTCGGCCCTTTTTCTTAGCATCAGATGTGTTCAAATCAAATCAAATGTGTGTGTGTGTGTGTGTGTGTGTGTGTGTGAAAAATTTTACCTATTTCCTTGAAATTTGAGGAATTGGTTTGTTGAGAAATTTTTGTAAGTCACTGTCTCTAATAATGAGCTAGCTTTGGATTATGGGCTGGAGAGATGGCCTAGCGGTTAAGAGCGCCGACCGCTCTTACAGAGGACCCGGGTTCGATCCCCAGCACCCACATGGCGGCCGAGAACCATCTAAAACTCCAATTCCAGGAGAACTCCAGTTCCAGGGGAATCCGAGACCCTCTTCTGACCTCCGCGGCATTGCACGACACGGGTGCACAGACTTGCATGCAGACAGTACATTCATACACATACAATAAATAAATAAAATTAATAAAAAAAATTTTATAAATTAATATTGTGTAATAACAGGTTGTGAGATATTGGCTTAATTTCTTTACATTTTTATCAATCCTTTGAAAGTTTCAACAATGAATTTTGATGATCTTATCCCCTCTCCTAACTCCTCACCAATCAACCCCTGTCCCTCTACCTATCTGCCATTATGGTCTCTTTTTGTCCCCATCAAGTACAATTTGTGTTGCCCAAATAGTCAAGACAGTTCCAGCCCTGGACTGTGGTCAGCTTACCAGCAGCAACACTTTTAAGGAAAATCCTCCTCTCCCAGAAGCTAAATATACAAATAGCTTCTGGTTAGTGGTGAGGTGTGATGGTCTCCCCCACTCCATGTTGTGATTTTTGTCTTACTTAAACAGGTCTTGTGCATACCGTCACAATTGCTGTGAGTTCAAATCTGCAACTGCCCTGATATTTGGGAAACAAATTTCTTGTAGGCACCATCTCTGTCTCTTACAATCTTTCTGCACTATAAATAATGATCTTTAACCCTTGTGGGGTGTGACATGATATGTATGTATCATTTAGAGACAAATGCTCCTCAGTATCATATTCTCTGCACATTGAGCAGTTGTGGGTCTCTGTGATAATTGCATTTTACTAAAAGTAACTTCTGTGATGAAGGTTGAGAGATGCACAAGTCTATGGATATAAAAGTACATCATTAAGGGTCATTTTAATACTATGTCTTTTTAGCAGATTGCTATGAGGTTCTCCATTAGACCCCATGACCTATCTAGCAACAGGTTTTGGTCCCCATATCTGTGTCAGATATGAGTTGCATTGTAAAGGGCAGGCCTTGAATTCAATCAAGTGTTGGTGGTTACTTCTGAAACATTGCCACTATTGGACCAGTTGCCATATCCTGACAGTTTAGTCATTTATAGCCCTGGAAGGTGGCAGCTGGTAAAGACTGATTGTTACTTTTCTTTCCCAGGAGCATGCATACACCTTCCAACACTATGAAATCTACCCAGTAGGAATGAAGCTTCAAGGTCTGTACACACCTGATTTCACACTTTTTGACCAAGTATGTGCTATCTTCAGCAATAAGGCTTTACCATTAATTTCTAGAGGGCAAATGAGAGCCATGACAATAACCTTTAATGACTAGGGGTCAATGAGATTCTACTGGGCAACAATTCAAAGAGAGGAAGCCCATTCCTTAACTGCTCTTCTTAGATGTTAGGATAATCCATCTAGTTGGAGTGCTGCCCCCTGTTTATAGGGTAGCTCCATTTAACCTTTAACCTTACAATTTGAACCTACATTTTCATCCTAAAACCTTTTAAAAAGTTTGAAAATTTAAAAATGTTTCTTAAGAAGTGATTTCATTAAGGCCATTTGTTCTAGTTTGTCTTCCATTGCTGTGACAAACCACTCTGACTGACACCAACTTGGGGAGGAAAGGGTTTATTCAGCTTACATCTCCTGGGTCACAGTTCATCACTTAGGGAGCCCAAGGCAGGAACTCAGGGCAGGAACCTGGAGGCAGGAGCTGAAGCACAGGCCATGGAGGAATGCTGTTCACTGGCTTGCTCCCCTGGTTCATGCCCAGCCCACCTTCTTATACAGTACAAACAACCTGCCCAGGGTGGCACTACTCATTGTGGGCTGGGCCCTCCCACACTGCTCGACAATCAAGACAATACTCCACAGATGTGGCCACAGGCCAATCCAATGGAGCCAATTCCCCAACTGAGGCTCCCTCAACCCAGGTGTGTCAAGTTGACACTAAAGCTATCCAGCACACCATTTAAGATAGATAAAGAAGAGAGGCAAGATAGAATGCAGTGACATTAAAGGGAATAACAGAACAAGAAGAGTTAAATTGGGTGGGTATGGAAGTGTAGCAAGAGGAGGGAATACAAGGAGGGATTCCAGCGCTGAAGACCTTTGGAAACATCCTGTGGGAACCTACCACTGCAGCAACTTCATAAATTTATGCATATACAATTATTTAAGTGGAGTTATGCTGTAATGGGGGGGGGTAATGCTCTTACTAGACACCACCAGGCAGCAGGTACACAGTGTAGTGCCAGGAATGATGTCCTTTTTGAGCTGTTTGCCAAGGGGGAATCATGAACTTTCAGACATCACAGGAAATGACATTACTCTTGATTACACTCTAGAAGTTTACAGTAAGACTTTATTGGTGAAGGCACTATATGCTTGAGTTGTAGAACCTGGAGAGGTTGAACTGGCACTGACCATGGAGCTTGATACCTACTGGCTAGATTTCATAGAAGTGGAAATTGTGTCTACCAGAGTAGAAAATTTCTCATCAGTTTTACCCAGCTGTAAACTCTGTGAGCTACAATAACTGCCTGGTGGGCATAAATATTATGGGAACAAGGAACTACTTTGTGATTGGAATTAGTGCCTGACCCACAAGAGGGACCTGACACTATTACAGGGATAAGAACCTATGGCTAGACAGACCATAGGCCTTAAATCACATCCTTCTACTCTTCTTCTACCAAATGGTCATTGCATTAAAAGACCCCTACTGACTTGGTCTTTCCCCATAGTAGTGCATTTCTCAACTCTTTTTGCAGTAGATGGCAGTTACCACAGAGACTCATAATTTGTTCATGTGCAAACTCAATCCAGACAAAATTTCAGCATTGAGGCCTGGAGAAATGCTTCTCCAGCTGAAAGCACTGGCTGTTCTTGCAAAGGACCCAGGAACAGTTCTCAGGACCCACATGACAGTTGATAGCTGTTTATAACTACAGTTGTAACTTAGTGAACCCAGTGGAACTGACATCCTCTCCTGGCCTCTTCAGGCACTACAACAGAGTGGTACACTAATATACATGCAGGCAAAACACTCATACATAAAAAAGCATGATAGTGAAAGTTGGACATGAGAGAACCAATATCTAGTAAAAGCTGTAGGAAGAAGGAGAGTTAGTTTTTTTTTTTTTAATTTTTAAGGGGTATTCCCTGGAAGATTGATATACTACAGGGGATCACCCCACACCCAGAAGTATTTGAGGAATACACTGTCTTCTTGCTCTTCAGAGGACCTTAGTTTGATTCTCAGCACCCACATGGTGGATAACAACACTTTGTAATTCAATTTCCAGAGGATAAAATGCCTTCTTCTGGGCTGTGGGAGTACTCCATTACACACACCTATACATAAAATAAAAATAAGGGGCTGGAGAGATGGCCTAGCAGTTAAGAGCACCGACTGCTCTTGCAGAGGACCTGGGTTCGATCCCCAGCACCCACATGGTGGCTGAGAACCATCTTTAACTCCAGTTACAGGGGAATCCGACACCCTCTTCTGACCTCCACGGCATTGCATGACACGGGTGCACAAACCTATGTGCAGACAGTACATTCATACACACATAAAAAAAATAAATAAATTTAAAAAATAAAAATAATAAAATATTTTTTAAAATAAACTGGGGCTGGAGAGATGACTCAGTGGTTAAGAGCACCGGCTGCTCTTGCAGAGGATCAGGGTTTGATTCCCAGCACCCACATGGCAGCTAAGAATTGTCTTTAACTCCATTTCCAGGGGAATCCGACACCCTCTTCTGACCTCTGTGGCATTGCATGACATGGGTGCACCAACCTACATGCAGACAGTATACTCATACACATTAAAAAAAAAAAAACACTGTACTTAAAAATAAATAAATAAAGCAAACTAAATTTAAAAAGCATAATGTGAAGTTGGGGAGGGTAAGAAAGTATAAGTGGAGGTTGAATATGTTCAAAATACATTCTATGAAATTACCCAAAAATAATAAAAGTATTTTTGAACAGTAAAGTTGGATATCTTGTTTGAAATTACCAATATTAAAAATGACATTCTGAGCTGAGAAGATGGAAAAACACTTAAGAGTACTGGCTGCTCTTCTAGATAACCTAGGTTCAGTTCCCAGCATGCACATGGTAGCTAACAACCACCTGTAACTTCAGTTCCAAGGGATCCAACAACATCTTCTAGGTTCTTTGGGTACTGAATGCATGTGGCACACTTATTATTGAATACATGTAGGCAAACAGTTATACTTGTGGGAAACCAGGATGATTTAACTTAAGAGCAAGTAGAAATTGAGACTTTGAATCTCAGACTGTTTCTCAGATAACAAAAGGAGAAGCTGAAAATAGTATCTCACAAACCCTGCCAGGAAGAACACCGCATGGCTGATAATGAGCAAGCAGCTGGGTGAGGGGGGGGGACGTCCCAAGGTTCCTTGTTCTGGCATAGAAATCTTGGTGGAGACCTTCAGTTGGTATCTGCCCCAAATAGATTCTTTGTGTAAAGACTCTCCTAACTTCTCTGTAAGTCACATGTCTTGTTTCTTCAAACCTTCTTTTGGAATGTTGCTTCTGTGCAGACTTGCAAATGGCTGCCAACTTTTTGTATATAAACCTGAATCTTTGGGGGAATAAACTGATTCTCTGCAATGAGCAGGAGGTCCTGTGAGTGACTGTTCAATCTCATCTTCCCACAGTGGTGGTGATCACTTATCTGTGATTAGAGGAAACCTCTGCATATATAACTAGACTTACACTTATTACTACATACATGAGGCAAACTACTTATAGGCATTGAATTGAAATAATTAAATCAAAAATTTAATGAATGAAATGCCATACCAACTAATCTAAACCAAAAAATATTCAAATGTTATTTGACCTGAAGGTTGCTACCAATGAAGTCATTACAATTCTTCATAGGTACTGATTTGTCATTTATACATACCTGACTTGAAATAACTTATTAATATGGTTTGTTACAATAGCAATGCTACTGATGATGGATGACATTAATAGTTTTACTAGAAAATTGGAGAATGGAAATGCATATTGGTATCATCAATGTACAGTGATCACATCCAAGTGATCAATGCAAGTAAATTGAAAAAAATGTAATTTTAAAGGTTTTTCAAAATCATGTTACCACCACTGCTCATGGGGTTGGCCCCATCCTGCTGAGGCTGCCTCACAATGCCCGACTATCTGGGATGGAGATTATTACAGAGTTGAAGAACTCACCAAACACAGAAAATAAATGTCTGTGATATGCTTAACCCTACATGATACATCTTTAATGGAATCTCTACACAAAGGATGAATACATGCCTAAACTTTCACCAGAGAAGTTTCCTGTTTTAGCAGATGGTAATAAACACAGAAACATACAATCAGCACAATTTGTATAGAGAACAAGATGCTGCAGAGTGCTTATGTCCGAAAAGGAAACCTATATTTAATTGCTTCCCTAAGCTCAGGGGATGACTGTGGAAGAAGGGGTGGGAAGATTGTAAGAGTCAGAAGGGGTGGATGCCCACAAGGAAACAGAGTCGTTCAGAGAGCTTATCAATTACTCATAGGAACTCACAGCAATGGTGAGAGCATGTGCAAGCTCTGTGCAAGCTCAAACCTGACAGAATCCCAGCATAGTGGGAAGCCCCAGCCCATAATGGGTGGTGCCACCCCTGTGCAGGTTGTCATGCACAGTATAAGAAAGAAGGCTGGGCAGGGCGTGGTGGTGCCTGTCTTTAATCCTAGCACTTGGGAGGCAGAGGCAGGCAGATCTTTGTGAGTTCAAGGCCAGCCTGGTCTACAGAGTGAGTTCCAGGACAGCTGGGACTACAGGGGAGACCGTGTGCCCGCAAAAGACAAACAAAAAAAAAAAAAAAAAAAAAAAAGAAAGGCAGGCTGGGCATGGGCCAAAGGGAACAAGCCATAAGCAGCATTCCTTCATGGCCTGTGAGTCAGCTCCTGTCTCCAGGTTCTTGCCCTGAGTTCCCATTGTGGGCTCTTTCCTTGATGAACTGTGACCCGGGAGATGTGAGCTGAATAAACCCTTTCCTCCCCAAGTTGGAAATGGTCAGAGCGTTTTGTCCCAGAAATTGAAAGGAAACTAGAACAATACCTTATAAAATTTTATTCCTTCATGTAAATATTTCAATGTGCTGAATTACCATATTTTAGAATTTCATACACAAAATGCTTTTTAAATTTATTAGTTCAAAGGTAATAAGTATAAATTATGTATATTCATTAGTAATATGAAGTGTGACACATTTGTTTTTAGGTGTTTGTGAAGTAATACAATTTTGAAGACTGAGACAATATTTCTTCCATTTACTGTGAATCAGTCCCTTAGATCAAAAGCCACATAGGGACCTTTGAGAGAGTTGGGGAATGAAGGATAGAGATGGACACTGAGGTAATTACATACAATTTCTTGCCATAGACCTTTTTGCTGGCACACATCATATCTTGGTCTATAAATTTCAAATGCAGTGTATTTCAGTTTGTGGTAATAATCTCTCAGATTCCAAATTCATCATTATATACCAAAAAACATTCACACTTATTAACAAAAATCAGCTAATACTTCAACAGTAAAACTGAGACTTGTATTAATGAAAATTCTGAACAAAGATGCATACATAAATTCTACTAATATTTTTAGCATTATTAATTGCAAGTAGGATACTTGATTTGACCATCAGTACAAAGTGTACGCAATGGATTAGATTTTTGGTCATGATAATATCCATATTTACACACAAACTCAACCACCTCTCCTGATTGGGCATAAAGCTTTTGTCTTCCTATCCACTTGAACCTTATGTTATGTTCGCCCATAATTTCTTCTGATATTGTACATGGATCTGAAAGAAAAAAAAACATCCCATAAAATGTTTAGTAAGTACACCTACAAAGAATGTCAACTTTTAAGGATAAAGTCTTATGTTTCAAGAATTTTTTCTCAAAGCCCTTTTTAGAAAAGCAGAAAAAGAGCATATAGAGTTAAATGAATATAGAATTCCTTCTTTGGAGCCAGCAGTACTCTAATACCAAACCCGGCAAAGATACCACCAAAAAAGAAAACCCATCTCATTAATGAATATAGATGCAAAAATTCTCAACAAAATACTTGCAAACTACATACAGACACACATCAAAAAGATCATCTATCAGGTTGGATTTATACTAAGGATGCAAGGATGGTTCAACATACATAAATCAATAAACATCATAAAGCACATAAATGGACTGAAAAACAAAAAAGACAAGGTCATCTTGCTTGATGCAGAAAAGGCCTTTGAAAAAAAACCAACATGGCTTCATGTTTAAAGTTCTAGTGGTAAATGGAATGGAGGGACATTCCTCAGCATAATTAAAGCCATATACAACAAACCCATAGCCAATATCATTGTAAATGGAGAAAAACAAGAAGCATTTTCCTTAAGGTCAGGAACCCAGGAAGGCTGCCCCCTATCGCTACTCCTTTTTAATATAGTGCTGGAAACACTTGCTAGAGCAATAAGACAAGAAAAGGAATTCAAAGGAGTATTAATTGGAAAAGAGTAGATCAAACTATCCCTTTTTGCAGATAGCGTGATAGTATACCTAAAGTATGCCAAAAATTCCACCAGAAAGCTCCTAGAATACATTAACAGTATCAAGTAGGTGGCAGGTTATGAAATTAATCTAGACAATTAGTAGCCTTTCTTTATACCAACAACAAGCAATTAGAGAAGAAATACAGGGAGACCTTCCCACTCACAATAGCTTCCAAAATATCTCAAAATAAACCTGACCAAGGACACTAAAGTTCTCTATAATGAAAATTTTAAACCCTTGAGGAAGGAGATAGCTGAAGGCATCAGAAGATGAAAGGACCTCCCATGGTCATGGATTGGAAGAATTAATATAGTAAAAATGACCATCTTACCTAAGGCAATATATAGATTCATTGCAATACCAATTATAATCCCCATGGCTTTCTTCACAGAACCAGAAAAAAATATCCTAAAATTCACATGAAAAAAACAAAAGTCCCCAGGCAGGCAAAGTAAACCTGAGAACAAAGAGCAATGCAGGGGGGATTACCGTATGAGACTTCACTCTATATTACAGGTCTATAGTCATAAATGAGCCTGGTACCAGCATGAAAACAGACCCAAGGATCAATGGAACAAAATTGAAGTTCCAATCTTGAGCACATGGAATTTTGGCCACCTCATATTTGACAAGGGGACCAAGAAGATTCAATGGAGGAAAGGCAGCAACTTCAAGAAATGATGCTAACAAAACTGGATCACCACTTGTAGAAGAATAAAGCTAAAGCCCTACCTTTCACCCTGTACAAAAATCAACCCCAAATGGATCAAAGACTTCAATGTGAAACCTGAAACTCTGAAAATGATAGAAGAAAACGTTGGCAGTTGCCTACAAGATATATGTATAGGAAAATACTTTTTAAATCAGACAGCAGTTTACCAGGAAATAAGATCAACAATTGACAAGTGGTACCTCATTAAACTAAAAAGCTTCTGTATAGCAAAAGAAACTATCAAAGAAGTGAAGAGAAAACCAACAGCGTGGGAGGAAGTCTTCATCAGTAACATATCTGACAGAAGTCTAACATCCAGATTGTAGAAATTACTCCAAATCCAAAGGAACAAGGAAACAAATGACCATATCCAAAGATGGAGTAAAGAGCTGAACAGGAACTTCACAAATGAAGGGGCAAAAATGTCTGAGAAACATCTTAAAAAGTGTTCAACATCACTAGTAGTATTTAAGGAAATGCAAATTAAAACCACTTTAAGATTTTTATCTTACCCTGGTAAGACTGGCTATGGTCAGAATGCAAATGATACCAAATCCTGGAGAAATTGTGGAGAAAGGGAAACACTCATTCACTGCTGGTGGGAATGGAAACCCATGCAACCCCTGTGGAAAGCAGGTCAAAATGAACCTAACACTTGACCCAATCATACCACTTCTGGGTATATACCCAGAAGATTCATCAAATTGCAGAGATATGTGCACAACCATGTTTATTGCAACTCTTTTCACAATAGTAGAGAGCAGGAAGCAACCCAAGGGTCCCTCAATTGATGAGAGGATAAAGAAAATGTGGTACATCTATACAATGGACTTCTATGCAGCAGTAAAGAAAGATGACATTACACAGTGCTCTGTGACCAGCAGGTTGAGGGGCCAAGCCCAAGAAGGGACACACAGGCAAGCTGAACCAGGTGGTGCTCTGAGATGAGGAGAGTCACTACATTCTTATGAAAGGAACAATTAACCATGAAAACTTCACAGTCACGAATATATATACACCAACCTCTGGTGCAGTGAACTTCATAAGCACAAATTAATCCCATCACACTAATATTGGGGGACTTCAATACCCCACTGAGCACATTGGATAGGTCAACTGGACAAAGAATAAACAGAGAGGCATCTGAACTTAACAAGACCATACACCAAATGGACCTAAACAGATATCTACCAAATATTCCACCCAAAGACCAAAGAATATACTTTCTACTCAGCACCCCATGGAACATTCTCCAAAATCGACCACATACTGGGGCATAGAACAAACCACAACAAATACAAAAAAAATTGAAACAATCCCATGCATTCTATCAGACCACAATTCAATAATGCTTAATATAAAAACCAGAAGAAACCCTAATATCTACAATAACTCATGGAGACAAAACAACACACTCCTGAATAATGAATTGTCAAGAGAGAAATGAGAAAGAAATAGAAGTATTCCTGGAACTAAACAAAAAGGATAATACAACAAAAAGCACAACAAAACCTATGGGACACTTTAAAAGTGGTCCTAAAGGGGAAATTTATAACCTGTGTCTACATAAATCAAAACAAACAAACAAAAAAAAGAGGAAAGAGTACAAATAACCCTAACACTGCAACTACAAACCTTGAAAGACAACAACAAATGAATCCTAAACCCAATACACAGGATGAAATAACAAAAATCATATGGAGATCGATGAAATAGAAAAAAAAGAAAACAATACAAAGAATCTATGAATACAAGAGCTGGTTCTTTGAAAGGATAAACAAGATAGATGGACCCCTAGCCCAGTTAGCCAAAATAAAGAAAGAGCAACTCTGAATCAACAATATTCCTGATGAAAAGGGAAACATCACAACAAAGAAAAGATCCAGGAAATCATATGAGAGTACTTTAAAAACATATACTCTACTAATTTTGAAAACCAAAGAGAAATGGATGAATATCTGAAATCATGGAAATCACCAAAGCTTAACTCAAGAAGAGATTCGCAGCTTAAAGAGACCCATAACATATGAGGAAATTGAAAGAGTAATACAAAAACTCCCAACTAAAAAAAGCCTGGGCCCAGATAGATTTACTGCAGAATTCTAGAAAACATTTAAAGAGGACCTACAACCATTACTACTCAAATTATTCAAACAGATAGAAACAGAGGGAAATCTCCAAAACTCCTTCTATGAAGTCAGCATCACTCTAATACTAAAACCAGTCAAAGATACAACCAAAAATAAAACTATAGACCCATTTCATTAATGTACATAGATGCAAAAATTCTCAACAAAATACTTACAAACTACATACATGGATTGGAAGAATTAATATAGTAAAAATGACTACAATATCCAAAGTAATATACAGATTCAATGCAATCCCAATTAGAATAAACACGAGTTTCTTCAGAGCCTTAGGAAAATATCCTAAAATTTATGTGGATAAACAAACGACCCCAGATAACCAAAGCAACCTTGAGCAAAAACCACAATGCAGCAGGGATAACTATATCAGACTTCAAACTATATTACAGGGTTATGTGGGAAAATCCAGTTTGAGTTAGGGGCTAGCTTTTCAGCTTGCTTCTCCAGGGGGCATAAGGTTGAAGTCACAAGGCTCATGAGTCAGCAGCTTGTGAGCCCATGATGCTGGGCAGAGTGGTAGCAGGTATTGTTTATAGGGGGCATGGTGCAGGGGTCTGGGGTTGGTTCTGAGAGATAACATCATTCTTCTTATAAAAGTGACTTACAGCATACAATAAAGTGGATTCTTCATTACCATCAAAGCATGATCCCTGGATCCATTACTTTGTGCATATACAGGCTGCAGCAGGTCTGAACTTTGAGTGTTAAGTGCTAATGAACTGGAAGGGGGTCAGTCTGACAACTAGCCTGATGTATTATCATAGACCTGGATGGAGACTAATCACGTCACCAGCTGTGGAGAGTGAGTTGCCTGCAGTGTAGCCTGGGGAGACCCAAGCAAGTACCGGGCTGAAATTCCTGTCCAGAGACCAACAGTTTCTGGGTAGGTGAGTGGACACAGTCAGACAGGGTGGTGACCCTAGGCTAAGGACATGAGATGGACACTAGTCACTCAGGTCCAGCTACAAAGCCAGCTGACCTCTCTGCTGAGGGGTCAGCCCCCCAAGTGACCACAGGTGGCCATTGCTCCTCTTCCCCTGTAAAGAGCTGCAGGCTTTAGCTTGCTTACGCTGAGCTTACTTACAAGGAAGTTGACTCTGTGAATTATCACCTCGAGCCTTTTTCCAAAAGCTGGGTGCGGACGTGTAGTAAAAGTCACCAGCCTTTCTCAAGAGCTGGGTGTGAACATGCAGTAAAAGTCACCAGATACTCCAGCCTGATGTCTCAACTCAGTGATCTTGCAAGAACAGACCCTCCTCTGACGCCAGACCCTGTTTCACCCACCCCCTCCCCATTTCCTGATTCTTCCCGCCTTTTGCCAAATATATACTGCTGTCATAATTCAATAAATCAGACTTTGACAACCTTGCAAAGTCTCGTTCTTTTCTCTCGCTCATCTCCA
>VZQC01008058.1:63770-176248 GCA_009823505.1 Rhizomys pruinosus | reverse complement strand
TCACATAATCGGCTGCAGACGCCACTCTGCCTGATACTTATCCATACCTTCTTAATGTAAAGAAGGGGGATATGTAAGGAGCTGCAGGCTTTAGCTTGCTTACGCTGAGCTTGCTTACAAGGAAGTTGACTCTGTGAATTGTCACCTCGAGCCTTTTTCCAAGAGCTGGGTGCGGACGTGCAGTAAAAGTCACCAGATACTCCAGCCCGATGTCTCAACTCAGTGATTTTGCAAAAACAGACCCTCCTCTGACGCCAGAGAGCCCGATCAACTGATTACCCTGCTTTACACTCCCCCTATATGCTTCCCGCCTTTTGCCAAATATATACTACTGTCATAATTCAATAAATCAGACTTTGACAGCCTTGCAAAGTCTCGTTCTTTTCTCTCGCTTATCTACAGGTTTTGGGGTTCCCTCGGGTACCCAACGTTACATGACCCATAGACAGGGTCATTCCCCGAGCAGGACTGAGCTAGCTGTACCTGCTTGTAGCTGGAGGCACTTCCTACAGGGCTATAGTCATAAAAACAGCCTAGTACTGGCACCTGTAGATCAATGGAACAAAATTAAAGATCCAAAGTTGAGCCTATGCAATTTCAGCCACCTCATGTTTGACAAAGGGGGCAAGAAGACTAAGTGGAAGAAAGACAGCATCTTTGGCAAATGGTGTGGGCATAACTAGATCACCATTAGTAGAAGAATGAAACTAATCCCTACATTTCCCCTTGTACAAAAATCAACTCTAAATGGATCAAAGAGCTCAATGTAAAACATGAAACTCTGAAAATGATAGAAGAAAACATTGGCAGTAACCTACAAGAAATAGGCATAGGAAAGGACTTTCTAAATCAGACAGTAGCTGTGCAGGAAACAAGGTCAACAGACACCAAGTGGGACCTCATTAAACTAAAAAGCTTCTGTACAGGAAAAGAAACAAGTGAAGAGGAAAACCACAGAGTGGGAAGATTCCTTCGGCAGTGATACTTTTGACAGAGGATATCAGAATATGTAAATTACTCAAGAAACAAAGGAGCAAGGAAACAAATGACCCAATCAAAAGATGGAATAAAGAGCTGAAGACAGACTTCACAAATGAACATGTAAAGATGGCTGAGAAACATCTTAAAGAGTGTTTAACGTCACTAATAATTAAGGTAATGTAAATTAAAACCACTTTAAGATTTCATCTTACCCTGGTAAGACTGAATAAGATCAAGGAAACAAAAGATGCCAAATGCCGGAGAGGTTGTGGGGAAAGAGGAACATTCATTCACTGCTGGTGGGCATGCAAACTCCTGAAACCCCTACGGAAAGCAGTGTGGAGAATGCTTAAAAGACTCAAAATGAACCTACCACTTGACCAAGTCATACAACTCCTGGGTGTGTACCCACAAGACTCATCCTATTGCAGAGATATTTCCCTAACCATATTTATTGGAACTCTCCTCACAATAGTGAAGAGCTGGAAATAATCTATGTGCCCCTCAGCCAGTGAGTGGATAAAGAAAATCTGATACATCTACACACACAATGGAATTCTATCCAGCAGCTAAGAAAGACATCAAGAAAGAAAGAAAGAAAGAAAGAAAGACGACATCATGAAATTTGCAGATAAATGGATAGAATTATATATATATATATATATATATATATATATATATCATTATAAGTGACCTATCATGGTCCCAGAAAAACAAAGGACGTATAGTGTCCTTCATTTGTGGATCCTAGCACCAAATCCTTATTTGTAAGGCTGAGTATTTGTTTCCTTGTTTTTAATAAATATAATACCTGATGATGCCATAAAAAGTATATTGAAACATACATCAACTTGCTGTTATTTAGGAATGTAAAGTAACATTTCTTTTTACCTGCATGCAATTCTACTGTTACAATGTGAATCCTTAAAAATGTTCTGGAATCAACCTATAGTTTATTTTCAAATGTCATAATTTTGGTTTATATGTGGAGTGTATACATGAATATTTTGGGGTAATATAAAATTAAAGGGAACAACAAGAGCAAAAACGACTTGTTCAAATAACTATCTGGAACAGTAAACTTCTGCCCCAAACAGTAAACTTATGAATCAAAATTTAAAAAAAGAAAAGACTGACATGAAGATGCAAGACATGTATGGCAGAATACAAGCTCTGGAGGAAAACAAAAAGGTGATATCATGAAATTTGCAAGTAAATGGATGGAACTAGAAGCCATTAGTGAAGTAACACAGTCCTAGAAAGACAAACGAAGTATGGTGTCCCTCATTTGTGGATCCTGGAACCAAATTCTTATATGTAAGTCAAGCCTGATGCTACTATAGCTATAACTCGAAGTATATGTCTCTATTTCCCCAAGTTCTAAGATTTATGAGAAAGAATCAATCTCTTCTTTGAAAGTATATTAAAACATATATCAACTTGCTTATACCCTGGGAGCATAAAGTTATATTTCTTTCTGCTGTATGAAAAACTACTGTTAAAATGAATCCCAGATGTGTTTTGGAATTAACCTATAGCTTATTTTCAGACTCTGTCATTTTGGTATATATGTGGAGTGTGTATATTTGTACTTTAGAGTAATATAAAATTAAAGAGAACAATAAATAAATAAATAAATATAAATAACTAAACTGAATTTTTATACTCCTCACACTAAAATATGTAATTATATCTTAGAACAGAATTGTGAAATTGTATGTCTACTATAATTTCTAAACATTGGCTACTAGCCAATCTAGACTACCATGCTTTAATAATCATGTGAAATTTGTCAATGTTACTGTAATGTGAGTTTGACATTTACTCACAAAATTCTCCAACCTATACAAAGTCATTCGATGTGATCATAATACTTGTTAAAGAAAGTGATGTTAATAAAATCTTCCAAAAAATAATTTTAGAGTGTATGTACTGGAGGGAAGATTAAGATCAGGATGGAAATATAAAAATACATAAATAATTCAAATCAACCAATACTGGGCAAAATGAATGGGTATTTTTCAAAAGAAATAAAAATTGCTAAGAATGAAAAAAAAATTCACCATCATAAGCAATTATGAAACTGCCAATTGCTGGGCATGGTGGCGCATAACTTCAATCCCAGCACTTGGGAAGCAGAGACAGGCAGATCTCTATGAGTTCAAGGCCAGCCTGGTTTACATGGTGAGTTCCAGGCCAGCTGGGGCTACAGTTGAGACTCTGTCTCAAAAAGCACCCCCCCAAAAAGGAAAAAAATAACTGCCAATCAAATCTACAATGATATACCATATAATCTAGTTAGAGTTCTATTAAAAAATAAGCCTCTAATATAACAAATACTCATCTGTGTGCATAGGAAAAGAAAATTTTATACACTGTTGATGTTAATGTGATTTGGTGCAGTTATTATGGGGAAGAATGTGGAGATTTGACTAATTATTTTAAATGCACAGAATCTCAATAAAAAGATTAAAAAAATAAATCTACCATGTATAATATCCCTATATCTTTCTTCTGGGAGAAAATAAATGAAATCAGCCTACTAAAGCTGCATGTCTATGATTAAAGAGCATAGGTAAGTCACAGTAATAAGGTGAAATATGTTTAGATGCCCATCAATGGATGAATGGACACAGATAATATAGTATATTTATATAGTGGACTATTAGACATCATAAGTGATATTCTCATTATCCAGTGAAATTGAACATGGAGGAAACTAAATTGAATGTGAAATGAGCAAAACACAGGAAGACCAGTCATGTATGTTCTCTCATATGGTGGAGGAGATTTAAAGAGTCTATTTGGATGCATAATAGACTGTACAGGTTGGGGAGTGAATGCATGGGAAGGATGCATGAGGGAGTAGATTATTTTTAATTTTAAAAAATTTATTATTTTTTATGTGTATGAGTGTACTGTTTGCATGTAGGTTGGTGCACCCTTGTCATGCAATGCTGCAGAGGTCAGAAGAGGGCATCAGATTCCCCTGGAACTGGAGTTAAAGACAGTTTTTAGCCGCCATATGGGTGCTGGGAATTGAACCCAGGTCCTCTGCAAGAGCAGTCAGCACTCCTAATCAGTGAGCCATCTCTCCAGCCCGGAAGGAGTAGATTTAATCATACAAAGGTGTATACAGGTATGGATATTTCATACTTACCTCCATTTAAATGAAAATCAATACACGATAAACTTAAAATTAAATACTGATGTGCTTGATAAATGCTTAATATAAAAATGTGCTACTCTTCATTTGCTCATGTGTTGATATCGGTCAGCCAAGCATTAAGGGAAATGGTTATTTTTCATCTCTGAGTGTTCTGTTTAAATAGAAAGATGTCATAATCATTGAACTAATTTTCCCACATCTGTGAGCATAAGCACACTTACTTAAACATTTGGGGGGCTCCGACCATTCTCCATTTCTGCATGTTATTGTCTTGCTGCCATGTAGTTGATATAAGGACTGGCACTGATACTCCACTGAAGAAGCTGGTGCATACATTGGTAACGGGAAGGAAGTAATGTCCCCATTGTCAATAGGTGGAGGAGGCCCACATTTTCCTGTCGAATCTGAAAGATAACATTTGATTTTTTGTGAGACCAAGTCAAAATACAAGGCCAGGTAAATCTAATATAAATACAGCATTACATATAATATCAAGATTTGTGATTTCTAGCTACAGAAATGATTACTGGAATTTTTTGTTGTTGCTGCTTTGTTTTGTTTTTGTGTTTTTTTTTTTTTTTTTCTTTTTTAATTTTCTCTTTTGAGACAAGGTCTCCTTGTAGCTACAGCTGGCCTGTACCTTACTATGGAGATCAGGCTGGCCTGGATCTCATAGAGAACTGTGTACCTCTGTCTCCTGAGTACAGGGATTAAAGACATGAGTCACCATGCCTGTCTCTTGGAAGAAATTTTAATCATATTAATGGTGGACTTCAAATTCTTCCTTTTTCTTTACTGAAGGTAATTAATAAATCATGGTAAACTTGCTTTATGTCTTCTAATAATATTAAATAAATTATATAAATAATGAGTTAACATATTATAAGTAAGCCAGGAAAATTTTACAGTATTTAAAAATACTGCAGCATTTATTATACCTCTAATTATATATTTTTTTGATTTTCATCGCCATTAAGCTAGAAACATCCATTTATTGAAAATAATAAAAGATTGTTAAATGGATTTGTTGGTTTCCTTTATATAGTCAATATTAGTAAAAGAAGAGATAGCTCAATGGGTAAGTATACTGGCTGCTCTTCAACAATTAAGAATGTCATAGGCAGGGTCCAGGCCAGTCTGATGGAGGAAGTTTCACAGTTGAGAGTTGCTCTTTCCAGGTGACTCTAGTTTGTGTCAAGTTGACAAAAATACAAAATGGCACATACTGTGTCTATAGACATAGGTCTGGGAAGTAGAATTGAAGAAGGAAAACCACCAATGGAGATTTTACATCATCGTTGTCTACTTTAAAATGAATATTTTGCAATTATTTTCTCAGATCCCATATAAATTTCTATATATGAGGAGTCTCTGTCCAAATTCCATTTAGGCACATTACTTATACTTCCCCAAAGAGTTCAAAAGGTTTATTGCATTTGTAACACACTCTTTCACCAGATATGTACTTAGCCATGGGCCTGGTTAATATAGTAGTGTTAAGAACAGTTCAGAAAAAGTTAATTAACAGGAAGGAGTTAAATGTAAATTGAGTTAGCTAAAGCAAGCCTGGTTCACATGACTACCTTAACCTCAAGAATACAGCCTGGCTCTGAGTTCCTAGTTCCTACAGCTACCTGAGATCAGGATGAACTTTCCCAGCTGTGAAGGAATGCTTCTCACCTCCTAAGGAGCCCATTTCTCTCTAAGGGGCTTCACACAGCTAAACACAACCAATTAGCTTAAAGGTCACCACTGCTTGCATTGTATTTCTATAGCTTCATAATTGTGTTTCTATAACATGACCAAATTCCTCTAGTTTGCAGTTTTTGTCTTTAATAGCTCTCTGTAGCAAACAGTTGAGGTCACACTCATCCCTGTGTGGAGTGGGTTTCATCCCTGATGTATCAACAGTTGGCTTCCCCTGATGCAGCAGTTTTTTCAATTGGGTTCTGGTTCACCAGCAAATTAAATAAATTTTGTTTCAAAGATTGAATCCTGGGCTTGAGAGTTTTTCTGTGCAATTTTTGGACCCAACGGCAGCATATTTCACATGTGATGGATTCACACAGGAATTATCTAAATAGTAAAAGAAAGTGTCAGTACCTAGTGCTCATGTTGAGAAGCCAGTCAACCCATAAGATGTCAAATACATTTCAAGGGCATTTGTAATGAGCAGATAATCTCATTTCAATAAATCTCATCTCTAGAGTTTTCCAATTGATAGCTCATCATTTTTCATTTCTATTGACAATACCTGGACCAAAGGCAGTGATAATTTTGGTGCTGGAACCATTTTCTGGAAAAAATAGACCTATCAGATTAACTGTGGGGTATTCAGTTCCCCTTTTTTATTTTAAATATGAACCTAGTACATTATTGCCTTCAAATTTAATGTAGCATAAAATTAATGCTTTAAAATTATTCTAGACTAATATGTATATCACATCTGACACTGTAATGAACACAGGTGAAAAGTCCATCAAACTACTTTTGCATAATGGCTTTCCCATCCACTTCCCATTAACACATGTCACAATTTTGGAGCCATCCAACTGGTAAGAAGCTGCACATCTGTAAGTCACTTGTTCTCCTGACCTATATGAAATTTTTCCCTGTTCTATGGGTATGGCATTATCAAAGCTGGGTAACTCATCACAGTCAGTTCCCAAAAGAAAAATAATATGCAGGCAAATGAGCAGTTTTGGCCCAGAGGTTTCTGGGAGCTGGGGAGCTGATGGTTTGAACTCAGCTCACAGGGTGCGGGCAGCTGATGCCAGAACATTGGTGGAGGATACTTGCACTTAATCAAGCAAGCAATTCAACCGACCCCCCCACCAGAGAGTGTCTGGCAACAGAAGGAATACAGTGCTCAGAAGGTTTCATATAAGGTTGTTACCCACCCTGATCTTGCAGATCAGAAAGGGAAGAGTGAACTATACCTCCCTGTATATATCTAAAATTGAATGCCTGAAACCTAGACAAGCCAACATTCCATACATAACGAGAATACAATGAAGGCACCTGAAGGAATCAAGGAAAGCAATCCTTCAACAAGGTGAAGAGGCATTCAAGATTTGCATCAGAATACAGGCAAAAGGCAAACCACATGCCGAGAGCACAAGGAAAGAACAATATGGGAAAAGTGCAGAATAACTCCACACCAAACTCTACAGGGCATGTGGAAGACTCCTACAATGGGATCTCCCTAGAGGTAACCCAGGACACAGATCATAGAATAACAATCGTAGACATATTCAAAGAAATCATAGAACTAAGTGGAGAGAATAAAAAACTCAGAAAGGACCTAGAGGGAGAAAAGGACAAACTTTGGAATGAACTAAAAGGAGAATATGACAGACTCTGGAAAGAGCTAGAGGAAGAAAATGACAGACTCCAGAAGGAAGTGGAAACACTGAAAAGACCCAACACTGAAATGAAAAAGGAAATCAAGCACCGAAACAAGGATCTACAAGAAAAGATTGAGAAGCTCCAAAAGGAAGTGGAAATACTAAAGAAAACACAGGATGAAATGAAAAAGAAAATTGAACAGTCATCCAATCCAAAGGAAATAATGAGAAAAAGGCTCAAAAGCAGAATGGAGGAAGCAGAAAAAAGAATATCAGACCTAGAAGATAACACAGAACAACTAAAAAGCTCAAGTAAAGACTATGAAAAATTTAAAAATACACAAGAGTGGAACAACCAGGAAATGTGGGACACTATGAAAAGATCAAACCTCCACAACATAGGGATAGAGGAAGAAGAATCTCCATAAAATGGTATTGATCAGATCTTCAACGGAATAATAGATGCAAATCCCCCCCCAAAAAAGGAAAACCCATACAAATACAAGAAGCACATAGAATAAAAAAATAGAATGGAACAGAAAAGAAATTCCCTCCACCATATCATAGTTAAAATGCTAGACGCCCAAAACAAAGACTAAATTCTGAAAGCCATAAGAGAAAAACAACAAGTTACATATAAAGGGAAACTTATCAGAATTACAGCTGACTTTTCAGTGCAAACTATGAAAGCAAGAAGAACGTGGACAAAGCATTTCCAGTGCTAAACGACTACAAATGCCAACCCAGGTTACTCTACCCAGCAAAAATATTGATTCTAGTTGAAGGAAAGAGAAAAATCTTCCATAACATAAACAAGATGAAAGAATACATGTCTGGAAAACCAACCCTTCAGAGAATACTTGAAGCAATTCAAAGGACAGAGGAGAGGAGCAACTACCCCCAGGTACCTTGAAGAGAAATCAATAAAAGCAGAACTGCAGAAGTAGAACCTAGATGAAAACTGAAAATGGATAATAAGGTGAAAGGAAGTGTGGTGGTTTGAATGAGTGTCCCCCATAGGCTGTAAGTATTCAGACATTTGTCTCCAGTTGGTGGCACTGTTTTTGGAGGTCTTAGAAGGTGTGGCTGTGCTGGAGGAAGTGCATTGTTGGGGGCAGGCTTAGTGAGTTTTAACAAGCCTTCTGGTCTACAGTTGCTCTCTCTGCTTCCTGTGCTCATTGTGAGATGTGACCCTCGGCTTGCTGCTCCAGCCACCATGCCTCTCCAGCCACCATGCCTCCCACCACAATGGACTCTAATTCCCTGGAACCATCAATTGTAAGCTCAAATAAACTCTTCCTTTTATAAGTTCCTTGGTCATGGTGCTTTATCACAGCAACAGAAAAGTGACTAATACAGTAATTTGGTACCAGAGCGTGGGCTGTTGGCTGTGAAGAACCTGACCATGTGGATGTTTGGAGAAATGTGGAAGACTTTGGAACTTTGGGCTAGAAGGGCTGTTGACTACTGTAAGCAAAGCTTAAAGGGCCATTCTAGTGTAGGCATGGAAGAAAGCATGGCTGCAAAAGATGTGGTTCCAGGGGAAAATAAAGACTTAGGCAGCAACTGGGATATTTTGATAAAGAGTCTGGCAGCAGTTTGCCCACAGCCCAAATGCTTGCCTGATGCTAAGTTGGAAAGCAATGGACTGATGTCTTTGGTGGAGGATATTTCAAGACAGCCTAATGTAGAAATGGTGGCGTGGTTTTTATTGGTGAATATTATACAGATCTACAGTGAAAAAGAGCAAATGGGGCAGAAGGAAATGCAGAATGTACAGTTTGGAGCTGAAAAGTACACTAAGAAGATTAAAGGTGTGGCCAAGGCATGTGAAGGAGAGGCTCCCTTTCATAAGGAGACTAAAGTGATTAAGGAGAGGCCTGGAGATTTACAAGTAAACAAAAGAATCAGTACCTTCAGGGCAAGACCTCACCCAGCTAATCCTCCAGCAAGTCCAGGGCAGAGAAAAATTGCAAATATGGTTAAAGTAGGAGAGATTCCATCCTGAACTTGCAGCCAGATTCGGCAATTTCATTCACGTGGTGCTGGCTTTAGAGGCATGAAGTTTGCAAGAGTGAAGGGTTCTTCCTCCATGGTTTCAGAGAGCCAAAGAGGTCAGGAAAAGTACAGCAGGGGTGTCCCTGCATAAAGAAGGCCCTGATAGGCCATTGCGTGAAGCTGTGAATGTGAAACCTGGTTGGCAGCGGAGACCCCAAGAAGACTTTTGAGATGCCAGACCTGTGAGATATTTGCCAAGGAGAGCTGCATACTGGGAGTGGTACCAGCCTAAGAAAGAGATGCATGTTGCAAGCAAAGCTGGAAGAGCTGAGCCATCTAAGCCCTTTGGAAGTCAAGTCCCAGAGGTTGCACGTGGAGCTACTGGACTTGGAGTTTGCCCTGCTGGTTTTTGGTCTTGTTTTGGGCCATTATTTCCTCACTATGCCTCTATTCCTCCCTTTTAGGATGGGAATGTGTATTCAGTTCCACTGTATGTTGGGAGTATGTAATTTGTCTTTTGATTTTACGGGAGCTTACAGTTTGGGAGATTGACCTGAGTCTCAGAGGAGACTTTGGACTGTGGACTTTTGAATGGCATTGAGACTGGTAAAGACTGTGGGGACTTTTAAGGTTGGACTAAACGCATTTTGCATTTTATATGGTCAGGAGCCTATGGGGGCCAGGGAGTGGAATGTGGTGGTTTGAATGAGTGTCCCCTATAGGCTGTAAGTATTCAGACATTTGTCTCCAGTTGGTGGCACTGTTTTTGGAGGTCTTAGAAGGTGTGGCCGTGCTGGAGGAAGTGCATTGTTGGGGGCAGGCTTAGTGAGTTTTAACAAGCCTTGTGGTCTACAGTTGCTCTCTCTGCTTCCTGTGCTCATTGTGAGATGTGACCCTCGGCTTGCTGCTCCAGCCACCATGCCTCTCCAGCCACCATGCCTCCCACCACAATGGACTCTAATTCCCTGGAACCTTCAATCGTAAGCTCAAATAAACTCTTCCTTTTATAAGTTCCTTGGTCATGGTGCTTTATCACAGCAACAGAAAAGTGACTAATACAGGAAGCAACACACAACTCTCAATTATAACCTTAAATATTAATGGACTAAAGTCCCCAATCAAAAGGCTTAGACTTGGAGAATGGATTAGGAAACAGAATCCATCTATATGTTGTTTTCAAGAATCTCATCTCACCCTCAAGGATAGGCACCAGATTAAAGTGAAAGGATGGAAAAAATATTTCAAGCAAATGGTACCAATAAAAAAGCAGGAGTTGCTCTTTAATATCAGACAAAATAGACTTCAAAGTAGAAGCAATTAGAAGGGACAAAGAGGGCAATTACATCTTTATCAAAGGGAAAATTAGGGCTGGAGAGATGGCCTAGCAGTTGGGAGTGTGGGCCGCTCTTCCAGAGGACCTAGGTTCGATCCCCAGTACCCACATGGCAACTGAGAACTGTCTGAAACTCCAATTCCAGGAGAACTCCAGTTCTAGAGGAGTCCAACGCCCTCTTCTGATCTCTGCGGCATTGCATGACACGGTTGCACAGACCTGCATGCAGACAGTACATTCATACACATGAAGAAATAAATAAAATAAAATAAAATAAAAATTTTAAATAAAACAAAGGGAAAATTAAACATGATGACCTCACAATCATGAATATATATGCACCAAACTCCAGTGCACCGACCTTTATAAATACAACTCTACAGGACATCAAGGCACAGATTAACACCAGCACACACATAGCAGGGACTTCAATACCTCACTGAGTCCTTTGGACAGATCAACCAGACAAAGAATAAACAGAGAGAGATCTGAACTGAACAATACAATACAGGAAATGGACCTCACAGATATCTTCCAAATATTACACCCAAGCACCAGAGAATACACTTTCTAATCTGCACCCTATGGAACATTCTCCAAAATTGACCACATACGCGGACACAGAAAAAAACTCAACAAATACAAAATAATTGAGTAATTTCATGCATTCTATCAGACCATAGTGCAATAAAGCTCAATGTCAACACCAGGATAAGCCTTGCTACTAAACAACACACTCCTGAATAATGAATGGGTCAAGGAGGAAATAAAGAAAGAAATAAAAGGATTCCTGGAACTTAAATGACAATAACAGTCAACACAACAAAACCTATGGGACACTTTAAAAGCAGTTCTAAGAGGGAAGTTTATAGCCCTGGGTGCCTACATTAAGAAGAAATAGCACAGATAAATGAGCTAACACTGCAGCTAAAAACACTTGAAAGACAACAACAAATAAATCCTAAACACAACAGACAGGAAGAAATAACAAAAATCAAAGCAGAAATCAATGAAATAGAAACAAACAAAAAATTACAAAAAATCATCCAATCCAAAAGTTGGTTCTTTGAGAGAATAAACAAGATAGATAACCCCTGTCCCAGTTAACCAAAAGAATGAAATAGCAACTCCAAATCAATAGAATTCATGACGAAAGGGGAAATGTCACAATAGACAATGAAAAGATCCAGACAATCATACAGGAATACTTCAAATACCTATACTCTACTAAATTTGAAAACCTAAGTGAAATGGATGAATATCTGCAATCCAGGGAATCGCCAAAGCTAAATCAAGAAGAGACTGACAGCTTAAACAGACCCATAATATATGAAGAAATTGAAAATGTAATAAGAGACCTCCCAACTAAAAAAAGCACAGGGCCAGATGGTTTCACAGCAGAATTCTATAAGACATTTAAAGAGGACTTACAACCATTATTACTCAAACTGTTCAGAAGGATACAAGCAGAGAGAAATCTCCCAAATTCCTTCTATGAAGCTAGCATCACTCTAATACTAAAACCAAGGATGAAACAAAAAAAGAGAACTACAGAACCATCTCATTAATGAACTCAGATGCCAAAATTATCAATAAAATACTAGCAAACTGTATGCAGACCCACATCAAAAAGATCATCCATCACGACCAAGGTGGATTCATACCAGAGATGCAGGGATGGTTCAACATCCGAAAATCAGTAAAAATCATAAAACACATAAATGGACTGAAGGACAAAAAACACACGATCATCTCAATAGATGCAGAAAAAGCTTTTGACAAAATGCAGTGTCCCTTCATGATTAAAGTACTAGAGGGAATTGGACTGGAAGGAATATTCCTCAACATAATCAAAGCCATATAAAAGAAACCCACAGCCAGCATCATCCTAAATGGAGAAAAGTTAGAAGGGTTCCCCTTGTTGCCACTCCTCTTCAATATAGTGCTTGAAACACTGGCTAGTGCAGTAAGGCAAGAAAAGGAAATTAGAGGCAGGAACATGGCAAATCTTCCCCCTATCACCACTCTTCTTTAATATAGTCCTTGCTAGGTCAATGAGGCAAGAAAAAAGAAATTAAAGGAGTACTAATTAGAAAACCGGAAGCGAGGGGCTGGAGAGATGGCCTAGTGGTTAAGAGCACCGACCACTCTTACAGAGGACCCGGGTTCGATCCCCAGCACCCACATGGCGGCCAAGAACCGCCTGAAACTCCAATTCCAGGAGAACTCCAGTTCCAGGGGAATCCAACACCCTCTTCTGACCTCCGTGGCATTGCACGACATGGGTGCACAAACTTGAATGCAGACAGTACATTCATACACATACAGAAATAAATAAAATTAATAAAAAAATAAAAAAAAGAAAAGAGGAAGTGAAGTTATCCATTTTTGTGGACGATATGATAGTTTACCTCAGGGATGCTAAAAAACTCCACCAGAAAACTCCTAGAAAAACTAAGAGTTTCAGTAATGTGATGGGATACAAAATTAACCTAGAAAAATCAGTAGCTTTCTTTACACCAACAACAGGCAACTGAAGAAGGAATGCAAGGAGACCTTCCCAATCATAATAACCTCAAAAACAGTAAAATACCTAAGAACAAACCTAACCAAATCCACAAGATCTCTACAACAAAAATTATAAACTCTTGAAGAAGGAGATTGAAGAAGACATCAGAAGATGGAGAGACCTCCAATGCTCATGGATTGGAAAAATTAATATAGTAAAAATGTTCATTCTACCCAAATTAATATACCAATTCAACACAATTCCAATTAAAATCCCAAGGACATTCCTCACAGGCTTGGAAATAAAATTCTTAAATTCATATGGAGAAACAAAAGACCCCGAATAGCCAAAGCAACCCTGAGTGAAAAGAGCAATACAGGGAGGATTTCTATACCAGACATCAACTATACTACAGGGCTATAGTCATAATAGGGAGCCTGGTACTGGCACAAAAACAGATCTGTAGACCAATGGAACAAAAATGAAGATCTGAACTTGAGCACATACAATTTTAGCCATCTCATTTTTGACAAGGGGGCCAAAAAGATTCAATGTAGGAAACACAGCATCTTCAGCAAATGGCATTGGCAAAACTGGATCACCACTCATAGAAGAATAAAATTAAACCCCTACATCTCACCCTGTACAAAAATCAAAGACCTCAATGTGAAACCCAAGACTCTGAAGGTGATAGAAGAAAAAGTTGGCAGCAACTTACAAGACATAGGCACAGGAAAAGACTTTCTAAATCAGACAGTAGCTGCACAGGAAATAAGGTCAACAATTGACAAGTGGGACCTTATTAAACTCAAAAGTTTCTGTAATACAAAAGACACAATCAGGGAATTGAAGAGAAAATCCACAGAGTGGGAGGAAACCTTCACTGCTGATATATCTGACAGAGCATTAACTTCCAGAATATACAAACTACCCAAAAAACAAAGAAGTAAGAAAACAAGTGACTCACTCAAAAGATGGAGTAAAGAGCTGAACAGAGACTTCACAAGTGAGGAAATAGAGATCGCTTAGAAACATCTTAAAAAGTGTTCAACATCGCTAATAATTAAGGAAATGCAAATTAAAACCACTTTAAAATATCATCTAACCCCAATAAGTCTCGCAAGGATCAAGAAAAAAAATGATACTAAATACTGGAGAGAGTGTGGGGAAGAGGAACACTCATCCACTGCTTGTGGGAATGCAAACTTGTACACCCACTATGGAAAGCACTATGGAGAACCCTTAAAAGACTCAGAATGAGCCTGACACAGCCATACCACTTCTGGGTATATACCCACAAGACTCATCCTACCGTAAAGATACATGTACAGGCATGTTTATTGCAGCTCTCTTCACAATAGCAAAGAGCTGGAACCAACCCAAGTGCCCCTCAACTGATGAGTGGATAGAGAAAATGTGGTACATCTACACAATGGAGTTCTTTGGAGCAGTAAAGAAAGATGACATCATGAACTTTGCAGGTAAATGGATGGAACTAGAAGATATGTTAAATGAAGTAAGAAAGTCTCAGAAAAACAAAAGACAAATGGTATTCTTTATCTGTGGATGCTAGCACCAATTACCTAGTTGTAAGGCAAATTGAGCAACATTAATGCTATATTCCTCAGGATCTGATCACCACTGTGCTCTTATATTATGATTCCCTAGATAGGTCCTAGATACAACCTACCATTTATTTTCAGACTGGATTTTTGGTATATGATGGTGGACATGTACACATATTTTAGCGTAACATCAAGCTAAAATGGAAAAAGATGAATCAAGAAATATGATATGGAAATAAGTTTGTTTTCAGAAGATACAATTTTAGGACAGGTGTGATGTATCAGGCTGGTGGAACTTAGCCTTTCTGGGTGCTTAATGACCATACTTAATACCCATACCAATTTGGCTGAGGGACCTAAGGGATAACTTTGTTCCTTACCCTCAGAGGTCAACTAAGTCTCAGGGGACTATGCATGGGGGCATCTCTTGAAATGTCCTGCAAATGTGAGTCACCAGTCTTCCTGTGCAGGGAGGTCTTAGAGATCCACCAGTGGGACTTCAGCCAGTGTCCAGCCTATAAAGAGGAAATGTCTGCTCATCCTTCCAAAAGAGAAGCCTGGTCTAGCAAGACCTAACTGTCCTTGAGTGGATGGAACTGGTGGTTGAAAAACCAAAAAGATCCAGGGGCTCCCCCCAAAAAGAAACCCACCCAAGTGACCCTTGAGGACCAGGTCCTCAACTGACCTTGAGAAAACAAAAACCTTGGTTAATCTGGGCTAACTCTCTGGCCTTTAGCTTCCAAAAAGAAAGTACAACCAGAAATAAATAATCAGTAAGGTCTGAGAAATTGTACTTCAGATATAAAACTTGAGAATCCTCCAAACCTTCAATGCCAGATGGAGACTACTGAGATATCCAGCTGGGGCTGGAGAGATGGCCTAGTAGTTAAGAGCACCAACTGCTCTTGCAGAGGACCCAGGTTCGATCCCCAGCACCCACATGGCGGCTGAGAACCATCTGAAACTCCAATTCCAGGAGAACTCCAGTTCCAGGGGAATCCAACACTCTCTTCTGACCTCCGTGGCATTGCACGACATGGGTGCACAAACCTACATGCAGACAGTACATTCATACACATACAAAAATAAATAAAAATTAAAAAAAAGATTTCCAGCTTGTACACTTAGTAGCTACTGGGATTTCAGCCTCTTCAGAGTGTAGTCTGCCATTGTTGGACCACCCAGGCTATGTCACAGAGGCCAGTGCAAGAAGATCAAGATAGGTCACATGTTTGCTGGACCTCATTTGGCTGACCACAGGGGGGAGGGACCCCAGTGTGGATCAGGGGGGCAGGATTGATAGTTGTTTGGGTTTGCCAAGGAGGAGCCTTCAAGCACTTCCTTGGGGAAAACATGACATCTTTTGGTAAAAAAAAAATTATATTTAACAGTTAAAAATATTTTGTAAAATAATATTTTCTCTCTTTATTGATACATGCTACAACCATCCATAATTTATCCTTATGTAACCCTATGGTGTGTTCTATAACATAGGAATATTAATATTCATATTCTAAAAAAAGAGAGAATATAATGTTATACTTCTTTTTACCTGCATGCAACTTTACTGTTAAAATGTGAATCTCTAAATATGCTTTGGAATTAACCTATAGTTTATTTTCAGATTTTATAATTTTGATTTATGCGTGGAGTGTATATATGGATATTTTGGAATGATAAAATCAAAGGGAACAAAAAAAGGAGAGAGAAAACTATTCAAGGAACTGACCAAAATAGTAAACCTGTGCATTGCAAAGGTTATAAAAGACTAAGAAAAAGATGCAAGACAGAACTTAACATGTATGACAGAATCCATGATCTCTGGGGGGGCGGGGGCATGAGTGGTGGGCATGGATGGGGGAATGAGTCTACATTTGATTAAGAAATGTTGTATGAAATGTGCTCAATAAAAGTTAAAAAGTTTTAAAAAAGGTGACATCATGAAATTTGCAGGTGAATGGATGGAACTAGAAGATTTTATGCTAAGTGAAGTAACACATTCACAGAAAAACAAAAGACACAGTGGTGTCCCTCATCTGTAGATGCTAGTACCAAGAACCTACTTGCTAGACAAACTGAGAAACGTTAATGTTATATTCCTGGTGATCTAAAGATAACTGTGCTCTTGCAATGTGGATCCCTAAACAGGTTCTAGAGCTCACCTAACATTTATTTATTTATTTATTTATTTATTTATTTATTTATTTATTTATTATTTGTCTTTTTTCAAGACAGGGTCTCCCTGTAGCCCCAGCTGTCCTGGAACTCACATTGTAGACTAGGCTGGCCTTGAACTCACAAAGATCCACCTGTTTCTGCCTCCCAAGTGCTAGGATTAAAGATGTGAGCCACCACGCCCAGCTGCAACATTTATTTTCAGACCTTGGGTTTTCGGTACATGACGGAGCGTATGTGTGCATCTTTTAGAGTATTATGGAATTAAAATGGAGAGATGCAAATCAAGAAATATGATATGGAAATAACATACAGTTTGTTTCCAAAGGATACAATTTTAATATAGATGCAATGTAATAGGCTGGTGCAACTTAACCTTTCTGGGTGCTTAACCACGATACTTAACACCCATACCAATTTGGCCAAGGGACCCAAGGGACAACTTTGTTCATTGCCCTCAAAGGTCAACTAAATCTTAGGGGATTATGCATGGGGGCATATCTTGAAATGTCCTGCAAATGTGGGTCACCAGTCTTCCTGTGCAGGGAGGTCTTGGAGAGCCACTAATGTGACTTCAGCCAGTGTCTAGTCTATAAAGAGGAAAGTCTGCTCATGCTTCAGAAAAGGAAGCCTGGTCTAGCAATACCTGATTTTTGTCCTCGAGTGGGTGGAACTGGTGAATGAAAAGCTGAAAGGAACAAGGTGCTCCCACTCCTCTCCCCCAAAAAAAAACCCTGATACCCCTGAGGAACAGATCCTCAACTGACCTTGAGAAAACAAAAACCTTGGTTAATATGGGCTAACTGTGTGGCCTTAAGCATCCAAAAGGAAAGTACAATCAGATATAAATAATCAGTAAAACTAGAGAAACTGTACTGCAGACATAGAACTTGAGATCTTAGTAAAGAGATAAAAAGAAAAAAAGGAGAGTACTGTTGTTTGGACTGTCTTCAATTCTTACTGGCAAGTGATTCAACTCTGTGGCTGCCACTGCTTTTGGTACTCCAAAGACATGAGACACAGCTTTTTAACCTTCCAATATTGACTGAGGACTTGTGTCTCTTCAAGAATCCTCCAAATCTTCAATGCCAGATGGAGACTACTGAGACACCAAGCTTGTGGACTAAACAGCTAAGGGGATGTGAGCCTAGCCAGAATATAGACTGTCATTGTTGGACTACCTGGGCTCTATCATGGAGGCCAGTGCAGGGGTATAGAGACAGGATGTGTGCTTACTGGATTTCATTTGGGGGACCATGGGAGGGAAAGACCCCAATGTGGAGCAAAAGTATTGATAGTTGTTTGGGATTGTCAAGGAGGAACCTTCGAGCACTTCCTTAAGGAAAAACATGACATCATTTAGGAAAAAAAATCCTCCAAATTCAAGTGATATGTGTATGTATGTATGTATGTATATGTATACATATATATACATGTATATGTAACTATATATATACATATATATATGTATGTATACTGTAGCAATACAAGTTGGAGAGATCAACAAAAGAACTGAAAAAAAAAAAAACTCTGGAAAGACTCAGAAAAAGATACAGGACATGTATGGCAGAGTCTAGGGACTCGGGTGGGGTGGGGGACATGGAAAGGGAAGCGATTCTAGATTCTATTGAGAAATCATGTATGACCTATGGAAACAGTTTAATAGCAATAAAAAATTATAAAAAATAATAATATGCAATTCTCACACTAGATGATTTGAAAATGATGTAATCAGGCTCATAATCTCAAACTAGTATTTTAGCATTATATTTCTCTGCCAGCATATATAACCTTTAGGAATAACTTCTACTCTAGTTTTATTTTTTATCACAAGGTATGTATATATGTCTCTATCTGTGGTGGTTAGTGTATGCACCCTCAGAAGACAGAGGGTGTCAGTTACCTTTGAGCTGGAAGTAGAGGTGACTGAGAAACACCCAATGAGCATGTTGGGGATAAAACTTTGGTTCTCTGGAAGATCAGTTCAGGCTCTTAACTTCTGAGCCATCTCTTATCCCAGAGCTTACATTCTTATTTGTACCATGTACAGTTTGAATTAGATTATCTATATCAAATAATATAAAATAAAATATACTGTACTAATGCACTCTGGTGGCTGGGATCACTCTCCCCCTACACATTTAATAAATGCTGGTCTATTAATTCTAAAACTTTCAAAACAATTGTATGTGACCTCTTCTCCATATTGTTAAGTGTTTAGCTCCTGTGACAAAATGCGATGAGGCACTGAAGGTGGAGGGCCGCAAGGAAGTCCTGAAAGTATAATAATGAGAGTAACCCAGTGAAACAAATCCACATTGCTCTAGCTCAGAAATTTGGTTTTATGTGCCAGCTTGGTTATGTAGCAATATTTGAAATAAATGCTAACACAGAAGACACAATATCACCTTCTATTGTTTTGCATCTGTTAAACTTTCACAACCAGACCAAGAACTTGAAACCCAAAATGTCCATATATTAACCTTTTCTGACGGATCAGGAATGACAAAAAGTTAAAAAAAAAATACCCTTCTAGAGTAATATAATTTATTATTATATTCTAAATATGTATCCATATATTCACAAATGAGGCTCTTGGCAATCAGCAAAGCTTCATTTTGCAACAGATGAGGAATAATACAAAGATGTACAACTTGTCAAAATGCAAAGAGCAAGTGACTGTGAGGTGCCCAGCCCTAATCGATACTACTACAATGCAAAGTCTACACCTATGGCACAGAAGACCTTGTAGAAGAGAAGACTCTTATTTGATCAACATGATAGTACATATAAGCTCCCCCAGCTGGACAATGGGGGCCTCAGGTTATATAAGTTTGGGCATAGCTACTTGCAAATTGGTTTTACCTGAAGAATAATTAATAAGTAATTATTACTTATGACCTGTTATTAAAAAATTAAAAAAATATTATTGCTACTTGGAAGTAAAAAAAAATCTAAAATTCCTTCTTTGATAAAAGAAAAAAAAAAAGAAGAGGAGAAGGAAAGATTATAAGGGTGAAAAGAACAAGATAATGCATTAAAGACATGTTAGGAAAGCTACACCCATGAAATGGCCATAGTGTGGTAACTTAACAAGATGTGAATAATGACAACATGAGTTGATATGTCAATTGGGTGGGGGTCATTTTACAGGATCCCAACTCAAAGTGACAAGCCACAGCCAATTAATGGATACTGTAGGATGGAGAATCAGTTTTCTTTAGGGACTAATTCTTTACCTAAGTGGTCAGGCCTAAATGTGTACACACCAGCACTACTAAATGGACTCAGTGCATGTGTGTGTAAAAATAATAGTCAAAGAAGAGACAGGGACTTGAGAGGGAACATGAGAAGAATTGGAAGGGGCCAGGTAGGCATGGAAATGATGCAAATACAATTCTCATGTGTGATTTTCCTGAGAAAATTAAAAAAATATATATATATATTTAAAAGAAGACAAGTACCATCCATCCATTTTAAAAATACAGAAACACATTGTGTGGAAAAAGGGTTGAAATGTAACAACTGATAGCAAACCCACTTAAACAGGGAGTTAAATGTACTACATGTCATATTTTTAAAAAGAAATGCAAGATTCAGTTTCTATACTGAAGTGGTTATCATGTTCGCTTAAAATGCAAAAGGTCCCCAGCTTGAAACCCAGCGGAAACAGACTTTGGATTTTTGTCGGTTGTGGTGGTGCACGCCTTTAATCCCAGCATGGGAGGCAGAGGCAGGCAAATCTCTGTGAGTTCAAGGCCAGCCTGGTCTACATAGCAAGCTCCAGGCCAGCTGGGACTAAAGGGAGACCTGTCTCAAAAATACCAATAAATAAATAAATAAATAAATAAATAAATAAAATAAAAATAAATGCAAGAGTAAAAATGTATTCATGATTATTAACACAGTAAAAGCAGGTAGATTCACTTCTGCAAAAAGAACTTTCTTTCATGGTAAAATATATAAATGGTTCCCCTGATCCTGATCACAATCAATTATTTCTAATGATCTGCTCCCAAACCAGAACTAGGTTTCCACACTGCTCTCACCGACACACTGAGGTGGAGGACTCCACTTTCCCATGTGGCAGGTTGTCACATTCTCGCCAGATATTCTGAAACCATCATCACAAATATAGCTGAATTTAGTGCCATGTTCATGAATTCTTGACTCAAATGTTTCTCTCCATTCTTCTGATGATCTAGGTGATTTGATGGTTCCATGGTTTATTTCAGGGGGTTGAGAACATGAAATCTTCTCTATAGGAAGAACAGAAATGGAATAGTCAAGCATTAATAAAATTTTTGAATTGAAAAATAAAGGCAAACGTTTTGCACTTTGTCTTCCCAATATCTACGTTTGTGCCCTCATTTTCCATATCCTCTTTCACAGGAGTTCTCTTCACTTTGAGGAGAAATATTAAACAAAACAAATGTTACAAAGAAAGTAAAAATCTACTGACCAGCACAGCGTGGTAGCGACTGCCATTTTCCATCTTTGCACACCATTTCTTCTGTTTCCATTATTATATAATTTTCTTTACAAAGAACAGATATTTTCTCTCCATCCCAATACTTCACTGTACTCATCATAACCTGGGCATTGGGAATCTGAGGTGGAGGTGGGCAGGATTTTTTCTCTATTTCTAGAAAATATTGAAAATTAGAACTCTTAATTAAAAATCTTATCTTAACATATTCAAAGAATTATTTCCAATAAATAGAAAGGTAATTAATTATTACTTGTTTTAATATATTTTGTGTATTAAACTTTTCAAGTTGTATATCAGTTCAACATATTTTCTCATAATACTTTTTGTGATTTTTTTTTCCATTTTTGTTTAAGGTGTCTTGCATTATTTATACAAAACTTTACTTGGAACTGGAGAGATGACTCAGTGTTGGAGAGGACTGTCTGCTCTTGCAGAAGAACTGCATTTTAATCCCAGAACCCACATGATGGCTAACAACCATCAATATCCCCAGTTACTGTTTCTGCTTTCTGTAGATACTGCATGATATGGGTGCAATTACATTCATAAACGTCAAATAAATAAATAAATAAACAAACAAACAAATAAATAACTTCATTGCTGGATTTTCAGATGTTTTAACAAGTATAAAAGTTTTACATCAGGTCTGGAGAGATGGCCTAGCGGTTAAGAGTGCGAACTGCTCTTGCACCCACATGGTGGCTGAGAACCATCTTTAACTCCAGTTCCAAGGGAATCCGACACCCTCTTCTGACCTCTGTGGCATTGCATGACACAGGTGCACAAACCTACATGCACACAGTACACTCATACACATAAAAATATATAAAAAAAGTTTTACATAAAGATCCCTCTATGGCTATTTTCTAATGTGTTGGATTATGCTAAAAGCCCCATGAGATAGTTTACCAATGAAAGCTAATTAAATAAGCAGTACTTATGTTTGGTTAATACATCGGTTATTTCTTATTGCTCTAACCAAATACCAGACAAATGCAACCTAAAGAAGGGTTATTTTTGGCTCATCATGGCAGCACAAATGGGAAGCAGCTGGACACATTGCATCCGCAGTCAAGAGGCTGGTTCTCAGCTCAATTTCTGCCTTTTACTTGCAAGAGGATTCTAGCTCATAAAATGGTTCCATCCACATTTAGAAGGGTTCTTCCCACCTCAGTTAAACGAATATAGAAACTTCCTCATACAACTTCTAAGATGATTTTCTCCTAGGTGATTGTAGATCCTGCCAAATTAACACTCAGTATGAACCATAACAATTAATAATCAATTTGAAACTGACTCCTGATGAACAAAAGCATAGGACATGACATGTTTATTAATGATTTACAGTTTGGTATTTTTAGTTTCCCTGCAATTTTAGGAATGTATAAACTGTGGGTATACATCCAAGTTAATAACTAATTAGTATGGCATTAAGTCATTCTGGAAATATGTGTCTGTCTCTACAGAACTTAGACACCTTAGATATGTCTTACATATTATACTGGAAGAGGTCTTTATTGGTTTTAATAACTTCAATTTTTCTATTTCTACTGAGTAGAATGGAAAAACTAGAAACAAATTAACATTTGTACAATAAATATATTTACCACATATGTTCTTTGAATGAGTAGATATCCATACATGAAAATAAAAGAATTAGCACCTTATTTAGTAGTATAATTAAAGTTGATATCAGACAGATGATAAAACCAGAAAAAGTACAGGACATATGCACTTGATTAATGCATGTAATGTATTTGATTTGGTGATATGATGAAAATGCTTTCTTTATATTTTAGATCTTAAGAAATTGATCAAAATATTGTATGTTCAGGGTATGTCATCTCACAATAACAGTAACAAATATTTAAATGAAAATTAAAATAGAATGACCTTGTTTCTATTCAATTGGAATTTGAGGTATCAATATGACTCAGAATTTTTTTAACAATGAATAAACTTATAAGTGGTTATAATGATGGATATCTTTTAATATGTAGATTTCTTTTGATAGGATAGGCCATGTTTATAATATTAATCTTAGTGGTCCATTACCATGGGAATTCTTTCCATCTTCTGATAGCTTTTCAATTTCTTTATTCAGTGTCATCTTGCAGAGGACCCAGGTTCGATCCCCAGCACCCACATGGCAGCCGAGAACCGTCTGAAACTCCAATTCCAGGAGAACTCCAGTTCCAGGGGAGTCTGACACCCTCTTCTGACCTCCGCGGCATTGCACGACACGGATGCACAAACTTGCATGCAGACAGTACATTCATACACATACGGAAATAAATAAAATTAATTAAAAAAATTAAAAAAAAGTTTTATTATACCAGTCCTTCATTTTCTTAGTTAAACTTCTTCAAATATATTTCATGGTTTGGGGGGGCAGCAGGTAAAAGCTCAATGCCAGGCATAGACCAACTCTTTTGAAGCTTTTTACAAAGGGTCTCATGGATAGTTAAACAATACTTACCCTTGCTCCTGCTTTTGATTAACCATGAGGACTTGATGGAAAGACCCTATTGCTGAAGACACTATATACATGAGTTGTAGAACAAACAAAGAAGAAATCAAGCTGTTGCTGATTTCAAAGCTACATCTCTACCGAGTTTCAGAGTTCTGGAAGGTATTATACATGCCAATGGAAGAAAAAGTAATCAGCAATCTTTCCAGCTGTGACTCTCATGAGATAAAAATTTAACTGCCTGGTAAGACATGGCATGGTGCAATAATGGCATGAATGCTATGAGAGTAACCAACCACTTTCTGTTTGTTGGAGCCCATAGCTATCACTGATAAAAGGCTATTCACAAGATGGAGCCCATAGCTAGCACTGTTATCAGGCCAAGGTATCTGTAGCTAGACAGGTTGTAGGTGATAAAGAAGAGTCTACCACTATTATTCTGCTAAATATACATAGCATTAAACTAACTCCTAATTGTTATACTCATAAATTAATACATCTTTTAACTATCATCAGAGAAGTTTCCTCATACAGCAGATGGTGATTAACACAGAGACTGTTTAACATGGAAAGAGCAAATAATTCAGAGTGCTTTATCCCAGAATAGGACACCTATATGAAATATCTGCCTCCCAAGACTCAGGGTTCATGGTGGAAGTTAAGGGAGAAGCATTATAAGAGCCAGAAGCAGCAGATAACGACAAGGAAACAGTTTGCCAGATAGCTAGAAAGTCACTCATATGAACTCACAGCAATGGGGGCAGCATGCACAAGCCCCAAAACAAATTTATAGATTTGACTGACAATATTCACATGCATACAGAATCCATAATGATTAGACATAGACATAGAAATGGCATAACATATTTGCTGTAACAGAGAGTTGGACTCAGATAAATTACCACCATTAGGATACAGAAGGAAAATTAATGAGTATCAAGTTTGCTTGAGTGTTGTAATCTGCAGTCACTAACAAACATGATCACCTTAGTATTTTGAAATAGTTTCTGCTTAATTTCTAAATTGTCTTCTGGGTAAACACATTTGTGCTGATGAATAGCTAAAACTTGTTAAGAACTCAGGCACTACTTTTACAAATGAGGAAAACATAGAATAGGTTTTAGAAAACATTGGAAAAAAGAGCTTACTTGTGCAAGTTGGTTCAGGGTCCCATCTTCCATTGATGCAGGTAGAGTATTCATACTCTGACTTTCCTCTGCATCTGTAACTCATGTTAAAATTATGCCTAAACTCATTTTTATTTGATTGATTTCCATATAATGTAGCTGACCTTGGTGCTTTACACTTCTCAAGTTGATCTGTTGCTAGAAAATAAAAATATTTCCATGAATAAAAAGATTACAAGACATTTTCTAGCGATCATATTGAAATAGCTATAGAGTTAACATATAATGGAACTGATTTATACATAAGCATCCTGCCGACTAGCTGCTCATGACCACTGTGCTTGCAATGACTTGTATATGAACCTGGTCTCACACCAAGTCTTGAAATGTTAGACAGAATACAACTCATGAAGATATTTTGCACCTGGGAACTGGAAGAGCATAGGAGCTTCACTGTCTCAGATGTTCTCCATGAAAACAACCATCACATGACCAAATCTGTTCCCACATTTGAAAGCTGTGCGAATGTTCGCATTTGTTGTTTTCTCATGATAGGATCTTTAATCCTCTAGAATAATAAAATAGAACATTTCTTGGAATAGACTATAAGAAGTTGTAATTTAAAGTTTATGTTTTTTTTTTTCTTTTTCTTTTTGAGACAGGGTCTCCCTGTATCCTCAGCTGGAACTCAGCATGTAGACCAGGCTGGCTTTGAACTCACAGAGATCCACCTGCCTTTGCCTCCTGAATGGCGGGATTAAAGGCATGCACTATCATGCAACATTCTTTAACTTTATCTTTTTTGATAGATATTATCCAAAAAAATGCTACATCTAAAACATATTTTTTTTTTTGGTCTCTTTGAGACAGGGTCTCCCTGCATCCCCAGCTGTTCTGGAACTCTTTATGTAGACCAGGCTGGTCTTGAACTCACAGAGATCTGCCTGCCTCTGCCTCCCAAGTACTAGGATTAAATATATATCTTACATGTGCACCACCACACCTGGCATGTAAGATATATTTTCTAGGAAATTAATATTTCAAAATATTTCATGATACAGAGAATTGGAATAAGAAACCAGGTGTTTGTAATTTTCATTTATTTTCCTTATATTCCTTATTTTGACTTGATTAGAAGCTGATTTACATATTAGATCATCCTATAGTCTAATAATATGCCACATGCTGGACAACTTTAGTATCAACTTGCTACACCTGGGTTGAGGGAACGTCATTTGGGGAAATGTCTCCATTATACTGGCCTGTAGCCATGACTATGGGGTGTTTTCTTCATTGCTGTGTAATGTAGGAGGGCCCTGTTCACTGTGGTTGGTGCCACCTTTGGGCAGGTTGTTCTGTATTGTATAAGAAAGAAGGCTGAACATAGACCTGGGAACAAGCCAGTAAGCAGTGTTCCTCCATGGCCTGTGCTTCAGCTTCTGCTCTGAGTTCCTATCTTGGACTCCCTCAGTGATGAACTGTTTCCTTCCCAAGTTGGTACTGGTCAGAGTGTTTTCTCATAGCAATTGAAAAGAAATTAGACATGGCATAATAATAATATTGGACTGGGTGTGTAATGAGTTAAGAGTGGGGAATATACAGACGTTTAAAATACTATATATTTCAATTATCCAGTAAGGTCAGATTTCACTTTGAATTTGACAAAATGTCAGTGTAGGTGTTAGATAATATTTGTTAATAATGTGAATTGTGTCATGAAGTGAGGGTGATTGGAGTAAATAAAAGCAATTAGCCATGACACTGTAATGATTTTGTCAAACACTGTTTAAAATATTGACTAGACTAGCTCAAGTCCTTTGACACCTGAGACTTGGTCTTTTTAATATTGGTTGAGAGGAAGACAAAGGTTAATGTTAAGTCAAGGAAAATATGCAGTCAAGGGTAGGTGCTGATTGTGTGATTGTTTCTGAAAGAATTTGTTAAGAAAAAGCAGTGACTCCAGCAGTCTTATGGTAGCCAGTGACTCTGACCATGCCCTGTGAGAACAAACCAGGCTGGACCATGAAGCCAATCTTCATCATAACAAAAGAGTCACAGAGGCCTTCATCCTTGGCTACAGGAGCAGTTACCTCAGGAGTACAAAAGGCAGCCACACCCTTTTAGCAGGAAAATGACCTGCAGCAAAAACTGACTGAACTTTTATTTGATCAGCTGTTTGTGTGTGCAAACCTCTGCCACTAGACTTGGGGACCCTGGGTTGTCCAAGAATTGCACACAGCTGCTTGCTAATTGGGTTCACATAAAGCTTATGCTTATTGCTTATGTTTACTAATTGGTTTACCCTGTATTCAGTTTTGACATGGGCATTGATCGTTGGAATTGATATTGCTTTTACAATGGCAATTGAACATCACTAATATCACTCTGAACTTGTGAAGGCAAAAACAAAAGGGGGAGATGTGGGACAACAATTTTGGACTCAGAGCTACCAATCTGCTTAGTACACTAGGCAGAGCAAATGATGCAGAGCACCCTCTGTTTTCAGCTAACATGCACTCAGAAGCCATGAATCAGCTTGCTTGTCAGCATGCCGCTTTTCTGAATATGTCCCATGAGCTGGGATGACCTGCGATAGTGTGGAGATCTAAGATTGGTCCCTGGGAGGTGATGTCATGCAATGTAGCAGCTGCCTGACCCAAACCTATATAAGCTGCTTATTACATAGAGTAAATGGATTTTCATGCATTTGCAGCATCTGACATGGTCCCCAGGCTGTTACTGTGTTCAAGCTTGGTTGTGTGGTTATCAACCCAATGGCTATCTCTTCCGCTATTTTGGTCATGGGATCCAGCAGCTCCATAACCACATGTGGTAGGCCATGGGACTATCAGTTATACAGCTGCGTGGTTAGGTATGGAACTATCAATTCTACAGCTGTATATTTGGCTCTGGGAATATCAGTTCCACAGCTTCATGTTTGGCCATGGGACTATCAGTCCCCCAACTGTGTGTTGACTCACAGGCCATCTTCAGCCTGTTCAAACATGGGGTCAACAGCCCCACAACAAAAGCAAAGATATGGAGATGACTAAGAATGTCTAGTGGCAGATGAAAACATGTACTGAAAAATTAACTTTGCACCAGGAGTGCAATACCTGTAAGAAGGTCATATGAAGGTGACTACTGGCAGATCCACCATCAGACAAAACCCCTGAAATCTGAGCAAAGAATAAGGGAGAAGTTCTAGTGTAAGTGAGAATGAAGAATTGAGTTTTCATGCCTGATCTTATATTCGATTTTTCACCGTATGAAATGATATTAAATTATTTGTTGTAGCATAAATGACAGTGATAAAGTTAGGTCTTAAAAGACTGAAGGCAGAACTTTTGACAAAAATGTGCTTCTTTAAGAAAAATTATTAAGTTTAATAAGCCTCAGGAGCCATACTGAGGTACAAACTGTTATTGAGTTGGTCAGACTCCTGGATATGGACAATCATCACTAAGGAAAACACACATAAGGGCTGGAGAGATGGCTCAGCAGTTAATAGCACTGGCTACTCTTGCAGAGAAACCAGGTTCAGTTCCCAGCACCCACCTGTCAGCTAACCACCATCTGTAACTCCAGTTCCAGAAGATCCAACACACTCTTCTGACCTCTGAGGGCACTGCATGACAAGGGTTCACTTACATACATGCAAGTAATCCACTCATGTACATAAAAATTCAGAGAAACAAGGGAAGAAAAAATGAGGAAAGAAAGAGAAAGAAAATAAAACAAATATAAAGGCCTATTCCTCAGAAGTGCTGTATTTCCTTGATTTAAGGAACGTCTAAAACTCTACTGAATAAGTAAGGACGGACCGCACTGACTACTCTGAAGGAAAGAATAGGGAAATGCTAATAAAGAATTCAGTCTCATGGAAATCTGCATGTAGACCCAGGATGCTTTCAGTTACTCATCAAATGCAGAGTGGGGTCACTGTGTGATGTGTCCTGCCCAGTCCCTGACATCCTGAATTCACACAGTTCTATATCTCGTCAGCACACTGACCTCACCTCTCTGTACTGGAACATACTGAGGAATCATCCCCATTATAGTTTTAAGAGAGAAATGTTTGTAAGAGAGAGTAGGAAATAGGTCCCTTGTCCACGTTATTCCCTTTCTTACTGGGACCTGAATGAATAATGCCATTAAATAACAGCAATGGTTTTATGTAGCATAGTCATATACTCTCACATATTTTTAATATTTTGAGCATGTGATAATTTCTAAGTAAAATCTATATTCTTAGAGACATTTAAAAATTATGTTAATAGTGTTTGCTTTTCTACACATAGATATCAAGTTAGAAACAACAAAGTTTATTTTCATTATATTTAAAACTAGATATTTCCAAGCCTATCACTAAATTCAAAATATATTTGAAATTATTTTGACAACAAAAGTAGCAAACTTTGTTAATTGTCCATTGAGAAAGGTGTTCTCACCGACACACTGGGGAAGCTGGGTCCATCTTCCACTAATGCATGAAATTGACCTGCGCCCAATCATGGTGAAGTTCTCTATGCAGTTGAACTCCACAGAGTCTCCATGGCGGTAGGGCGGGGCAGAACGCTGGGCATCGCCATGCTCCAGGTCAGGAATGTCTACACATACCTTCTCCTCCTCTGTGGAGGGGTTACAGGAGAATATTTATCATTACATCATCACAGGATATTTCAATGAATACAAAGCAGTAGCTAAGTACAAATATCAATGTTAAATTACCAATACACGTGGGCAAGGTTGTCCACTTCCCATCAACACATTGGATTTTATTGGGTCCCTTCAGCACAAATCTAAGATTGCAATTATATTCCGCCACGTCACCATGTCCATATTCTTTCCTTGTTCCCCTGACTTCTCCATTGAGGAGTTCAGGAGGTTGACCACATGGCTCTACTTGACCTGTTGGATAGATTTCATGTAAGCAATGACTGAAATGCCCATTTTATAATCTAAAAATGTAAGGAATGGATTTTCACTTACCATAGCATTTTCTAATGAAAAAAGAAAATTTAAACTGTTGTCATATATCACAGCTGTATTATTTCTATTGCAATAACATTGGAAGTATATTGAAGGCTATAAAAATGTTCGGAAATCTAGATGCAGGGATGCCAAGCAGTTGGCAACTGTGGTGATAAGAATATAGTAATTTTATATTGTCAGGCAACTACAATTGTACAATTATCAGTTCCTTTCCCAGAAATGTCATCAGTAAAGCAGACATCTGATCAATATATTTTAATTTTATTAACTAATACACACTCCTGCATTAACCAAAAATCTGTTTTCATATTGTTTAGACACACACGACAAACAAGAGGGAAGACCCACCCTATATAAAATGCCCAATAGTGCTCACAGTAAGGGCAAAATAAAAAGTTACAAAAAGGTCTTTGTAATCTCAGTCCTCATGTCTGCCACTCTGAATACACAGGACACACATTTCAGGAAGCAGCTGAGATTAACTTCTAAGTGATCTGTGCTATTAGCCACATAGAACATGTCCTTCAGGGCTGTCAGCTTCTTCAGCTGTGTTTTAGGTTACAGGCATACTGGAAACCTGTAAAAAATTAGGAGAGGAAATAGCACTTCTAGTTATTGTTTCACTGGTTGGTAAGTAAATACTAACCTTTGCATACTGGGAATTTCGGGGACCAACCAAAGTGGTAGCATTGCACTGAATCTGGTCCAACTCTTTTAAGTCCATTTCGGCAAGCGAATTTCAATACATCTCCAATTTTGTATTTTTCTTTCCTGGGATCAACAACTAACTGTTGTTCTATTTTGGGAATGAGACATTCTCTTTCTTGAAAAATAAGATAATTAGTTAGACTACATAATTCATTTTTCCAAAATCATTTTATATTTCTCACATGTTATGAAAACTGTTACATGTAGGTTTGATACAGCTCCTATATTCATATGGGATTTTCTGAGATGTGTTAAAGATACAGTAATATATTAATTATAAAAATTAATTAGTTGGGCTGGAGAGATGGCTTAGGAGTTAAGAGCCCCACCCACTACTTTTGGAGAGGACCCAGGTTCAATATCCAGCACCCACATGGTGGCTAACAACTCACTGTGAGTCCAGTTCCAGGGGATCCAAAGCTCTCTTCTGACCTCCACAGACACTGCATGGTGCACCTATCTACATGCAGGCAATACACTCATATACATAAAATAAAAATAAATAAAATATTTACAAAATATTAGGAAGCTGGCCCTGGTGGCACATCCTTTTAATTCCAGCACTTGGAAGGCTGAGAGAGGAGAGCTTTGTGAGTTCAAGTCCAACCTGGTCTACATAGATAGTTCCAAGCTAGTTGGGGCTACAGGGAAGCCCTGTTTCAAAAAGACAAAAAAAATTAATTATTAAATTCAACTTACTTCCCTGGATCTGATTTAATATAAACAGTTATTAAAGTCACAGTTTTATTCTCAAAAGAGGAAACTTTTATTATATTAAAAATTATATTTAATATTTAATTTGCATATTAAAATAAAAATCAGTATTTATCTTAATAAATTGAAAAAAGAGCTTATAAAAATCATTGTTAATGTATTTAAAATTAGAAAAGTACTATATATAATATATTAGTATGAGTGAGAAAAGAAAATAGGTCTGGAGCCACAACTTTATTTGGATGATTGAATATTTACATAAACATTAAACTATTTTATTGTGCTTATAATTCTTAATGCATTTAGTTAGTAGTTTAACATTTTTATTGGATTTTTACAAATTTTACACTATATTTTGATCATATTTAGTATGCCCTCCACTATCTGCACACCTTTTAGTACCACCTGCCAAATTTCATGTACTTTGTTATATATACATATATATGTTTATATATAACAGTACACATATATATGTACTATTCAAGCTCATATATCTTTGTTTCATGCTTCAAAATGCAGATATTACCATTCTGATGTTACACATTCTATTCTGTCCATTTGATTTGATTTTGTCCCCATGTGGTAAATCCTACATATTCAAGCCCTGGTTCAACCCTACGAAAGAGGCTACTAATTGCCTAACATAAAGAAATTCATGTAAGAGGGCAAATGTGTTGTCACAATCAGAAACAAAAAAACAACAGGTTATCATTGATAATTATATAGCTGGAGCCTCAGGTGGAATGTATAAGTCAAAACTCAGGTACAGCCCAAGTATACAGTTACAGAAAACCATGATTTGGGTAATGGACTTTTAGTTTTAAATAATTAAAATTTCCATTTATGATCACAAAACAATTACGCTTTAATCAAAATATGTGACATATACAGATCATGAACAGGAATCATTTATTTAATGCATTTTTGTTCATTTGTCAGGGGAATGTGTGGGAGCTAGGCCCCTGTTTTGCAGGCCAATCACTTCATAACATTACAGTCTTCTTGCTCCATGTCCTATGTGCTGAGATTACACCCATATGCCACCACACCTGATAAATGTGTGATTTGAAAAACACATCAGTGACATGGTTTAGCAGGCTTGGTTTTCAATCAAATCTGTGACCCAAGTTCAATTTCTCATACCCACTTTGTGGGAGGAGAGAGTAGACCCCCACACATTGTCATCTGACATCTATGTCCATGCTGTGACATGCACATACCCCAAAACACACACACACACACACACACACACAGAGACAGAGAGAGAGAGAGACAGAGAGACAGAGACAGAGAGACAGAGACAGAGAGACAGAGACAGAGAGATAGAGGATAGACAGAATAAATGAAAGTAATGAAAAATATTTTTTAAATATGCTTTTGTCTTCAAACCTTGTCATGGTAACTTGGACTTTAATAAAAGGGAAATGATTTTGAACTGAAAAATAAATAAATAAGCTTTCACCTCAAAATACTCTTTTCCAATAGTTTATAACGAATCACCAGAGAGTTTCAAAGAAATTCATTTTTAAAAAGGAAGCATATAAAGATACACAACATATTGACTTTATTCTATAAAATGTCCTGAGAAAACAGTGCTCACCGTAGCATGAGGGCGTGTCCGACCATCCAGCATAAGTACATGTTATGGAGCCCTTTCTCTGTTTATGTCTGTTTTCATATCCAGCACTGCATTCATAGTCCACTTTGTCATTGAGTGTAAACCATGTGCCATTATGTTTGGTTTTAGCATTTTCAAATATAGGCATATCACAAGATTCTAGCACATAATAAAATTAAGATTTCATTTCTAACATAATATAGACAGACTAAATAATTCCTACATCAAGAACAAAAAGTGTTATAAATTAGTATGTGCTAACAAATTAAATACTGTATAAAATAATCTAAGACTAAGAATATATGATTGTCCTGAAACAATTATTAAAACAACACTATATTCTTTTGCGCATTTAACTCATCTCTCAAACCTTCACAAAGTTTTATTTTAAAACTAGTTTTTCAGTACAATTTTACTCAAGTGTTTATCACATACCAGTAATAAAGAGATCAGTAGAAATATATATTTTTTCCTTAGGGATGTGTAAGAGTATTTTGTGAATTAAGGCCCCATGTTGTTGGATGTCTATGACATATAGAAAATGAAAAATATATAAAGGGAATTTAAGAATGGTACATTAATTATATGAGAGATTTCCTCTTTCATAATTAAGAATGTCCCATGATAGACTGCTGAATATGATTTACTATAATTGAGTTTTATACGGGGATTATTTTATAACTTTTTCATTGGCTAGATTCTATAATAAGTACAGAAATAAAAAAAAACAGAAATTAAAACAGGAGTAATAAAAATATTAAATAGCCACTACACTGAGGTATGTTGACTAGTATTGAAAAATATCACTGATTACCTTTCTGATAAATAAGATAAACTGAACTAATTATTCTCAGAAAATCTTCATTAACCCTGTGTGATAAAACAGGGAACTCTTTCAAAACAGCAAAATTATCTCCAACATGGAAATATTTCTTTATTTCCAATATGTAGATATTTATTAATATTTTCTAAGAGGAAATAAGTTTAGAAATGGACCTTGACTTATGGTACCAAACATAAATGTTATAAAGGATAAAATATTTTGAGATCATAAAATATGGATATATATATCTTCACTGAAAACCTTACAATTACATCTAGCCTTACAAAGGCTTTGATATAAAAATATGAACATGTAATAACCAGACATGACACAATAATTTTAGCCCAGAGACATTGCACAAAGCCTCCTATCTAGTTATAAAGTCATAGGATGCTTTACAGTATTGAAAAAAGAAGATGTTGTAAAAGGAAATAAAAGTGTTAAGTTTTATTCTTAATGTCCCCCCCCCCTTTTTTTTTTTCAAATGAAGTAGCATCAGCCACCTCAGGAGTCAACAGTCTTTCTAGGTAATCAGGATAAAGACAGCAATATAATAAAATACTCACTAATGCAGGAGGGCTGAGCTGACCATCCGGTTTGGAGACAAGTAATTGATCCTGATGTTTCTCCACTTGCTGTTACATATCCCTGTTTACACCTATACTGTGTTTTTTGATTTAGAGCATACACATTACCAGGTTCAGAAAGAAACCCATTCTCGATTTCGATATCGAACTTTGAACATGTTTCTATAAAGAAAGAGAATAAGGAAATGTTAAGTGTGTGTTTAGTGGCTTAGACTCGGATAAATGTTACAATACATATTATTTTAATAGTTATTAGTGATCTGTGTATGAAGACTTGGGTAATGTCATCGACGTTATTGTGACAAAGACAACAATGCATGGATTCTAAAGACACATCATGACATCTCTAAGAACAAAAAGACACTTGTTGTTTAAATGGATCCAGGATCCTGTAGTATTCCAGAACTCTGGTATTGCTTTGTTTTCCTGACACTTTCTTTAAACCTGAGAACATTTTTGCTCTCTTAGTTATCTAGGGCTCATTTACACAGTTGGCATTCCTAGGGTCAAGTGATGATCTTGGATACTCTATATAGTTGCCAACAACTTGGAGCTACTAATTTGAGATGTCATCATAATTGTATGCCCAAATCGCTATGGGTATACAAGGCTCAGAGGAAACCTGAAGAAACAATGTGTTGAATCATCTCATGCCAAAATGACTCCTTAAATCTTATATTGAAACTAAAAGTAGAATTTTTCCACTTACTAGGTGTCTGCCCAGTATACAGGTTTTTTATGGATAAGGAAGAAATCAAAGGAGAAGACATTGAACGTTTTATATAAATGTGAAGGGGACATTAAGTAAAACAATCTGAGAGTAAGAGTAAAGCAGTTCCAGGACAAAAACATCACACAGCTAGAACAGAATAAAGTAGAAAAATCAATCATTGATTTCGGTTTCAGAACTTAAAAAAATGAGATAAATATAAACAGAGGGACACATTTTGAAAAGCTTTTATAAAAGAGCAGCAGTTAAGAAATCAAGTCAAACAAGAGAAATAATGAAGTTATGATTCTGTAAAGGAATGTCATAAAATTGTAAACACCAGAGAAGAAGTCCAATATTCCTGCCACAGTGAGGGAACTGAGTTAAACATGGAATACCACCATTGCCAGAACTGGAAAATAAGGAGCACTTAACTCTAATCCTAGAGGAATGACACTCATGATGTTTCTTATCAAAGTGGTTTTGTGTTTCAAGGAATTTTCCAGACACACCATAATAGGGAACAACTCAGCCAGAAAATGTCTTTTTGCTGAACAGAAGCCAAAAAACTTCCCTGTTCTCAAAGATAGTGAGATCATTATGACTTGCAGTGTAGAAACCAAAGAAAGGGAAGCCACAGAACAGCAGAACTCCCAATATGCACATCAGTCCTCTAGTTCCTATGGCTAGAGGCCAGCATACTGCAGTGCAGCCCACAGGTCCATTATAGGAGAAGAACCTAGAAAAAACCACCACCCTCAAATGGCAAGGTCAATACCTACACTGTGAGTACTCCAATGTGAAAAGTGGAGAGTCCTTTGACCATCTGGAAACAAGAAGTCTTCCAAAGGGTTTTCCAAACCAATCTAATAAAATTTCAAAATGGATCAAAATGATAAAATAAACTTCATCTTCAACTCAAAATTTAAAGTGTTTCTAATTCTCCACATGTCCTACGCCAAACACTAGAGACAATACATCCCAACAACATGCTATTGCTTTAGTCCAAAATTGAGATAAAGGAGAAAGAAAAGACATTTTTAGCAATACTTTGACCCACCCAAAAAAAATCTCAGAAAACTGTTTGAATAATGCCACCCACTCTGTCCACGATTCTGTGGCGAATTCCATAGATAAACCCATTTAGTGAAAACAAACTGTGTGGAGTAAGGTGCCTGCACTTGACAGATAGGCACTCAACATTCCCTCCTGTATGTGGGAGGGACTCCTGAGTCCCAACCACTTACTGAGCATCTATTAACAGTTGATGACTTCTGGGAGGTAGGGAGTCAGTTTTCTTTAAGGGTGTGGCTTTTGATAGGTCTTCCATGCTCTAGTGTTGGATCTCAGAGCTACGAGCCTATGGACAACACAAACAGGACTCCATGGTTTGTAAAAAAAAAAAAAAGAGGGTATAAAATTGGGAAAGAGCTAGGGGATGGGTCTGGGAAGAGATTAGGATCAATATGATCAAAATACATTGTATTCTTTTCTCCATGGACAAGCTCCCTATAGATTATCTAATCCAAAATAGTCAGCCTGAAATACATGTACACATGAGTGTCATCAAATGGCCTCAGTGCATTTTATAATGTACATGTGTGCATGTATGTATATTTATAAATGTATGTTTGTACATATAGCAACAATTAAGAAATGAACAAGAATTTGAGGAGTAGGGGGGATATGGGAGCATTTCATTCACATGAGCAAGATTACTCTAAAAGTTGTATCATAAGGCAAAGGCATGACAACAGCAAGACAGTTCTTCATAGTACTCAAGGAGATGACTATTTACATTAACAAAACCCACTGGCAACATTGGGCAATGTCCAACTGTATAGCAATATATTACCCAATTAATGTCTACCATCTACAGTTTTATTATCAAATTATTAAATTAAAAATTTTTTAATTTAATTTTTATTGATGGTTTGTGCATTTCGTACATCATTTTCCAATTCAGATCAGGCACATTTCCCTTTCCCTTCCCCCCCACCCCCACCCCATCCCAGATCATGTATTCTGCCATAACTGTCCTGCATCTTTCAGGTTTTATTTTTTTTTCATTTTTTAGCTATAAGTGATAATCCATGAGTATAAGCATCCTTCGTGCAAAACCAATCTACAGACTGTTGTGCCCAAACCCCCACAGTCCCACCATTCAGTGAGGGGTGACAGGTTGTTTGTTCAATCAAATTGATCAAATGAGTGTCCAGAGTACATTGCTGTAGTTTCACCGTTCACCCCAATCACAGCCTTTACATTCTACCACGCCCCCTCTTCCGCAGATTGTTCCCTAGGCTTAGAAAAGGGGCACAGGTGGATGAGAAGTAAAACTGTCCTCTCTCTCTGGAGCTGTTGACTTGGATTCTGGTCAATTCTGGCTGTTTCCTTTCATGGGCTGACAGTTTGTTCAGGAGTAACCTTTCGATCCTACTAATGAAGCACAAGCAATTAGATATATAGGTATTTAAGCAGCACTAATAGTTATGGTAGGTTACTTTGGCATAGACACATATGTTTGGATGATATGTTAATCCATGAATTACATTTTTACCCCCTGATAAATATGACAGGGTCTTACTGTGGCTTATAACATCTCCTAACCTGTAGAGGATGTAGGCTTGTGGCATCAGCCATGGGTTATTCCTCCAAGGAGAGAGCCAATAGCCAATTAGATTTAATTTTGAAGATTTTTATTTTTTATATGTATAAGTATCGCCTGCGTGGGTGTAAGTGTACTAGTGTTGTGCAATGTGTATAGAAGTCAGAAAAGGGTGCTTGATCTCCTGGAACTAGAGTTATGGATGGATGTTAGCAGCCATGTGGATTCTAGGAACTGAACCCAGGTCTTCAGCAAGAGCAGAGAGTCCTCTAAACTACTGAGCCATCTCTCCAGCCCCCATAAATTAATTTTTAAACTTGAAATAAAAAATGAAAATCTAATGTTTCCAGATTTAATTGTTATATAATGAAATAGTAACTAAAGAAACCTATGGTATTGGTGAATATATATAAACACACAGAGTAATGAAAGGAAACAGCAAATCCAGAACTAGACTCATGTGAGGCTAGTGGGTCTTCAGCAGGAATCTAAGGACATGCACGGTGGAAGAAGAATCTGAAATCAAACAGAACTTCAATAGCGGAACATTTGAATGCCAAAAAAGTTTTAACACATTTATCACACCATACAAAATTTAATTCAAAACTGATTATACACCTAATATAAATATAATCTTCTGTAAGGATATATGGCTTTGGCTTAGGTAATGGAATTTTAGATGATACAAAGACCTACTGAATGAATTTTTGATACAAACAAAACAAAGCACAAAATTAATCAATAACAAATGCTGAGCAGAATTTGGGAAAGAGGAGTATTATTCACTGATGGTGGGAGTTAAAACTAGTGGATCCACTATGGAATCAAATTGAAGGTTCCTCAAAATGACAGAAATTCATATACCACATGAAAATGCCATAGCACATTGTGCATATGTCTAGAGGACTCCAGATCCTTCTACAGATACACCTGCTTGTCCATGTTCATTGCTGTTCTATTCACAATAGTGAGGAAATGGAAACAAGATGTCTGTTAACTGATGAATGAAAATGAATTGAGAATACATTTGCACAATGGGCTATTATTCAATTGTTAAGAAAAATGGAAATTATGAAATTCTCAGGTAAATGCATGAAACTGGAAAGATCATGGTGAGTGAGGTAACTGACATGGAAATACACATGTTACATGTTCTCTCACACAGTAAAACACATGTTATATGTTTTCTTTCATTGTTGCTAGTTTTGACTGTTTAAGGTACCTATGTTTCAATTTAAAAATTCTTTGAGTTCCAGAACAGCTGGGACTACAGGGAGAGACTGTCTCAAAAAGACAAAGAAAAAAAATTCTTTGAGTTTAGGAAATTAGTAATGGGCATGGAGGGGTCAAGGTGCATTGGACATAGGCAGAAGGAGTTACATAAAGGACAGAAAGGGAATAATGGAATTGGAAGGCTTAAAGGGAGTGGATGACTAACACTAAAGGGCTTTTGAAAAAGACGCTTCCTAAAATATATATGTTTATATGATAAAAGTAATATAAATGGAGTAACCGTATAATGGAGTTACAATGCCTCTCCCAGACAACACAGACTAGCAAATCAAAGACCATTTGCTGGAAGTGGACTTCCTACTTCTGAGTTATTGATCAGGGTGGGTCCCACAGGTCCTCAAATATTTTTGGCTATTGCCATTGGTCTTGGTTACCTACCAGAGCCTGATGGTTAGAATGTGCTGCTGAAGACACTTCATTCCTGAGTCATAGAACAAATGACGAAGAGTGGAGCTGGAATCCCCTGACATATGCATCTTTACAGGCTAGTTTTCATAGTGCTGGATGGTTCTATGCATACTACTGGAAAACCTTACTCAACTGTGAATGCTGTAAACTACTATAACTATAATGACTGGCCTGGCAAGATAAGGCTGCTGGAATTATAGTGGCATGAATGGTTATCATGTCCAAGAACAAGTAGCTAGACAGGTTATAGGCTGTAGCATAGAGCCTATTATTCTGCAAAATGGACATAGAATTAAGGAAACCTCTAATGGTTTATTATTATTCCCATAGATTGTGCATCTTTCAACTCTCACTGTAGAGACTCCCTCACACAGTGGATGATGCTTAACATAGAGACCAACAACTGCCCAACTTTCAGATAATAAGAGATTATAGGCTATACACCCATAAATGAGACCCTTATGTAACATCCTTTTCTCCGCAGAGACAAGGATCATTGGGAAATAGCACTAGCAGACAAAAAGACTGTAAAACCTAGAAGCGCTGGATCAAAACAAGGAAGCTCTGATGACTGGACACAACATGGCAATTGCACATATGAAGCCACTGTGCTTGTGACGTCATACACAAGACATGAACAAATCCAAGTCAGACAAAAGTCAAGCATGGACTAGGGAGGTGTCAGGAATCCTTAGCCCTAGCTGAGGATCTATTGGCAAATGATAGCAGACGGGGGAGGGAGACTTAATTTTCTTTAATGGTGTGATGCCTGCTAGGTTGACCTTACCCCAAGGGGGGTGTCCACACAAGAGAATTTGGAGACTATAATGAAGACTCGATGGGTCTTAAAAATTAAGATTGTAGGCCAGGTGTGGTGGCACATGCCTTTAATCCCAGCACTGGGAGGCAGAGGCAGGTGGATCTCTGTAAGTTCAATCCCAGCCTGGTCTACAGAGCGAGCTCTAGGCCAGCTGGGACTAAAGGGAGACCCTGTCCCCAAAAGGCCAAAAATAATTGTTAAAATTGTTGGCCAGGCATGGTGGTGCACTCCTTTAATCCTAGCACTTGGGAGGCAGAGGCAGGTGGATCTTTGTGAGTTCAAGGCCAGCCTGGTCTACAGAGTGAGTTCCAGGACAGCTGGGCTACAGGGAGACCCTGTCTCAAAAAGACAATAAAAAATGGTTTAAGATATTCTGTATGAAATACACAAAAATTCAATAAAATTGTTTAAAAATGATAATTGGGGACATGAAGTCAGGAGTGGGGGTAATAAGGAGAGACTAAGATGGGCAATGGGGTCTAAACAGGAATGAAATACATGATTTTCTCTTTTTGCTTGTCCTTTAGTTGGTTGTGGTTAGTTTGCTTTTATCAATGTATATTTTTATTGAATTTTCTGTTTCATTCAATACATTATACATTTAAATTATATTTGTATTTATACCTCATCTATCTGCACCCCTCCTGCCTGCCTATGGAATTTCACACATTCTGTCTTATATTTAAAGCTTATCAAGTCAAGTTTGTATACCAGCTGTGTCAGTATGAGTTCATCCACTGGAGCCTCCTCATTGTTAGTCTCTTAAAGAATATCAACTCTCCCTCACTCAGTAGCGATCAGATGCAAATAGTTCCTCAGCAAAGTTTGGAGCCTCCTGCCCATCTCTCCAGTTCTATGCTGGTTTTTATCTGACTTGGGCATGCTGTAACTATTGTTGTAAGTTCATGTGAGCAAGTTCCCAGGAGCCTGTAAGACTCTGTTTCCTTGTGGTCATGCACCAACCCTGACTCTCACAATCTTTTTGGCCCCTCTTTCATAATGGTCCCTGAGCCCTGAGTGGCTGAGATTTAATATAGGAGCCCTAACCAGGGACACACACTCTGCAGTCTCTTATTCTACACACTGAGGCCAGTTGTGGTCTTCTGTTGCATGAGGAAGCTTCCCTGATGAGGTTAGAAAGAGACACTAGTATTCTCTCCACTACTTGTTCGAAAATGTTCCATGTCCCTTAGGTGTAGAGGTTGCATTATTGAGGTTTCACTTAGGAATAGGCATTGCACACACATTTATTCTCTGTGTCTGAGCAGTTGTGGAACTCTGCCATCTGCTGCAAAAGAAGTTTCTTTGATGAGTGGTGAATTGTATACTTGTTCCTGGAGGCTGGCACTCTCAAACAGTCTCAAAGTGATGGGTCAAGGCCCAAGAAAAAGGGAAGGGATTGGAATGTGCTGGCTGCGAGTAGCACGAAGAAGAAAGCCTCTTGGATGATTTTTCTTAAAAAAAATCAATATAAATGTTTTGAATTCAGTACATAAGCTTTCCTAGAAAAAAATATTATATTAAATTTTGACCACTATTCAATGGATTCTTAAATATGCTATAAAGCAAAAAAACAAATATTAAATAATTTTAAAATATTTAATTTATTGTCTGTAGGTCCTATGTAGGAGCATGTTGCCTGCATGTATATAAGGGCACACATGCTGTGCAATGCCTCCAAAGAAGTAGAAATAGGCTATGGATGCCCTGGAGTTATGAACAGTTGTTAGACAACATATGGGTCGTAGAAATCAAACTAGGATCTTGGTTGATTGGAAGAACAAATGCTCTTTAACAATCATCTCTCCAACTCCCCAAAGTTTGTTATACACAGTAAAGTACAATAAAAGAGAATTTAAAAGCATGAAAAATAACATTTTAAAGACATAGTACATTAATAAATAAGAAGATTCAATTTAATTAAATGAGAAATTATTTCTAAATTATTCTGGAAATACAAGATACAAATGTAATAAAGATTATTTAAAGAATTTGGCCATCAGGTTAAAATGGACACAGACTTCTTATCTATTTAAGTTAAAGAGATTAATACTTAGAAGTCCTAACATTCCATCAAATAAATTACCAGCTACAAAACAGTAAATTAAACTTCAAAATGAATTTCATACTAATTTAGTTAACTACAAATTGACTATAATGGTGTATTTTAAATTAATTGATAATAAAAGGAATTCGTATAAACACTACTATGTTGTAACTTTTTGTAAACATCTATTTATTAAATTATAAAATGTGACATACCTCAGTCACTTGCAAGGACAGTACAAGAAGAAACCATTACCGAGAACATGTGCCCATAGAGGGACTGGGCATACTTCAGAGACAGAACTTGGAAGAATGGAGCTAGAATCTATCTGGAGGCTTCCTTCCTGAGGACTATCCCTAATAGTTATAGAGGATGTTATGCAAGCAGCTAAGGAAGAACGTCAATCAATGGTCCAACCTACCTCTAAAGCCTAATAACCACAATGTCTGGCAAAGCAAACTACCACTCTTGGTACAGTAGTGGCTCTGATATGGGGAAGGGATAATAAACAACTTTCTTATTGGACTTAAAGATCTCTCAATGGGAAGGAACTCATGGGTAGCTCTGTAAACAACAGCACAACACACATGGCTGGGATGTCATATATGCTAGAGAAAATCCTATCTCTGTCATATCACTAGAAAAATCAAATTTCTTACAATATGCAATATATGGATCCTTATAGTTACAGACAAGTAGACAATACATCACTCATCAAATAAGTTGTTTTGGAAAAGATGGAGACTATTAGATTTCCACAACTGGTCACACCCCAATAACAGATGTCTCAGAGCTGCCCAGTCCTAGGTGAAATATCTGCATTGGAACTTGAGCACATAAGGCTCATGGAACACAGCAGAATGAGAGTGGAGAGAATATGAATGGGACCCTCAACTCTTGTCAGCGAAGCTTCCTTATACAACAGTGCACAGCACACACAGTCAGAGCAGAGATTCAACCAATACCTCCTAAATTATTCAAAAAATATAAAACAGGGAGAGCTCCAAATTCCTGCCCAATGCCAGTATCATTCTAATGCTAGAACCAGGTAAAGATATGACCAAAAGGGAAACTATAGGCCCATACCGTTAATGAATATAGACACATAGAATCTCAACAAAATACTAATAAGCCCCATATAGACACAGATCAAAAGACCATCACCCTGATCAAGTTGGCTTTATTCCAGAGATTCATGAAAGGTTTAGTATACATAAGGTAACAAATGACATAAATGATACAAATGGACTTAAAGAAAAAAAATCACATGGAGATCTCAATATATTCAGAAAACAATTTTGACAAAATCCAGCATGCATTCATGGTATAAGTCCTAGAAGGAATTGGACTGGAAGGAATATACATCAATATAATTAAAGCTATATACAACAAATCCATGCCAAACATCATTCTAAACAGGAAAACTGGAAGCATTCCCATTAAAATCAGGAAGCAGTCAGGGCTGTCCATTAACTATCTCCATGCCTTTTCAATGTAGTCCTTCAAACTTTTGCTAGAGCAACAAGACAAGAGAAGGAAATTAAAGGAGTACTAATTGGAAAAGAAGAGGTCAGATGATCACTATTTGCAGAAGATTTGATGTTATGTGTCAGAAACCCCAATAATTCCATCAGACAACTGGAAATGATTTCAGAAAAGTGGCATGTAACAAAATCAACTTACAAAAACCTAGAACCCTTTCTATATACTAATAACAAGCAATCAGAGAAAGAATTTATGGAAAACATTCCATTCACAATGGTCCCCCCCCCTGCCCCGCGTGCACACACACGTGTGTGTATGTAGATTTTAGGCAAGTACAGACTTGCATGTGCTTATTGCCATGAGCTAACCTGCTCACCAGAAGTCCCTTCCTGAGCCAGCTCCACAGTGAGAATGATGGGTAAGGCAAAGGGTCTGGGATTGGCCACTAGGAGGTGATGTCACACTACCTATAAAAATAACCTGTTAAATTGAATAAATTGCAATTGTTCTCTCTGCTGTGTGTCCCTGGATCATTACTGAAGTAACCCATGCATATACTTGTTTTATAGTTATACTGTTCCACCATGGAACTGATACTTTCCCATATCTGGAGTCCATATGTGAAGCATATACAACTGGTCATTTGGTATGAAACCATCAATTTCATAGCTGCCTGTTGGCTGTGGAACAACCAGTTCCAGGAGAAACCATAGGCTGGCAACCATCCTCTGCTACTACATATGATAATAAACCTAACCAAAGCTACTAAATATGTCTATAATTAGAATTTAAAAACTTTAATGATAGAGATGGAAGATGACACCAGAAATGGGAGGACCCCAACCACAGTGCTCATAATTGGTAGAACTAATATTATAAAAATGATGGTCCTGGCTGGGTGTGGTGGCTCATGCCTTTAATCCTAGCACTTGGGAGGCAGAGGCAGGTGGATCTTTATGAGTTAAAGGCCAGGCCTGTCTACATAGCGATTGCAGGGACAGCGGGGCTACAGAGAGATCCTGTTTGAAAAGACCAAAAAACAAAAAAAAAAAAAAAAAAAACCAAGCTGGTCTACTAAAAAGCAATCTATAGACTTAATGCAATGCCAATCAAATAACCATGATATTCTTCAAAGAGCTGAAAAAATTCTAAAATTCATTTGGAATCACATAAGACTCAGGATATCCATTGCAATCTTGTGCAAAAAAGAACAATGTTGGAGGGCCGGAAATCACCATACCAGACCTCAAACTATATTACAGAGCTATCGTGCTAAAAACAGCATGCTACTGGCACAAAAACTGATATGTGGAAGAATGAAACACTATCAGAGACCCAAAAATGACTTCATGCAGTTTCAGTCACATGATATTTGACAAAAGTGTCAAGAATGCATAATGGAAGGAAGACAGTATCTTCAACAAATGGTCCTGGAGTAATTGGAACTCTATCTGTAGAGTAATGAAATTGGACACTTTTCGTGCTGCACAGAAGTCAATTTCAAATGGATTAAAGACCTCAATATGAAATCTGAAAGTCTGAACCTACTAAAAGAAAATATAGGTAGTCCCCTACAAGTTACAGGTGTAGGAAAAGACTTTCTAAATTGTACACCTGTTGCTCAGGCACCAAGGTCAATTCAACAAGTGGGATCTCATTAAACTAAAAAAGCTTCTCTACAGCCAAATAAACAACCAAGGAACTCATGAGGAAATCCACTGAATGGGAGGAAATCTTTACCTGCTACATATCCAGTAGAGGATTAACAGCCAAACTTCACAAAGAACTCCAAACTAAGAAACAAAACCCAGTGAAAAGATAAGCTAAGGCCCTGAGGAGAGAGTTCTCAAACCAAGAAATAAAAATGGTTTAAAAAGCCTTAAAAATGGTCAGTATCCTTTGTAATTATAGAAATGCAAATCAAAACCATTTTAAGATTTCATTTTATCCCAGTCAGATTGGCTAAGATCGAGAAGAAAATATAACAAATTCTGCCAAGGATGTGAAGAAAGAGAAATGCTTGTTCATTCCCAGTGGAAATGAAAGCTCATGTAGCTAATATGGGAAGCAATGTGGAGGACACTTGAAAACTAATAATGAGTCTACCATATGATCCATTTATGCACTCCTTGACGTAAACCCAGAGACTCCTCCTACCGTAGAGACACCTGTGCATCCGTGTTTGTTGCTGCTCTCTCCACGATAGCTAAGAAATGGAAACAACCTAAATATCCCTCAACTGATGAATAGATAATAAAAATGTGATACATTTACACAAGAGTTCTACACAGCGCTAAGAAAAAAAATAAAATTATGAAAATTTCAGGTAAATGGATGGAACTAGAAACTTAGTCCAGTTAAACAGTGGATTCTAGTGATCTGACTTAAATATTAATAGCCCAAAGAAAATCACCTTAGCAGAAAGTGTTACAAACAGAAACTGAGGAAAAAAATGACCAGAATAAAAACAAGACATGAATCAAAGCTACACCAGCCACAAAATGACTTACAGGTCGAGAGAACAAGGAACTAAAGTGAGAAAAATAAAGTTCGCTTATTGTTAAAGCTTTAAAACTCAGTTTTTTACACTGTCCAGCACCTATGTAACCACAAGGGATAAAGAATGGAGTCCTCAGAGTTAAAAGTCAATATTAACTTTGCTTTGCTGCAAAACTGTTAAATTGCTTAGCTGAATGGCTGTACTATTATTGTTTCACTTTCTTGATGTCTCAACTAAATGTACCATTATTGATTGTTTAACTGTTTTGATGTTAAGAATAATTTCAGGTGTGAATTTTCTGAAAAATATTTACCGGGAAGTTGGGTTATTTTTTTCATCATTAGCTTAGACTTGCATAACATGTATTAGTTTTAGGGCATATAAAAACAAACTTTGGTACCTAAGGAGCAGAGAAGAAAAAGGAGAAGAAAAGGAATCGGCAGAGTGGCAAACCCGAAAAGCCCTCTGCACAGGATCAGAGAAGGGAAACGCTCTCTGATCCTTAGGTCAGGAAATCGGCAGAGTGAAGAACCCAAGAGTTCTTCTGCACAGGAGCAGGGAAGATAGATGCTCCTCAGGTCACAAAAAAGAAAGAGATTCTTGTGTCTTATTTGATTAATTTATTCCCCGCCTTTGTGACCGATCACCCACTTCAGGAACTGAACCTGCTGGAGCTAGACTCCAGCATCAGGGAATAGTATAACAGGGGATAGAGATACTAATACATCTCTCAACTCTGAGCAGCAAACACTCATCACACAACAGAATACAATGCACCCAGAAGGCAACAGTGGCCTAGTTTTAGAGCATAAAAGACTGCAGACATCAGGGCCCTAGATAGAACTGATATACTAAACCTCGCCCACTCATGGCTCAGGGGACATTGTGGAAGAAGGCATAGAAAGATTGGAAGAACCAGGGTTGGTGCATGAACTTAAGGAAACAGAGGCTTTCAGGACTCTGAGTACTTGCTCATAAATTGCAACAATGCAACAAGTATGCGCAGACCCATGCTGACTCACTCAGACCCAGCATAGAATGGGGGAAATGGGTAGCATGCACCAAGCTTTGCAAGCAAACTATTGGAACTTTACTTGATACCTTTAATACATATGACAGAAAGCATGAAATCTTGTGGACATGCTCTAGGCATGGCCAGGAATGCAGATAGGGGAGTGAGTCTAGCTATGACTAATATGTATTGTATGAAATGCATATAAATTCAATAAAAATATACATTAAAAAGGAAACAATGATACCAAACACTGGCAAGAATGTTGGGAAAGGGAAATCCTTTTCCATTTCCTGTGAGATTGTAAACTGGGGCATCTACTGTAGAAATCAGTTTATTGAACTCTTACAAAACTAAAATTTAATCTACGGTTTGGTTCAGTTATCCCATGCTTTGGCATGGACCCAAAGGACTCATCCTATTGCAGAGATACTTGTGCAGCTATGCCTGCTGTTGCTCTTTTCACGATACCTAAGAAATGGACACAATTTAATGTACTTCAAATGATGAATGAATACTGAACATATAGAACACTTACAAAATGGAGTTCTTCTCAGAGGAAAAGCAAAACAAAGTCATGAAATTTGCAGGTTAATGGATGCAACTGGAAGCTTTTATACTAAGTGAAGTAAAACAGACTCAGAAAAACAAGTGAGAAGCTTTTATACTAAGTGAAGCAACACAGACTCAGAAAAACAAGTGACATATGTTCTTTCTCATTTGTGGACCTCAGCTGCAAATCCTTAAATGTAAATATATATCCTGATGCAACTATAGGAGTCAGAAAAATAGAAAGGAAACATGGGGGGGGGGAGTGGGAGAGGAACTTAAGAGGGGGGGAGTAGGAGACAGGTGTTTTTTTTGCAACTTTTTGCTCATACAACTGCACTATTGCTCTTATTTCCCTCATGAAAACTGAATTGCAAATACGTGCTTTTCTCTGTTCGCTATTTGAGAGAACTATGCATAATTTAATTATATAGATGTTGACTTACTTAGGCATGGTACTTCAGGCGTCCATCCTTCTGCTGTACACTGAATTTTACCAAAATGTGAGGTTGGAGTAGCCACAAATCCATTATAGCAGTAATAATCATATTGTTTTCCTATAGGTGCCTGAAAGTATAGGCTTTCTTTTTCTTTTATAAATAGATATCCATGTTCCATTTGTGGAAAATCACAACGTTTCACTTGCAATAAAAACAAAAATGCCAATAAAAATGACATTTTATCTTAATGAACAATTATATCAGAGATAAGTCATTTGATCAGTGAACTACTTTGTACTAATTAAATAAAGTACATATATAGACATAGGATTCTCAGAAGAAGAAAAGCAATAAAATTTCTACATCCGAGGTACAGGGAAGGTTTTTCTCTACTTGGGGAGCCATGGAGGTTAGGACTCTCCATTCACGAAACCTTCTGCAGTGCTCATGTGTGTATATGTGTCATCTCTAAATAAAGTTTCTTTCACTTCTGTTTCCTCTAACAACACTCTCAACTTCCTATTGACTGTACCAATAACATTCAAAGAACTGCCCACATACTGAATTAAACTGCTTGATAATTGCCTGTTTTTAGTTGATTCTATGTATATTTTCCTCTATTTAAAACATTTTCCCAGTTATTACAGACCTCCATGTTGCTAACTGTATCACATATAATGGGACAATTCAAACAAATTAGACACAATTTTCAATCCAATTATCATACTAATGTAAGTATGTTACAATTTTCATGAATCAGCTACGCTGACTGGCCGATGAGTGCTGGGGTCTGTTTGTCTCTGCCCTGCCCCATGGAGGGAGCTGAGGCTACAGAAGGGCACTGCTGTGTCCAGACACTATGTGGATTCTGGTGATCAGAACTCAGGTCCTGAAGTGTGTGCAGCTCAGAGCTGAGGAACCATCTCTCCAGCACCGTCCTTCTTGCCTCACACGTTTAGTGACACCACCTGTGTATTCCAGCAACAAAGTGGAGCCCAGCTCTGTGTTCTGCTCTGCGTCTCCACACACAACACTACCTCAGGCCCAGTTTTTTTCCTTTCACAGACCCTGTGCTGTGTCTTATGTCCACAAAAGAACAGTATCTGGAGAATAACTCGCAAGACTTTCACATATAAAATTGTATTCCATAATTTATCCTCTAAACTTCCAAATGCCAGCCCTGACCTAAAGTGCATAGGCCCCGTTTGATCTTATTCAGCATCAGACTCTACAGTTCATCCACATCTTGATCAGGATCTATTTACTAATCTTTCCCAAGTGCTGTTTTTTTTTTTTTTTTTAATTTTACACATCCTATTCATATGACTTGACTTTGACACTGTATGTTGAATCCCACATATTTACACTCTGTTTCCACCATAGGACACAGGCTGTTTATTGCCCAACATAAAAGAAATTCATGTAAGAGACCAAACATGTCAAAATCAGAAAAGAAAGCAAGGGCTATCACTGATAACTACAGAGACAGATCCTTGGATGGAATGCATAAAACCAAACTCAGTGACAGCCCAAGTACAAAGTTATAGCAAACTATGACTTGGGAAACAGACTTTTAGTTTTAAATAACTAAAACTTTCATTTATGGTCATGAAACAATTAATATGTGACATATACAAATCATGAACAGGGATCATTAATTTAATGGATTTTTGTTCATTTGGGGGTGATGTAGGCCCCTGATATGCAGGCAAAGTACTTCGAACATTACAGTCCTCTTGCTCCATGTCCTCAGTGCTGGGATCACAGGTGTAGGCCACCAATCTGGATGAATGTGTGGTTTGAAAAACCCATCAGTGACATCAGTGACATGGTTAGCAGGCTTGGTTTGCAAACCAAGCCTGTGACCTTAGTTCGATTCTTGGGACCCACAGTGTAGGAGGAGAGAATAGACTCCCACAAATGGTCATTTGACATCTATGTAACATCTGTGCCGTGCACATGTCCTGAAATACACACACACACACACACACACCCACACACACACACACATGCACACACACACACAGTGTGAGAGAGTGACAGAGAGACAAGGAAAGAGAGAGAGAGAGAGAGAGAGAGAGAGAGAGAGATGAAAGTAATGAAAAATACTTTAGAAATAAGCTTGGGCTGGAGAGATAGCCTAGCGGTTAAGAGCACCGACTGCTCTTGCAGAGGACCTGGGTTCGATCCCCAGCACCCACATAGAAGCTAAGAACTGTCTATAACTCCAATTCCAGGAGAACTCCAGTTCCAGGGGAATCCAAGACCCTCTTCTGACCTCCGCAGCATTGCGCAACACGGGTGCACAAATCTACATGCAGACAGTACATTCATACACATACAAAAAAATAAATAAAAATTAAAAAAATAAGCTTATCATCTTTGTCTTCAAAACACTCTTTTCTACAAGTTTATAACAAATGAGAAGAAAGATTCAAGGAAATTCATTTTTAAAGGGGAAGCACATAAAGATACACAATATATTGACTTTATCGTATAAAAATGTCCTGAGAAAACAGCACTCACCATAGCACGAGGGTGTGTCTGACCATCCAGCATAAGTGCATGTTATGGAGCCCTTTCTCTGTTTATGTCTGTTTTCATATCCAACACTGCATTCATAGTCCACTTTGTCGTTGAGTTTAAACCATGTGCCACTATTTTTGGTTTTAGCATTTTCAAATACAGGCATATCACAAGATTCTGCACATAATAAAATTAAGATTTCATTTCTAATGTACTATATACAGACTAAATAATTCCCACATCAAAAACAAAAAGCTTGTAAATTAGTATGTGCTAACAAATTACTCTATAAAAATAATCTAGCTGGGCATGGTGGCACGCGCCTTTAATCCTAGCACTTGGGAGGCAGAGGCAAGCGGATCTTTGGGAGTTCAAGGCCAGCCTGGTCTACAGAGTGAATTCCAGGATAGCTGGGGCTACAGGGAGACCCTGTCTTGAAAAGACAAAAAAAAATCTAATACTAAAAACAAATGATTGTCCTGAGACATTATTAAAACAACAATATGTTCTTTTTTTTTTTTATTAATTTTTATTTATTTCTGTATGTGTATGAATGTACTGTCTGCATGCAAGTCTGTGCACCCGTGTCGTGCAATGCCGCGGAGGTCAGAAGTGGGTGTCGGATTCCCCTGGAGCTGGAGTTCTCCTGGAATTGGAGTTTCAGACGGTTCTCGGCTGCCATGTGGGTGCTGGGGATCGAACCCGGGTCCTCTGCAAGAGCGGTCGGCGCTCTTAACCGCTAGGCCATCTCTCCAGCCCCAACAATATGTTCTTTTATGGCATTTAACTCATCTCTTAAGCCTTCACAAATTTTATTTTAAAACTAGTTTTTCAATTCAATTTTAATCATGTTTACCACATGCCAGTAATAAAGAGACCAGTAGAAATATATATTATTTCTTAGGGATGTGTAAGAATATTTTGTGAATTAAGGCCCCATATTTGTTGGTGGCTATGCGTGACATATAGAAAATGAAAAATAGGTAAAGGGAATTTAAGAATGGTACATTCATGCCGGACGTGGTGATGCACACCTTTAATCCCAGTGCTCAGAGGTGGAGGCAGGTGGATCTCTATGAATTCAAGGGCAGCTGGGTCTACAAAGCTAGCTCTAGGCTAGCTGAGACTAAAGGGAGACCCTGTCTAAAAAGACCAAAAAGAATAAAGAATGGTATATTCATTATATAAGAGATTTCCTCTTTCACAATAAAAATGTCTCATGATAGATTGCTGAACATGATTTACTACAAATGAGTTTTATATCGGGATTAATTTTATCTCTTTTTTCTTTAGCTAAATCTTATAAGTACATAAATTGAAAAAGAGATATTAAAACAGGAGTAAAAATATATAAAATAGTCACTGCACTTAGGTATGTTGACTAGTATTGAAAAATATCACTGACTACTTTCTGATAAATAAGATAAACTGAACTAATTATTCTTAGAAAACTTTCATTAACACTGGGTGATAAAACAGGGAACTCTTTCAAAACAGCCAAATTTGTTCCTATCTCAAAGTATTTCTTTATTTACAATATATACAAATTTATTAATATTCTCTAAGAGAAAAGAAGTTCAGAAATGGACCTTGACTTATGGTACCAAACATAAATGATGTAAAGGATGAAATATTTTGAGATTATAAAAAGTGGATGTAGATCTTCACTGAAAACATTATGTTTATATCTAGCCTTAAAAAGGCTTTGATATGGGGGCCGGAGAGATGGCCTAGCGGTTAAGAGCGCCGATCGCTCTTACAGAGGACCCGGGTTCGATCCCCAGCACCCACATGGCGGCTGAGAACCGTCTGAAGCTCCAATTCCAGGAGACCCTCTTCTGAACTCCGCGGCGTTGCACGACACGGGTGCACAGACTTGCATGCAGACAGTACATTCATACACATACATAAATAAATAAAAAAAGGCTTTGATATAAAAGCATGAACATGTAATAACCAGACATGACACAATGATCTCAGCCTAGAGACACTGCACAAAGCTTCCTAACTAGTTAAAAAGTCATAGGATGCTTTACAGTATTGAAAAAGGAAGATTTCGAAAAAGGAAATAACAGTGTCGTTTTTTCTTAATTTTTTTTTACTTATTTTTTTAAATTTAATTTTTATTTTTATTTATTTTTTACGTGTATGAATGTACTGTCTGCATGTAGGTTTGTGCACCCATGTCGTGCAATGCTGCGGAGGTCAGAAGAGGGTGTCAGATTCACCTCGAACAGGAGTTCTCCTAGAATGGGAGTTACAGACGGATCTCAGCTGCCAAGTGGGTGCTGGGAATCGAACCCAGGTCCTCTGCACGAGCAGTCAGTGCTCTTAACCACTAGGCCATCTCTCCAGCCCCCTTTTAACTTATTTTTTCAAATGAAATAGTATCAGCCACCTCAGGAGAAAGTAGTCTTTCTATAAGATCAGGATAAAGTCAGTGAAATAATAAAGTACTCACTAACGCAGGAGGGTTGAGCTGACCATCCGTTTTGGAGACAAGTAATAAATCCTGATGTTTCTCCACTTGCTGTCACATATCCCTGTTTACACCTATACTGTGTTTTTTGATTTAGAGCATACACATAACCAGGTTCAGAAAAAAACCCATTCTCAATTTCAATATCGAACTTTGAACATGTTTCTATAAAGGAAGAGAATAAGGAAATGTAAGTGTGTGTTTAGAGGCATAGACACTGATAAATGTTACAGTACAAATTATTTTAATAGCCATTAGTGATCTAGATATGAAGACTTGGAATAATGTCATTGACGTTACTGTGATAAAAAAAAATAACAATGTGTGGATTCTAAAGACACATCATGACATCTCTAAGAACAAAAAGACATTTCTTGTTTAAATGGATTCAGGATCCTGTAGTATTCCAGAACTCTGGTATTGTTTTGTTTTTCTGACACTTTCTTTAAACCTGGGAACAATTTGGCTCCCTTAGTTATCTAGGGCTCCTTTACACAGTCGGTATTCCTAGGGTCAACTGATGTTCTTGGAGACTCTATGTAGTTGCCATCAACTTGGAACCACCAATTTGAAATTTCATCATAACTATATGCCCAAATGCTATGGATGTGCAAGGTTCAGAGGAAACCTGAAGAAACAATTTCTTGAATCATCTCATACCAAAATATACCCATTGAATGACAAAAAGTGTATGGAGTAAGGTGTCTGAACCTAACACATAGGTTGGAAATGAAAAGAGCCCCATGTCAAGTCTCTGAGCTTCTTCCTGAAGACAGTGAAAGAAACAGAAGAAATTGAAATCAAAGTCAGAAGATCAAAGAATAAGGTTATGCTCCAAGTAAAATGACAAAGTATAAAAGTAAAATATCTATACATAATACAGAAACATTCCTATAATGATCTTGAAACTCTGAATGACAGAAGATGCCTTAATTAATAAAATTTAAAATAGAATTATTAAGAAAATATTAAAGATGACACAAATTATCAATATCAACAAAGACAGGAACTATACTTGTAGTTTTATGCATGTTAAAAGAAAAATTCCACAAGCCAGTCAAACTCCCCCCTCCCTGTATGTGGGAGGGACTTCTGAGCCCCAACCACTGTCTGAGTATCTATTGACAGTTGATGGCTTCTGGGAAATGGACACTCAGTTTTCTAAGGGTGTGGCCTCTCATAGGTCATCCATGCTCCAGTCTTAGACCTCATACAAGCATATGGATAATACAATTTGACTCAATCATTTATAAAAAAGAGAGTATAAAATTGGGAAAGGGCTAGGAGGTGGAACTAAGAAACAAACAGGTGTAGTTATTCAAATATCTCACTAAAATTAATCAGTATGGATAAAGGCCATTTCGTATTCAGTAATGGAAAAATCAACCAATAGACTATTATGGTCCTCAACATTTATATACCAAACACAGAGCAATCAGTTTCATAAAAAGGAACACTATTAGACAGAAAATCACACATTAATTCACAATAGAGATAGTGAGTGACAAACTGGAAAGGAAGAAGATGAAGTGTCCTTATTTTAAGACAATATGATTTTATACAAATAAAAGCCCCTTAAAGGCTCCCCTAGAAAACTCCTAGAATGGATAAACACATTTAGAAAATTATCAGGATTAAAATACACACAAAAATCTGTAGCCTTCTGTATACCAACACAATCATATTAAGAAAGAAAGCAGGGAATTTATCTCATTAACAATAACCTTGAAAAATACAAATACCCAAAATAAATAAATAAATAAACAAATAAATAAATTGAAAAATACAAATACCTTGAAATAATCTAAGACACGATGTTAATGTCTTGTATAAAAAAAGACTAAGACATTGAAAAAAGAAATGGGAGGAGATACCAGAAGATGGAAAGATCTTCCACACTCATGGATTGGTATGATAAATTTTGGGAAAATGGCCATCCTATAAAAAGCAATCTGCAGATTTAATGTTATTCCCTTTAAATCTACAACACAATTCTTTACAGAAATCAAAAATTTTAATTTCAAATTTCATCAAGAAACACATAAAGAAGACCATGACAGCCAAAAGAATCCTGAACAATTAAATAACTGTCAGAGTTAATTACCATTCCTAATTTCAGATAATGCTACAAACCTATAGTATTTTTAAAGGATGCTACTGTTATAAAAACAGATACAGTGATTAATGCAACAGAATTGAAAGATCCAGATTAATGTCTACACACCTAGAGCCACCTGATTGTTTACAAAGGGGCCAAACACATATTGGATTAAAGACAGCCTTTTCAACAAACGATGCTTCTCAAACTGTACAGTTATATATATAGAAAAATGAACATAGATCCATATCTCAAACAATAAATAAAACTCAACTCTAAATGGATCAATAACCTCAAGATAAAACTTGATATCCTGATTCTTCTAGGGAGAAAGAATAAAAATACAATACAACTTATGCACACAGGAAAGGGCTTTCTTAACAGGACCTCAAAAACACAGGAATTAACCAATAATTAATTAATGGTATCTCATGAAAAATAAACATTTACTAAAAAGGACACCACAATTCCAGTGAACAGGCAGCAGGCAGAATGGGAAAACATCTCTACTAGCTATAAATCTGAATTCCTAAGAAAATGCAAAGAACTAAAAAAGCTCAACATAAAAAAAAATAAAATTTGAGACAAAGACAGGGATTTCTCACAATTTGAAATGCTAATAGCTGATACTTTTTAATGTTTAACATCTTTAACATCAGTGAAATACAAATTTAAACTACTTTGAGATTTCATCTTACTCCATTCAGGATGGCTAAGATAAAACAAAACAAAACAAAATAAAACTAACAAACAACAACAACAACAAAATAAACAAATGCTGACCAGGATTTGGGAAACAAGACTACTAGTCACTGATGGTGGGAATTAAAATTAGTGTAGCCACTATGGAATCAAATGGAAGGTTTTTAAAAATGCCAGACATTGATATAACACATGAAATTATTATAGCATATTGTGCATATGTTCAGAGGACTCCACATCCTACATAAATATAATTTCTTACTGTATGCTAAATATGGATCCTTATATTTACAGATAAGTACTCCATATACCACTCATCAAAGAAGCTTCTATTTCCAATGACAGAGGCTATCACTAAGTTCCATAGTTGGTCACCTACAGAGAATACACATTTGAGATATACCCAGACTTAACTGACATATCTATAGGAGAACTTCTACACCTATTCCAAGGCTCAGGGAGTAGTATAACGGGGGTGTAGGAATGAGACTTTTCCTGGCTCAAGATAAGAAACTGCAAAACTCTGCCCTGGGGCTTCTTTGTGAGGTTGGGGTAGGCAGTATTTCCTGCTTCGCCTATCTCTGCGAAGTTCCAGACCCCGTCAGCCTCTTCCCTTGATGTATTGAGCAAAGATGTCACACCTCTAGCTTACGGTAGCTCTGTTGTCCCTGGTAGGAGCCAAGATGGCTCACACTTGCCTTATCCTCATTTCACATGCTCCTGCCCCCCCTTCCTTGCCCAGAACACAGTAGACTTCGATACATAAATACATCATTGGCATGAATAAAACTGAGTTACTTTCCTCCCAGTCTCTCTCTCTGTGAGTCTGTTCATTTTCATGGGTAATCTCCCATGGTCCCCCTCTCCTCTCCTTGCCAAGAAGTAACCCTAGAGACCATCTGCCTGCAGGTAGAAGACAGCATTGAAGCTTGCAGTCCTATAATACTAACAGGCCTGGCTCAAGAAGAGAAGAACAGAGTGTGGATTGCAGTCATGCGTGACTCAAGGACTATCAGACGATTAGTAAACTACCAGCAACTGGCACCCAGAACGTGTAGATTCGACTTTCCACCAACAGAAGGAAAAAGGTATTTCCAGGCTGTCTCTCTCAGCCCTTTTTTTTCCTCCCACGAGAGGAAAATCTCAGAAGGTTTTACCGTGAAAAGGAGGTACCACCCCCCCCATGTATGATCAGGGCCGTGGCCAGGCTTCAGCCCATTTCCATGGAAAAACTCTCTTTTCCATGAGAGGTTAGTGTTTGATCTGTTTTTCCCCTACAGAATTTCTCCTCTATACCACCAGGCTGTGGCATATCTCCGTGGAAAATTTCTTTTTTCTATGAGAGATTAATCTTTTAATCCGTTTTCAGTATTTCTACTCTGTCAGGCCAGGCTTTGGCATATCTCCGTGGAAAAATTCTCCTTTCCTCCAGAGATTAATATTTGAACTCTCTTTTTCCCTAACCACCAGCATTTCCTACCTTTCTTTATCATGGGTAATAAGCAGACACACCAAAAAGACCCACAGGCTAAGAAAATAAAAGCACTCCTCAAGAGTCAAGGGGCTAAAATTTCCACGTGGGAAGCTGCCTCCTTTTGAAGTGAGACTCTTAATATCGCCCTGTGGATGTCTCCTGAGGACTTATGGAACTCAGAATCTTGGACAGGGGTGGCACAGAAAGCCAGGCAGTGAGAAAATGCTCCAGCATCTCTCAAGTTGTCTCACTGCCACTCTTAGCTGCAGTGAGACAATGTTTAAGGCCTGCACACCTGGCCATGCAAGGAAGGGAAGCTAACAAAATTAAATTGCAGACCCCCTCCTCCCAAGAACCTGCTAAAACTCCCCTAGAGGACCCCAGTAAATTTCCCTCTGAAAGTGCCCAATCCCCAGACCCAGTGAAAAGACAACTGGTAAATCAAAACATCCAAGCTGCTGGCCTTAACCCCTCTCCTAATTCTCAGCCACTTTCCCTTAAAGGGCCAGGAGCACCTTCACCCTCAACTTCTTCCCTCTCTGCTACAGAAAAACTGTGGCAGATTCAGGACGACCCAGATCTTCATTTACAGGAGTTCCCTGTTAATGTAGCTCAAACTCAGGGTTGCCCTCTAAACTGGTACCCATACCAGGCAAATGACTTGAAAGACCTCAGACAAGCAGTTAGGGAGGATGGTGTTCAGGCACTGTGGACAAAGTCCATTCTCCAGAGCTTTTGTGCTTCTCTTAACACTCCCCAGGACTGGAGGGATATCTGTAGATCTTCACTTCCAGGCCTGCTATTCTTACAATGGGAAGCACTGTACAGAGATGAATGTCTCCAACAGGTTCAGAGAAATCAAGGGCAACCTAATGTGTACTGGGGGCACGAACAGCTCTTTGGAGAAGGAGATTTTAGCACAGGGACACAGCAGGCTGGATTGGCCCCAGGGTACTTTGACCAGGTCTGCCTTTGCACCCTACAGACCTGGGATAGAATTACACCACCCACTGAATCCCAGTCAGGTTCCTCATTATTATTCTCTAGGCATAAACCTGAGGAACCCCTGTCTGACTTTATCTTAAGAACTAAAAGCAGCCTAGAGAGAAAGATCCCCAACTCTGCCACTAGAGAAATGTTCCTTAAGAGCATTGTTTGGGAAGTACTGAATTCTGAATGCAAGCAAGAGTGCCAGGGCTTAAAAGATAACCATTATGACAGGTGGATAGTGGCAACTCAGGACGTGGGCACAGTCTCTCACAAAGCTAATTATCTAGCTCAAGCCTTTGTGGCTGCTGTAATCACAAATGAGAAATGTTTTAAATGTGGAGGCTGAGGACATTGGAAGAGACAGTGCCTGAAAGCACCAGTCTCTCCTGGAGGGCCTTCTGAACATTCCCCATGCATTCTCTGCCCCCGATGTAAAAAAGGATACCATTGAAGGAAATATTGCCACTCAAAGTAATGAAAAAATGGCAAAAAAATTGCCACCTTTAAACTTCTAGGTGGGCAACCCCTAGCCAAGGGAAAAAAAAGGGGGGGGGGATTCAGTATGTGCGCTCTGGGCAGCACCTATTTCAGAAGGCTCACATCCTGCATTGACAATTAAAATTGGAAGAAGGCCTTTTTTATTTTTTTTAATTTATTTATTTCTGTATGTGTATGAATGTACTACTGTCTGCATGTAGGTTTGTGTACCCATGTCGTGCAATGCCGTGGAGGTCAGAAGAGGGTGTCAGATTCCCCTGGGACTGGACTCCTGGAATTGGAGTTACAGACAGTTCTCAGCCACCATGTGGGTGCTGGGGATCAAACCCTGGTCCTCTGCAAGAGCAGTCGGTGCTCTTAACCACTAGGCCATCTCTCCAGCTCAGTGGAAGGCCTTTTAAATGTTTGATAGATACAGGGGCAGACAGAACCATTTTAAAACAAGAAATCCCCCCTGACTGGCCCTTGCATTCAGAACCTAAACTTCTAGGAATAGGAGGACTCTCACAGTCTTACATCACTATAAATATTTACACCTGGGAGGACCCTGATGGAAACAAGGGTCATATTCGCCCATTAATAGAACCCACTAATATCAATCTGCTAGGGCGAGATCTTTTGGAGGCTTTGGATGTGGTTATTGCCACTCTCAATGAGACCAACCATTCCTGGAAAGGCCATTTAACTGGGGGAAAATGCCTCCATAATCTCAGCAAGAAACACCCCCAAACCTGAGGGTCACTGCACAGTATGCTCCCCCTCGCCTGGACTGGAATTCAGATGATCTGGTCTGGATTGAGAAGTGGCCCTTACAAGGGGAGAAGTTGCGAGTTCTACAAGACTTAGTCAAAGAGCAATTTTCATTGGAACACATCCATCCATCTCATAGTCCCTGGAACACCCCTGTGTTTGTCATAAAGAAGGCAACAGGATGTTGGTGTCTCTTACAAGACCTGTGAGCCATTAACAGGACTAGTCATATATGGGAATCTCCCCACAAATGGGTCTCCCCCTTGCCTCTACTATCCCAACTAACACCCCTCTGCTAGCCTTAGATATCAAAGACTGTTTCTTTTCAATTCCCCTCCATGCTGAGGATTGCAAGAGGTTCACTTTATCAATCCCTGCAATTAACAACTCAGGTCCAGCAACTCATTAGGAGTGGACTGTCCTGCTACAAGGCATGGCCAACAGCCCAATGCTCTGCCAAGAGGTGGTAGCAGCAGCTGTTAAGTTCCACATGGAACAAGAACTGAAAGTCTTCCATTATATGGATAATATTTTAGTTTGGGACAAATTATCAACTGACCTGGCAACTTTAAAGGACAGGCTAGTACCATCTCTAGAAGCTTTTGGATTCAAAATAGCTCATGCTAAGTTTCAAATGATTCCTCCCATTCATTCCCTAGGCACTGAAATTTCTCTCATGGCAGTGAGGCTACTCAAACCTGTACTCTCCTTTCCTCCCATGCTCACACTAGCATCCCTCCCAGTCCTTCCTAGGAAATCTTAACTTGCTTCCCCATGGCAATCCCCATGACAAGACTACAGCCTCTCTTTGATCTTCTGTGAGGAGACACTAATACATCCCTCAACTCTGAACAGCAAACACTCATCATAGGATAGAATACAATGCACCCAGAAGGCCACACTGGCCTAGTTTTAGAAAATAAATGACTGTAGGGAACAGGGACATGGGTAGAACTGGTACTAAATCTCACCCACCCATGGCTCAGAGAACATTGAGGAAGAGGGGGTAGAAAGACTGTAAGAACACGGATTGGTGCATGAACATAAGGAAACAGAGTCTTTCAAGCCTCTGAGAACTTGCTCATAAATTGCATCAATGATGACAGCATGTAAAGACCGATGCTAACTCACTCAGACTCAGCATTTAATGGGGGACATAGACAGCATGTCCCAGGCCTTGCAAGCAAACTATTGGAAAATGGTTACTGTGGGGTGAGAGAAAAAAACTAAACAGCCTGAATGGGATCCAGTGGAATAACTCACATTGAGGGATATCTGGGTATACAAACTTTGCTTGATAGTTTTAATGCATATGACAGAAGGCATGAAGTATTGTGGACATGATCTGGGGCATAGGGGGTTGCACATAGGGGAGTGAGTCTATATATTATAACATGTATTGGTTGAAATGCACATGAATTCAATAAAAATATACATCGAAAAAAAGAAAAAAAATGATCCCAAATGCTGGCAAGTATGTCAGGAAAGGAAAACACTTTTTCACTTCCTGTGAGATTGCAACTGGTGCATCCACTGTGGAAATCAGTGTGTTGAACTCTTACAAAACTAAAACTTAATTTACTGTTTGACTCAGTTATACCATGTTTGGCATCGACCCAAAGCACTCATCCTATGGCAGAGATACTTGTGCAGCTATGTTTGTTGTTGCTCTTTTCACAATACCTAAGAAATGGACACAACTTAAAATACCTCAAATGATGAATGGATAATGAAAATGTGGAACAATTACACAACGGAATTCAACTCAGAGGAAAATAAAAAACAAAATTTTGAAATTGTCAGGATAATGGATGCAACTGGAAGCTTTTATACTAAGTGAAGTAACACAGAGTCGGAAAAAAATGTGACATATGTTCTTTCTCATTTGTGGACCTCAGCTGAAAATCCTTAAATGTAAATATATATCCTGATGCAACTATAGAAGACAGAAAAATAGAAAGGAAACATGGGGAGACACCTGTCTCCTACTTATAGGGGGAAATGGTCCAATCCAGCTGTAAAACTTAATAAACACAATCATTACTGGTCCAGCAAACTATCTCTATTTGTTCAGTACTTGCAGTTTTATCTTGGAGGTAATCAACAGCTGTCTAATGGGACTGAAAGACTGCTGAATGGGATGGATCTGATGTTTGGTACTGAAAACATAGCCAAATACACATGGCTGGAGAGGTCCTAGATCCTAGAGAAAAAACTTATGTCTGTTATATACCCAGACCACTGTAACTTCTTACTGCATTCTAAATACATATCCTTCTATTTATAGACAACATACCTCAGAACACTCATCATGAAATCTTTTTGCACAATATAGAGACTATGGCAGAGTTGCACAATTTGTCAAATGCAGAGAATAAATGTGTGCAAAAAGCCCTTTCCTCAGTGGCATATCTACTATGTAACCACTATACCCAAAGTATGCGGGATATATCAATATTAATGCATCTCTCAACTCTCACCAGTGAAGCTTCCTCATGTAAGGAATGCTGATTAAGTAAGAAAACCGTGGCTGCCCGAAGTATACAAAATAAGAGACTGCAGAGGACGTTACTAAGGGTAGGACACCTGTATCAAACTTGTGCGACACAGGGCCCAGGGACCATTATGGATGAAGGAGCCAAAACTTTGCAAGAACCAAGGAAGGTGGAAGACCACAAGGAAATAGTTTTCCAGAAAAATAGGAACATTATGATATAAACTTACAGCCATGGTGGCAAGGACACAAGGCTCTTGCAAGTTTAAATAAAAGAAAATTCAGCATAGAAGTGCAGAAATGGGCAAGAAACTTCAACCTTAATTGAGAACCTATTGGTACCCAATAACTACTGGAAATGTAGAGCTGGTTTTCTTTAAAGGAGTGATGCTCCATCAGTAGGCCAGGTTCCAGTGGATGGGCACATGCCAATTCATATTTGAGGACAGAAACTTGGATCAATATGCCTTAACATAATGAAAGCATGCAAGAAAAGTGCTGAAGAGAAGATACGGGGCTAATGCAGATATTGGAAAGGATCTAAATATGATCAGGACATATTGTATAAAGTTTATAAAAATCACCTAAAATTATGGTGAAGCAATGAACTAAGTAAAATTCGTATTCTCGTGGAGTTTCCAAATCCCTTTCCTCTGAGTGATTGCTGCCTGCCTTCTGGTGCAGAGAACTAGGTAATTGGCACTAGCATCCACAGAAATAAATGCCATTTTATTTATTGACTACAGGATGATATTGTATATAGCTATTGTCATATTCATTTTCTATTTAACTCTAATTTCAAAAATTTTTAATCAAATGACAAAAGTTATTTCAAATTATATATTAATATTAGTTAAGCAGAAGTATATCAAAACTTTCACGATTTTATTGACTTGTATGATAGATATGTTTATTTTCTTATATATTTACACTTGAAAGAATGAAACATTTTCCACAGTTCAGGCATGTGGGTGTTAGAGTCATCTTGGCGTCTTATAGCAGGTTACTTACTCATACGGACACATTTGGGTGGAGGGGACCAGCCGTCCTCTGTGCATGTAATTGTGTTCTGACCATTTGGAAGGCTGTAGCCAGGATAGCAGTAGACTTTCACAGACTCATCCTGCACATATGATGTCTCCTGGTATGGAGAATGCCCATTTTCCAGGGAATGGAAAATACATTGCTCTAAGGACCACAAAAATGACATTTTTAAAAAAAAATATTCATTAAAAAAAACCCAAATTTAAAATTGTCTATATAATATTTAAATAAGAATATATAACATTCAAAATTAAACTAGCGCTGAATGCTTAAAAGAATATCATTTATCTTTCATTTTGATCATTAAAATGTGTGAAAGGTGCTCTTGATTCCATCTTTAATTTTCATGTGAATTTTAAGAAAAGCCACTAACAAAGGACAGAAAATGTGACTTTCTGCTCATTCAACTGCTCTGTTGGTCTTATTTTTGCCATGGAAACTGAATTGCAAATACATGCTCTCCTCTGTCTGCTATCTGAAAGAACTATGCATAATTTAATTATATAGATGTTGACTTACTTAGGCATGGTACTTTGGGCATCCATCCTTCTGCTGTACACTGAATTTTACCAAAATGTGACTCTGGAGTAACCGTGAATCCATCATTGCAATAATAGATGTATTGTTTTCCTATAGGTACTGGAAAGTATGCGCTGTTTCTTTCTTTTACAACTAGATGTCCATGTTTGATTTGTGGAAAATCACAATGTTTCACTTGCAATAAAAACAAAAAATACCAGTAAAAATGACATTTTATCTTAATGAACAATCATATCTGAGATAAGTCATTTGATCAGTGAACTACTTTGTACTAATTAAAATAAGTACATATATAGACATAGGATTCTCAGAAGAAGAAAAGCAATAAAATTTCTACATCTGAGGTACAGGGAAGGTTTTTTTCTACTTGGGGAGCCATGGAGGTCAGGACTCTCCATCCACAAAACCTTCTGCAGTGCTCATGTGTATCATCTCTAAATAAACAAAATTTCTTTCAATTCTGTTTCCTCTCACAACACTCCAAACTTCCTATTGACTGTATCAATAACATTCAAAGAATTGCCCACATACTGAATTAAACTGCTTGATAATTACCTGTTTTTAGTTGATTCTATGTATATTTTCCTCTATTTAAAACATTTTCCCAGTTATCATAGAACTCCATGTTTCTAACTGTATCACATTTAATGGACAAATCAAATAAATTAAAAATAATTTTCAAACCAGTTATCATACTAATGTAAGTACATTACAGTTTTCATGAATCAGCTACGCTGACTGGCCGACGAGTGCTGGGTCTGTTTGTCTCTGCCCTGCCCCATGGAGGGAGCTGAGGCTACAGAAGGGCACTGCTGTGTCCAGACACTTATGTGGATTCTGGTGATCAGAACTCATGTCCTGAAGTGTGTGCAGCTCAGAGCTGAGGAACCATCTCCCCAGCACCCTCCTTCTTAACTCACACGTTTAGTGACACCACCTGTGTATTCCAGCAGCAAAGTGGAGCCCAGCTCTGTGCTCTGTTCTGCGTCTCCTCACACACCACTACTTCAATCCCAGTTCTTTCCTTACACAGACCCTCTGTTGTGTCTTATGCCCACCAAAGAACAGTATCCAGGGAATAACTCACAAGACTTTCACATATAAAATTTCATTCCATAATTTATTTTGTAAACTTTTAAAGTTTTTTTATCAAACCTACAATTAATCCAAATGCCTGCCCTGACCCAAATCTATAATTGCAGTAACAGTCACATTCTTTTCCTATGGGTACTGGAAACTTTGGTCTGTACTTTTGTTCATCCTGTAAATGTCCCTGTTTGATTTGTGGAAAGTCACATTTCAGTTGCAATTTCAAACTAAAACATACCAGTATAAGTGATATTTTATTTTAATGAACAATCATACCAGAGATAAATATTTTGATCAGTGAACTACTTTCTAGCATATATATATGTGTGTGTGTATATATATATATATATATATATATATATATTTCCACAAGAAGGAAAGCAATAAAATTTCTACAACTGAGGTATGAGGAAGGTCTTAATGAATGTGAAACTGTATTTTGCAGATTAGTAGAGTAAAAGATGACAACTATTCATAATATCCAAAATGACAACTGCTTATTTCAGATTTTAATTGGAAAATGATGTATTTTAACACATGAATATTATAACTGAAATGCATAATAGTTACTTTTACTGAGCAATTCCTCTTCCTGTGTACTGAAGTTCTCTATTGTTTGTGCATTGCAAGCCTCATAGAAAAATCTTTCCATAAAACTTTCCTGATTTTATTTATAAATAATTTATACTTTATCACAATAGAATTCATTTTTCAATGAAGTATGAATATGTTTTAGGAAACAGTATGAATTATATTTTTAAAAAATTCCCTCAAATGTGCACATATACACACAATAAGCACACCACAGTACCACAGTTTGCTTAAGTTATTCATTTTATTTACTGCTTAATAAGAAAAATTATTCAAGAAGTTTATATACACTCTTTTTTGGTCAATATATTTTAAATGCTTATTTCTCCTTCGTGTCTTTCTTCAGCACACTTGAATATTATACATTTCATAAAGCGCCAATAGGCACACTGAGATTTCTTTTCAAAGTGTATCAATGTAAGACATGGTTTAAAGTTGGTGTATCTATTACCATAGTTGTGAACCCCCTGGCTATCACCTTTTACACATGGGTACAGATGAATCTATTTTTGTCCCTTTTAGAGATATTTCTTTGAAACAAATCTAATACAGTATTTCAGGGCATGATCACCAGAGATGGGCAGTAGTTAACATAGCCTCATTCTGCCTCCTACATGTCTCCAGATGCAGGCTGGGGTGACTTCAGCACTTATGAGTGTTCCATCACAATCTAATCACTAATATCGTAACTGTTCTAATTTGTACTAGAACTGAAAATTCTTTTGACCTGTCTTCAGATGTTTTACTCAATACTCCTAAATTTCATCTTCTCTTTGCATAATATGTTCTAATGCAGATTCACTATCACAAACACAACACACACACACACGCACACACACACACACACACGTCTGTTGTTTGAATTGTTTGATATTGGAAGTGAACTAACTCAAGATTAAGAAATACCCAGACCAAACTGAATTAATCTTTGATTGTATTAAGAGAAAGTGTTTTTCTTCGTTGGAATAACTAACATAAGCTTTAGTTATTACATTTTTCCCTCCAATACATAAATTTGAATGAAAATTATAACACCAAAGTACAGAAAGATAAAAGTGAATAAAGAATAACAAATAAAACACATGTGTTGTGAAGTCAAGATATAGATTATCTAAATGGAATCTAAAAATTAGGAGAGGATCGATGCAAGGGCTGAAAGCTCAGTTCCTGAAGCTGATTAAAGATATCAACTCAGATTTAGAAAGACCTCAAGAAACCCTTCATGTGTATTTTCAAAAGATTTCTTGAATTCTGATAAATCCAAAGATAAAGGAAAAAAATCTTAAAAGAAGACAGGGAAAACAAATTTCTTTCAGGAAACAGTGAAAATAACAAGTTAATACAAAAGCTCCCTGGACTGAAGGCAACAGATCCCAAATATAAGTCAAGAAGTTCAAGAAGGAATGAGCTAGACTGAGGAAAACAAGTGTGTGAGTGACGAAAATGGTTTTGAAAATGAGAGATAATACTCTATGTATATTTTACCACAATACAAAATACCACTGACCATTTAATAATAGCCGTATTTCATCCTGTTTAGAACCAAATCAGGAGAGAAAATATAGGACAAAAAGAGAAAAACTGTCAGGAAAACAAAAGTGAAATTGAGCTGTTGGGGTGATTTTGCATAGTTCAGACCAGTGAAAGTGGTCATTCAAGATAGATTATAATGATCTAAGCATGCTTATAATTGCCAGTAACTAAACAGGAATATTGAGATATTATGAGATAAGTAATAGAAATGGCAGTAAGATCATGAAGAATGTGTTATTAAGGGAAATGAAGGCAGAATAATACTGGAAGAGCAAAGGAGAAATCTTAATACAGAAATAAAGTTGTTAGACTTAATAAATTGGTGACTACATTAAATGTAAATAGATTCATTACTTAAAACACAAAGAACAATGTCAAATGTGGTGGCATATGCCTTTATTTTATTTTATAAATTGATGATATAATTTTCTTTTTTTTTTTGGATGATATAATTTTCAACAGTAAAATTTCCTTAATGGAAGAAGCCCCGTGATGAGATTCTCAAACCCATTGTGTAGATGTGCCACATTTTCTTTATCTACTGGTTGATTGAGGGGCACTTGCGCTGCTTCCAGCTTTTCACTATTGTGAAGAGAGCTGCAATAAATATAGATGTGCATGTATCTCTGTGGTAGGATGAGTCACAGGAGGAAGGGTATGACTGGGTCAGGTAGTAGGCTAATTTTGAGTCTTTTAAGGGTTCTCCACACTGCCTTCCATAGTGGTTGTACGGGTTTACATTCCCACCAGCAGTGGATGAGTGTTCCTTTTTCCCCACAACTTCTCCAACATTTGGTATCATTTGTTTTCTTGATCCTAGCCAGTCTTATCAGAGTGAGATGATATATTTAAGCGGTTTATTTTGCATTTCCTTGATTATTAGTGATGTTGAACACTTTTTAAAAAAATATTATTATTTGTTTATTTTTAAGGGATTCTACAATATAATAACACAGTTGTTTTCAGATAACATTGATGTTGCTCAGTTTGCCATACAATTAGGTAATTGGTGCATTTTGCAAGTATCTATGTCCAAATTTTGAACAACCCAAGGTTCCCATAGTCCAGTTGGAGAAGCTTGTATGCACAGGCCACTGATCAATGAAGGAGTCCAGACTATATTGCTGTAGTCTCCAAATTCACCTGTCGCTCCGCAGCCTTACATTCTATCTACGACCACTCCTCCTCTTCCGCAATTTTTTTCCCTGGGCTTTGGGAAAGGATTTAACATCCAGAATATATGAAATTACCAATAAAACAAGAGAAGGAAGAAAACAAATGGTTGACTCAAAAGATTGAGTAAAACATCTTAAATTAAAGGTTCAACTGGATGCCCCTCACTGATGTTGTAACACTTTTTTTTTTTTTTTTTTTTTTCTTAATTACCCCTTTGTATGTGTTGAAATGCACTGTCTGCATGCAGGTCTTGTGCACCCGTGTCGATGCAATGCATGCGGGGTCGGAAGAGGGTCCTCAGATTCCCCTGGAACCTGGAGTTCTCCTGGATTGGAGTTACAGACGGTTCTTAGCCGCATGTGGTGACTGGGAATCGAACCCTGGTCCTCTGCAAGAGCGTCGTTTTTTCTTTCTTTACTCTTTTTAGTTTTTCTTTTTTTTTTTTTTATTTTTTTTAATTTATTATTCTGTCTGTGTATGAAACTGTAACTGTCTGCATGCCCGTTTGTGCACCTGTGTCGTGCAGTGCTGCGGAGGTCAGAAGAGGGCTCTCGGATTCCCCATGGAACGGAGTTCTCCTGAATTGGAGTTTCAGACGTCTCAGCCTGACATGGTGGGTGGCTGGGGATCGAACCGGGTCCTCTGTAAGAGCGGTCGGTGCTCTCTTAACCCTAGGGGACCATCTCTCGGCCGCCACTGCTGCACAGTATTTCCAGGCAGGTGAGGTGTAGCTGGTGCCGATGGGGAGTCTTGCTTGACTCAAGGAGACCTATATTGTCTTTAATTGGTTTAGTGGCCTTTGGTAACAATCTCAGGTGATCCAAGACCATGCACTGCAAGTGTGGTCTCCATACATCTTTCCATCTTACATACAGGGTTCGCATGGCAGAGGCCTAATTGCTCTACCCCCCCCCCCCCCCCCCCCCCTTCTTGCAGGTATCCCAGTTTACAGGCAAGACCCTTTACCTTTTTTGGTGGGGGGGGTTTGGATCCCTTGTCCAACATCTCCTTGGGTAGAATAATCCATTGGCTGATATCAGAGCGTCTCTGTAATTAATATATTTTTGCTTAAATGCCATAGCTTAAGGAGAATTTAGTATCTACTATTTGGTTCTTAAAGAGAAATCCTTTTCACAGTTCTCTATGTCTATAGTCAATTAAAGAAGGGAGTTTTACTGGTTTTTATAAGAGATACCTCTATGAACAGTTGCTTCCAGTTACAGTTAGAGACACACCTCAGCATTCAGCATCATCATATTCCTCCTGTTCTATGGAAGGGGAGGTAAGAAATCTCTCATATTAAAACTTTGTGGCACCTAAAAGTTAAGTTTCGTTTAGGCATTCATGTATAAATAGTTGTTACCCAGTAGGATCCACACAGAAGGGTTGTGATGCCTGTAGCAGTCTGAGGTTTTTACTTCCTTTCAATGTTCAGACGAGGCCAACCATTTCTGCTGCACTTCCTGGTACCATCTACAACAATGCAAAGCTTATTCTTTTCAGTTCTCTCAGCCGTTAAGTTGGTGACATTTTGACCATGTGGGAACATACAAATCTTTTTCCCATAGTTAGTTTAAATTATAATTAAAAAATATTTTGTTTACAAAAAGGTTTCATAATATATATATATATATATATATATATTAGATATATATATATACTGTAGTCCCCGCTTTTTATTATAGGGTTTTTTATTTTTTGACACATGATCTCAAAGGCAGTTGAGTACACATACCTATAGGCAGGAATCAAGGTGCAGAGTTCAATCAAATTCACCCAAGCGGGTTTTGGTGTGACCTATGTCTTAACTTGGAAACAAACTTACTTCTTAGTTTAAACATCTTGTTCTGGAGTGACGGTTCCGAGCTCCTGTTGCTTCAGGGGGCCCGCCTCACACAAAGACCGATTTCTTTCTAATATTTTTTCCTTCTATTGGGGTTTAGGTTCATTTGCTATTTGTCTCTCAAGTGGTTTAGCTTCAGTGTTAGGTGAATTATTTGTGCTCTTTCTGATTTTTTTTTTTTTTAGTGTAGGCACCCATGACCTATTAACTTCCCTTTTAGGACTGCTTTTAAAATTCCCAAGGTTTTTTGTTTTATTTCTTTTTTTATTTTTCAATTGCTTATTGTTTTTTATTTTCTTTCTGTTATGTCTTCCTTGACCCATTTCAAGTATTCAGGGGTGTGTGTTTAGTCCCAATGTGCTGTTGTAGATAATAGGGCTTATTACTGATTTTGTATGCAGGTTTATTCCACGGTGGTCGATAGAATATGTGAAATTATTTCAGCCAGGCATGGTAGTGCATGCCTTTAATCCCAGCACTCAGGAGGCAAAGGCAGGCAGATCTCTGTGAGTTCAAGGCCAGCCTTTGAGCGTGCTCCAAACCAGCTGGGACTAAAAGGGAGACCCTCATCTCAAAAAATAGCAACAAAAAAAAAAAAAAAAAAAAAAAAAAAAAGAGAGAGAGAGAGAGAAATTATTTCATTCCTTTTGTATTTGTTAAGGTTTTTTCTTTGTCCCATTATGTGGTTGATTTTGAAGAATGTACCATGGGGTGCTGAGTAGAAAGTATATTCTCTTGTGTTTGGGTGGAATATTCAGCAGATGTCTGTCAGGTCCATTTGGTTGTATTGCATTGTTCAGTTCAGATCTTTCTCTGTTTATTCTTTATCCAGTTGACCTATCCAAAGGGCTTAGTGAGGTATTGAATCACATTATTAATGTACTGGGATTAATTTGTGCCTTGAGGTCCTATAGTATTGTGTTTATAATGTTTGGTGCACTGGAGGTTGGTGTGTATATACTCCTGATTCTGAAATCTTCATGGTTAATTGTTCCTTTGATAAGGATGTAATGGCCCTCTTTGTCTCTTCTGATTATTTTCATTTCAATGTCTATTTTGTCTATTATTAGAATAACAACTTCTGCTTGCTTTTTGGTACCATTTGCTAGGAATATTTTTTCCATCCTTTCACTTTAAGTTAGTTTCTGTCCTCGAGGGTGAGATGGCTTATTGTAGACAGCATATAGATGGATTCTGTTTACTAATCCATTCTCCCACCCTATGTCTTTTGATTGGAGAGTTTAGACCACTAATATTTAAAGTTATTATTGAGTGATGTGCGTTGCTTCCTTTCATCTTATTTTCTGTTTGTATTCTTGGTCTAGGTTTGTATTTCCACAGTTATACTTTTATTAGTTTCTCTCTCTAGCTGGTTGGGGATAGTTGCTACTTTCCTCTGTCCTTTAACTGTTTTGAGCATTTTCTGAAGGTTTGGTTTTCTGGACATGTATTCTTTTTTAAAATTTCTTTCTTTCTTTCTTTCTTTCTTTCTTTCTTTCTTTCTTTCTTTCTTTCTTTCTTTCTTTCTTTCTTTCTTTCTTTACATGAATGTACCATCTGCATGTAGGTTTGTGCACCCATGTCATTCAATGCCGCAGAGGTCAGAAGAGGGGGTTGGATTCCTCTGGAACTGGAGTTCTCCTGGAATTGAACTGTTTTAGACAGTTCTCAGCAGCCATGTCGGTGCTTTGGATCAAACCTGGGTCCTCTGCAAGGGCAGTCAGCGCTGTTAACTGCTGAGCCATCTCTCCAGCCCCTGGACATGTATTCTTTCATCTTGTTTAGGTCATGAAAAATTTTTCTTTCTCCTTCAACTATAATCAATATTTTTGCTGGGTAGAATAATCTGGATTGGCATCTGTATTAGTCAGGGTTCTCTAAAGAAACAGAAGCAATAGGACGAATATATAGCTAGATACAATTTATTGATTTGCTCACGTGACAGAGTTCAAGGAGTCCAACAGTAGCCATGCCGAGGCTGAGAATCCAGGGAACTGCTCAGTCTGCAAGGCTGGATGTCTCAGTAGTCCCAATTTGGTGCTGAAGGCCCAATGGATTCCAGGAGATCTGCTGGTCTCAGTGCATGCTGGGATCCGAAGGGCTGATCACAGCAGCAAGACAAACTCACCAGTGAGAGAGAGGCAAGTCGCAGGAAAAAAAGGGACCAGCTCCTTCTGCCATGGCCTTTTATTGAGTGATGTGCGTTGCTTCCTTTCATCTTATTTTCTGTTTGTATTCTTGGTCTAGGTTTGTATTTCCACAGTTATACTTCTACCTGCTGGCAGAAGGTAACACCCACATTTGGGGTGGGCCATCCAGGTTGAGCTAGTCCAATCCAAAGATCCTTTTTCTTTTATTTGTTCCTTAGTCCAGACAAGTTGACACCCAGGATTAACCATCACAGCGTCTATCATTGTTTATTACTGGGAATACTTTGGTCCATGTTCTTCTGGCTTTCATAGTTTGCACTGAAAAGTCAGATGTAATTCTGATGGGTTTCCCTTTACATGTAACTTGTTTTTCTCTAGTGGCTTTCAGTATTTTGTCTTTGTTTTGGGTGGCTAGGGTTTTAACTATGATATGGCATGGGGAGTTTCTTTTCTGATCTTGTCTATTCTGGGTGCTTCTTTATTTGTATGGGTTTGTCATTTTTCAGTTTAGGGAAATTTTCCTCTATTATTCTGTTGAAGATGTGACCAATAACATTGTCTTGGGATTCTTCTCTTTCCTCTAGCTCTATGATGTGGTGGTTTGGTCTTTTCACAGTGTCCCATATTTCCTGCTTGTTCCACCATTTATTTTTTTATTTTTTCATATTCTTTTTTTGAGCATTCTAGTTCTTTCACCTTATTTTCCAATGTTGATATTCTATTTTCTGCTTCCTCCAATCTGTTCCTGAGGCTTTCTACAATCCTTTCCTGTTGGTTAGGTGAGTGTTTTATTTCCTTTACATTTCATCCTGTGATTTCTTTAGTATTTCCACTTCCTTTTGGAGCTTGTCATTCTCTTTTTGTAGCTCCTCACTTCATTGCTTGGTTTCCTTTTTCATTTCAGCATGGGAGGGATCATTTCAGTGTTTCCCCTTCCTTTGGAGCTTATTATTATCTCCCTCTAGTTCCTTCCTGAGGTTGTCATTCACCCCTTTTTGTTCCTTCCTGAGTTTGTGAGTCTCTCCCTTTAGTTCTTTGATTTGTTCTTTATATTCCTAGATTTCTTTAAGTATGTCTGATTGTTCTTCTAAGATCTGTGGCTTGGGTTACTTCCAGGGAGATATCATTGTAGGAATCTTCTATAGGACTGGTAGAGTTTGGTGTGGATTTATTATGTGTTTTCCCAAATTTTTTTTGGTGTGTTTTTGGCATGTGGGTTTGTTTTGTTGTTTGTATTCTGATGTGAATCTCAAAGGTTTCTTTGCTGCATTGAAGACTTGCTTTGCTTGTTTCCTTCAGGTGCTTTTGTTGTCTTCTCCTTGTTTATGGAGGGGGGAGCTGTTTTCAGTTTCAGGCTTTCACTTTTGGTTATATATTGGAAGGTCCAGCTAACTCTTCCCTTTATGTTCTGAAAGTTCTCCAGAAATTGGATAGGTAACAAGCAGGTCAGTTCACCAGTTAGCCCTGCGCTCACTCCATTCTGTGCTGGGAAGATCCTTTAGTTTGACTGTGAAGCCTAATGTTCTGGGACTGAAGTTGTGGTAGGTTTGCTGTCACTTCTACTTCCTTGCACCCCAGAATCATTACCACTGCTCCCACTGGGACATTCGAACTATAGTTCAAGCGGGGGGGGGGGTCGGCTGAGGGGCCTTGCTCCTTTGGCCCTGTGTTCCTGCTGCTGGCTGGGTAATGCAACCCACACCACTGCTCACGCAGCAGATGTGTTTCACCTGGGTGGTGAACCCAGGCCTCCGGGGCATGGTATTCCTAATGGATTCTTCTCACCTGTCTTTCAGTGCCCTGTGCTCTCCTGCTGGCTCTTAATCAGTTTTAATAGAGTTTGTGATGTAAGTTGAAAGTAAATTGTGAATATAAATCTAAAACATAGAATTTGATTTAAACTCATGCAACCAGAAGTATATAAATGGATAATAATGGAAAGCAGCAAATTATACAGAGGGCAATGAAGGATTACTCTGAGGATCCCTAAGGCTGTAGTTATCCTATAGGAACTTGACCCGTGTTTGCATTAACTCTCCTTCCTCATGAAAAAATAGCATTCTATGCAGTAGGTGAGCTGTCAGAGACTATGTATGAACATTTGGAATCACCAGCCAACCTTTGGTGTGGGACAGCTAGACTCATTATTTCACTATTTTATTCAGCTATGCCAAAGTTTAAGGATGTTGTATTGTGTAAACTTGATAATTCCAAATGGAAAACCCTTGATGCTATCTTGCAACAACAAAATGCCTGGAATGAAATACAGCTCCCACTTAATTTATAAACACACATAGATAAAGTCACATAAAAACCAGATAGATTAGAAAGTTGGTTAAAACTGAAGGAAACCTACATCGAATTCATTCTCCTAAAATTTTCTTAATACTTTCTTGATACAATGTCATTTTGCTTTTGTTTTGTGTGTTCTTGTTGTTTTGTTGGTTTTAGCCTTCTTTGAGACAGAGACTCTTTGTGACCTGAGCTTACCTGAAACTTTCTATGTAGTCCAGGCTGGCCTCAAGCTCTGCCTTCTAAGTGCTGAGATTAAAGCCATGGGCCTCCACATCTTGCTCATATACAGTGTTATTTGAACTCATTCTCACTTTGTTATCTATTCACAATATTTTTATATTACAAATCTTTCCAAAATCTCTCATTAAAATTTAAATTATAAGTAAATTATACATGATAATGGGCTAGTCTATAATGTGTTGTGTATATTCATGTATATTTATGTAGTGTAAAGTTTAAATTAAGAAATTAAGACAAACCTGCATAATTCCTGAAACATCTATCATTTCTTCACAATAATATGTTCTCTTTTTTATTTGGAAACTGCATATACTTATGAAGTACTACATGATGTTTTTTTTAAGCATGTATGAATTGGGTAATGTTCAAACCAAACTAACCATATCTATCTTTGGTTGAGAACATTCAAAATCCTTTTGTTCAGGGTTTATGAATTATATATTATCATTACTAATTGTTATACATTTCTCCCACTGTGCAACAGAGCACCAGAACTTGATATTTTTAGGCACTGTGATTAAATTCCCTAAATGCTATTTAACAAGTGAAAGCAAATTGAGAATATTTAAAAACTAAAATTCTACTTATGAAAATATTATTGAAAGTTGAAGGACTCACTAAAAATTATTTTCAACAGCAGCAAAAGCACTGATATTACCAAAAGATAAAGGAGATGTTATACAGAGAAAAATGACCATGATAATACCATTGTCACTGCATACTCTTGCTAGTACACAGCTGTGATGGTTGGGGTCAGGATCCTGCATGGTTCACTCTGAGAACAAAGGAGAACCAGCTGAAAATCGCTTCTTTTTATATTATCATTATTATTAGTTTAGTTTAATCCTTTTTTTTTTTTTTTTTTTGCCTTTTTGAGACAGGGTCCCCTTGTAGTCCCAGCTGGCCTGGAACTCACTATGTAGACCAGGCTGGCCTTGAGCTCACAGAGATCTGCCTACCTCTTCCTTCCAAGTGCTGGGATTAAAGGTGTGTGCCACCATGCCAGGCTTAAAGAGGGTTCTTAGTCTGCCATGTGGGTGCAGGGAAGTGAACCTGGGTCCTCTGAAGAGCAGTTAGCATTCCCAAGCACTGAGCCATCTCTTCAGCCCTGAAACTCACCTTTGCCACACCTTTTGAAACCTTTTTTTTTTTTTTAAATAGTTCAGATGATCTGAGAACAAGAAAGCTAGCATTTGGCTAAAGAGCTAGTCTAAGCCTAAACATCTGCCTAAGAGTCAAATGAGAAATTATATTACTTTGAAGTAATTTTTTTTCCCAAAGCATCAAACAATTTCTACAAACATCAAAGACACTGTCAATAAAGAAAAGGTCCTTCTGGCAACAGACTGCTTAAAGACCAGAACCATCTAGGTGCTGGAATAAATACTGAGTGAATATGCTCAAAATATTCATTATGCTTTCTAAATATAAAGGATTAACCACTGATATCTGTGAGCATAAGAGTCTCATGGCAGACTTTTTAAAAATCAAATACAGAAATTGGGATGGGGACTTGGTGGGAGGAAGTGTGTGGAGGAGTTAGCAAGGGTGGGAGGGTTTAAAAAATTGAGAAAATGCCGGGTGTGGTGGTGCACGCCTTTAATCCTAGCACTCAGGAGGCAGAGGCAGGTGGATCTTTGTGAGTTCAAGGCCAGCCTGGTCTACAGAGTGAGTTCCAGGATAGCTGGGGCTACAGGGAGACACTGTCTCAAAGGACCAAAAAAAAAAAAAATTGAGAAACTATTCCACCATAGACTTGAATTAATGAAGGTGTGTTGCAGAAAAAGGAAACTAATTGTAGATACAGTGTCTCATATAACAAAATGAAATAAAAACAATAAAAAATGATGCAGGAGTAAATCTAAATGAACATCAACTATAGAACAATAAATGTGGGACACATCCGACTCAGATGTGTCTTGGGCACATGCTGGCTAGCAATCTGCTTAGCATACTAGGCAGGGCAAAAAATACAGGGCACACCCTGTTTTCAGCTAGCATGTGTTCAGAAGTCACTAGTTTGCTTGCTTGTCAGCATGCCCCTTTGATGCATATCCACTACGTGTTGAGATGACATGTGATGGTTTGCAGGTCTGAGATTTGTCACTGGGCAGTGATGCTAAACAATGTACAGGCTGCCCAGCCTAGTCCTATATAAGCTGCTTGTTGCATAAAATAAACAAATTGGCATCCTCTGATGTGGTCCCCAGGATGTTTCTGTAGTAACCCCACACCATACCCTCTTCAGCCTGTCCAATCCTGGGGTCAGCAGGCCCACGACTGTTGCCTTCAAACAGAGACCTGAAGCAATCTGGTGAGTCTAGAGCACTTGAACCCCCATAATAGGGATCTGTTCTCCTCTTCTAGGGAGGCTCCTTTTCAGCCTGAGCAACTTGGGGACATTGTCCTCCAAAATGCCTACTGGATTTCTGCTGTGAGTCTTTTCTTCTCCATTGTAACTATTATCCTTCAATTTTTGAGCCAGAAGGAAACTAATACCCTTGAGATACTGCAGTCTCAAACAAAAAACAAAAGTGAAAATACCCCTCATGATTGGAAACACATGGCCCTGGCTGTCTTAGTGCCCAGTGATTTCTTAAAATGGAAGGCTTTTTTTATTATTATCATTAATGTGAACAGCAGGCAGGGTGTAATTCTTCTACTCTAGTACAAATTTCGAAGCATCAACTCCAGGGGCAAGGCAGGTTTTGGAGTGACCCAGTAGACCAAGCTTGGGGATATCTGCTCAGCTTGGTGGACCTCGATGACCACCCAATCAGCCTGAGAACTAATTCAAATGACCAAACAAGCTAATAATTAACAATTAATTTACAAGATTAATAGCCCCATGATTGTTCTGGCTAAGAAAAACATGCACAATAGCAATCTGGACTTCTCATTAGGTGGTACAACTTGTAGAAAATTCCGTTTATTCTAAGCAACAGGCAGATTATATAGGTTTGGGACAGGCAGCCCATACATTATGTGATGTCACTTCCTGGTGGCCAGTCCCAGACCTCTGTACCATGCCATCCTAACACGTGAACTTTATTTGTGACTGTGAAATAACTTTACTTGGAGTCTGCAGCTTGTATGCTGGTATGTTAGCCCACACACTCAAGCTCAGATCTGCCCACATCAAAATATATATCATGTCACAGGACATGTCTAGTTATTATTATAATGATATAGCAAACCATTACTTTAAAAATTTTTGTTACAAGTTCATGATACACAATACATTGGAAAGCAGAACAAAGATCGACAAGAGGTGTACTTGAAGAGAGAAAACATGAACATCAAATGAAATGCAAAGTGTGTGCTCATTTTGAAGAGGGGAATGAAAAAATGCTAGCAAGCACTGGATAAGAACTGTAAGGAACAGGTTGGGAAATGAGAACAAAACTTCAAACTGTTGCGACATGTGGTGGTGATGGTGGATATTATTTTGCAGTAGGATATTAGCACCATATTGTGGAGAAAAGCTTAATTACTGAAATTATGAAGCTCAGACTACTATGCACCATCATTCATTACACAAGTTCACAAACAAAATTGTACTAAACATTAGCAAAATGCTCAAAAGTCAGTGCCTATGGAAGCCCATGCAAGTGTTTCTTCTGCTTCGATATAGCTGCATGTGGACCTTTTGTTTTGTGAAATGTTGTATAACATCATCCTATAGATATTTTCCAGGGTTGAATATCCTATCACCTTTTAAAGATAATTTTTAGAAAAGAGTGATTGTTATAAGATGAAATAATATAGGAGTAGTTAAAATTACAACAGTAATTGAAAGAAATATACATAACAACAAATATTTTAAAATTGTTATTGATAAAGAAATACTTTGGCATTTAATGTAATCATTCAAATATCAGGGTAATTATTGTTAGGTTTCCCAATGATGAGAGGAAGGTGAAATTAATAGTAAACAAAGGCAGGCTTTATTCCAAGGGAAGGGAAATGCACTCTTGGGCAAAGTGAAAGTGAAGGGGAAAACTAGGGAGTGAAAGGCCAAGGATAATGTGCCTCCAGGTGGGCTAGAACCCTCTTAAAGGGCAAGAGAGGGAAGATGGTGTGGTGATAGAATCTAACGAATTAGTCCAGGTGAAAGACTTAAAGGCGAAACTTGGATTGGGTGATCTCTTTGGAATCAGATGTTAGCCTCTGTTACCTCGTGTGGGCTTTCTTCTAGCACTTTTGTATGGCCAGAAGAGAAGAGTAGGTGTCTTGAAGTCCCCATCATCTTGCTCATCTTGATCCTTGTCTTGGAGCTTCCGACCTAGCACCCCAACCTCTTGGTATAGGGGCACAGACTCAGATCTAACTTCTGCCTGCTGAGCTGGGACGTTGAAGGGAAGGGGAGTCAGGAGTACGTGGGGCTGTGGGCACAGGATGTAGGGATGTAATGACCATGGTAGACACTCTGGATGTGTTCCTGCAAACAGCAGAGGAGACCAGGTGCCAAGATTGGAAGGAGTCTCCTGGTCGAGATTGGAGAGTCTCCTCTTGCTTTTGAATGGTCTTAGTCAGAGGACAGGGTCCAGGTCTCCTGAACATGAATATGAATAAGACAAAGGGACCTGGCCAGGGTGTCACAGTGTCTGGCACCTGTGGCAGCAGGGGCAGCAGAAGCTACGACTGCCATGCCTGATGGTTCAGACCTGTCCTGGAGGATCTCTGGAAAAAGAGTAGTAGGTCCCAACTGCTTAAGAGCATGAGAAGGGAGGAGTGTGTAGAAGAGAGAAATATGGCAAGCAGTCTGCCAAGGGGGTGGGGGGGGCAAAGGCCATGATTGATAAGGCCACCCATGAAGTAACTCAAAAGAACTGAAACCAGTGGGATAATGAGAGGGTGGCAGGGAAGTGAATTAGAACAATGGGTAGGAGGGAGGGACAAGACAACTGGAGCTCAACAGAGAGTTCTGTGTGCTACTGTGTGATTAAGACATTGGCCTTCTCCACCCCTCCTGAAGACTGTGGCTGGTATGGAATATGTAGATGAAGGCCAGAATGCTGTCCATCTGGATGGTGAGTGGAGCCCTAAAATGTGGGATTATGTGCTCCAGGAGTGTTTGTGCATATCCACTGTTTCTCTGGAGGTGGAAAATGCCTCGAACCACTTGCCTGGTTGGTGTCTACGGACCTGTTGCCCACAGGGCTGGTGCAGGGGCTAGTATATCTGGAATGCCCCCTGAGGGTTGGTCCTGGCACAGATCTGGCAGGAGGAATGAGCCTACAAGATACTATAGCAGCAGAGGGAGGAACAGAAAGAGCATGGAGGGAAGGAAGGAAACACAGTAGCTAAGGTGGGTCAGCCAGGGTAGCCAGCAGGAACTGAGCTGTGTAGCACTGGGAAGAGGGGAGAGGGAGTGTAGCACAGTTCCCAAAAGGCCTGTAAGTAGCCCATTTAGAAAAGAAAATTTTAAACAGGCAACCCAATGGTGTCTGGTGGATAGGCTTTGACCCAGAGTTGCCCATCTCCAATGAATGAAATCAATGAAATGAAAGCCCCCTGCCTTTCATTTGGCTGTGAATTACAGTTCCCATTATAAAATAATTCTGTGAGAGGAATATATAAACAAAGAAGAGACAGGAAGGAACCAGTCATTTCCAACACAAGAAACCAGCAAACACCCAATACCAACAGGGGAAGGCAGGAATATAAATACCAACTCTCAAGACAAACAGAACAGCATCTAACAAAGTCATAAGAAAATGAATGTCTGTCAATAATGACCTCAAATGCTGTAAATGACCTCTCAGCACACAAATTAAAAGACAGACTAATTGAAGTATTATAAAGCAAGATCAACTATGTGTTGCCTCCCAAAGCCATACTTAGTAAGCAAAGACATCTGAACCCTGAATGCCAAAGGACAGACATCAACCACCAAGAAATAGAAACCATGAACAATTCCTTCAGTCCATACATAGAATTGAAACAAAAGCCAGTCAGAAGAGATAAATAGGGATACTAAATATTAATAAAAGAAGCAATTCATATTTTTATTTCATCTTTTACAGACCAACTTCCTGACCCCTCCCTACTCTACCCACTCAACCCAATTTTAGTTATGTGCTTTACTCAGAGGGTACTTTAGTTACTATTTATCTCAGTCACAATAGCTTATAAGACAAACTCCAATATGTGAATATATTTACACACATCATTCATTCTTTTTTTCTCCACTGTGACTTTTATAAAGTACTATCACACTGCCCAATACTTAGAAGTCACTCAAAAGTGTACATGAATAAAAGAATCCTCAAATAGAAACAACTGTGTGGAGCCGTCCATTTGACATCTAGCATGTAGTCAATGTGGAGAAGGCACGGTGGTGAGTGGACAATGGGAATTGCAGGGAAAAAAGGGAAAACCCATTTGGGGAATCACTTGCAGCTCTCTCACATGAACCTGAAAACTCCCCACAAATCCATAGTGCACCTGTCTGTGTCCTAAATGTGAATTTATGTTGTAGTTTTTGAAGTCAGAAATCCCTTTTATTTAACTTGAAAGTAGAAAAAAAAACAGTTCTTAGCGACTTTAGAAGGACTGTTTCTAAAATCATTTTCTACCTATGTTATTTCTAGTTTAAAATGGTTAGTGAGAAACTTGTCTTTCTAAGTTAAAGTGGCAAAACAGTAGTGCTCTGTCAAATCTTTATGTTCTTTTCCTTTTACTATCTATTTCATGATAAAGGTTTTTTTTTTTTTTCCTGGTTACTTTACTTTCTTTGAACCATTTTTTTCCTTTTATTTAAAGCAAAATGTTACAGTTCTCTCCCAATTAACTCTGCTGTTTTTCATGCACTATGTTCTGAAGTTAAGAAGTGTGTAAGGTACCTATCAGCTAACTGAGCTCAGGAGAGCTTGGCTGACAGATCTCAAAGGGCTAGACAGGTAAGGCTGGTGTATGTGGAGCAGGCATAGTGGCAGGGGTAAAAGCAGCAAAGACTAATAATCACAGACAGGACAAATACAAATAGATCAATTTTTGCTTTGGGTCCAAATTTAGAAATCAAAGGCCAAAGATGAAGACTATTCACCAGATAAGAGAATTTTTACCTTAGCAAAATTTCAGTTTGCAATGACAGGAGTCCAGTGGATGAATTTGCACAAGGAACGTTTGGGCACAGATGCTTGTCCTGCTAGGACTCAGCATCTATGGATGAAGTCCAGTGGAGGAGGGAGTATACTCTTAAGGTCTATTATAGGAAATGCACAAAAACTTAATATTTTTTTCAAGATTTAAATATTTTAGTTTAAATTACCTGCAGGTAAAAGAGCATGCGCATTTCCAGAGTGCGCCTGTGCTTTAGATAAGCGAGGCTGTCTGTGTACTGCTCTCACCCTCTAGCCAGCACTGTGATTGTAGCCAGTTTCTCTAAGGTCAGTCACCCACCACAGCACTTCATCCACCAGTTCTCCGCTAGGAAATGCCACAGCTCCCAGAATTACTTTTCCCTATTCTGTCCCTTAACATCCTCTGATTCTGCCATCCATGTATAATGAAGGCAAGGAACTAATCAGATTATAAAAATTCACAGCAAGTAACACAAACTAGTATTAAATTTTATTATGTGAATAGAGAAATCTATTCATGAAAATTGCAAGTTGGCTGAATTTGTGGCAATTTAAACATGTACTGTGAGAGAGAAAAGAGAGAGGATAGTGAAAGCAGTTTGATGTTCTACATTGCCCAATAACTCCATATAGGGAAGTTCTACTATCCCTGAAAATGTGAAGGGGGAGTTATGTCAGTGAAATCAAAATCTAGGATAATAAACCACTATCGCTATTTTCTACATGAGATAATGATCTATAATATTAAGTGCATTTATAAAAGAGCAATTAAAGCAGATTTGAGAAGGAGCAGCTCAGGCCTGGGTTGGCCTCCCCTGAGAGGCCGAGTGCTTGGGTTGGATTGTGTAAGGAACCTTAGCACATAGGTTGAATGTTTTCTCAAAGTGCTGAACTTAAGACTTGGCAAGGATTTGTCTGTTGCCTTCTCAGCAGGTGGTCTGATTCTTTAATCCAGGCAGTTTCCCTAGTGAAATGTGGATCTCTATGCATCACCTCTAAGGCCTGGAATAGAAAGATTGCTTCCCTTTTGTTATATTCAACAACTGATAAACCATTAGGAAGCAGGTGTCCATTTCTCTAGGAAGAAAAAGGCAAATAGCCAACTAGCGTGGTGTGGGTCTTTTGTTAACCTTTGCTTAATTATAGAGAAATCATTTTGTAATTGAAAGGAGGTTGTTTAATTTGAAACAGGTGCTCAGGTTGTAGTACCTGTGAGTTTCTTTTTCTGCTCCAAATAAGAACAAACAAGTAACAAGTATGACTTCAATTTGGTATTATTAATTTAAAATTAATTTATAACATCAATTTTCCACATTAGAGGCAACGTAAGTTAGAAAACACCTAGGCATGTACCCTCAAGACTCACCCCACCGCAGAGATACATGCACGGCCATCTTTATTTCAGCTCTCTTCACAATAGCAAGGACCTGGAACCAACCCAAATGCCCCTCAACTGATGAGTGGATAGAGAAAATGTGGTACATCTACACAATGGAGTTCTATGCAGCAGTAAAGAAAGAGGACATAAGTTTTGTGGAAAATGGCTGGAGCTAGAGGACATCATGCTGAGTGAAGGAACACAGTCCCAGAAAAACAAATGACGAATGGTATCCCTCATCTGTGGATGTTAGTGCCAATTATCTAGTTGTAAGTATTTCTTGTGCACGGCCCCTTGAGCTTTTGTCTAAAGCAGTTGGGAGTGATGCATATTGGAAACAACAACAACAACAAAAAGGACTGCATCGAAGAACTGACTGAAACAGTGAACTTCTGCTCAAAACAGTCAGTTTCCACATGGAGAATATTGAGAAAGACTGAGAAAGATGAAAAGCATGTTTGGCAGAATGCATGAGCATTCTGGGGGTGGGGTGGGGGAATGGGGGGACACGGGTCTAGATTCAATAAAAAATATGTATATATAAAAATAAATTAACTAAAAAAAGAAAGAAAACACCTAATATCTGAAATAATATAGTAAGATAAATGAATTCTCATTCTCTGATTAAAAATATATCATAGTCTTGCCAAGCCTAAAAAATACATTTTTTTCCATTAAATCTCCAGGATTAGAAAACAATTCCCTCCAAACAGCACATCTGATAGTTATTTGGTCATGTTTCAGTACAGGTTTGATTGGTTCAGTTCAGTAATCACAGAATTTCTGAGCTGTGATATGATTTCATACAAGAGTCAATTGTTAGATTAAAATACACACTAATAGGAATGTGAGTGCAGGCAGCCATAGCACTAAAAAGGCATTGTGAGGTCCTCTACTAATTAAACAGGGACTCCAAAGAGAACACTGGTGGAACAGGTCCTTTCATTTGGCTATTATTCCTCAGTGATGACTTGTCCTAAAATATGTGACTATTTATTTATTTGGGCATAGGAAGCATGCACTTGCCATGCCATACATGTGGAGGGCAGAGGACAACCTGCAGTGGTCTCTCTCCCATGTAGGTTCCATGGATTGAAGTCAGGTGGCTAGGCTCTGTGGCAAGTGCCATCTCTGTGGCCCAGTGAAAATTGTTCTTTGAAGAATGTTTTTTGTCATTTTTGTCAGGACTGAAGAAAATTCATGCAATGTTTATATTTCCTTCCCATTTTGGTAAAGCAGATTTTGAGAGCATTTATAACCCTGTTCTCTCAGTTAATTGCCCACTGTCATTGTGGAAATGAAAACAAGCAGGTGTGGGTGTGAATCCCTATTATAATTGATCAAGGCCATTCTGCCTGGAAAAATTTCTATTAGGAATGATAGAATGATGGAATTGTTTATATTATAGAGTAGTCATAGGCTATTTGCCAAGCACAGAATCAAATGGAAATCTCATACCCACTGGAAATCTATGGAACTTCACATTTCTGGTGCATGTATTATAAGTACTTTTGTGGATATTGTGAGTTTCCCTGTGAGATACATTAAACTCCTGTTTCTCTTATGATTTTATAGCCATTTCCATTGTAACCCACATAGTGTCACCACCCAGCTCACCAGCAAAATCTGACACCACATTTCACATACTGATGGAAAGTCAAACCCCACCAAAACAAGGAGGTCAGGGGCAGTCAGTTACGTAGAGAGGAACTGAAATCTTTAAAATGAAATCATAAACCTCCAAGCACTGCATTTTAGTAATATTGCAGTTCCATTTTGTAATCACATGAACAGCTTAATTTAACTTGAAAATTAATTAGAGACAAAGCAAATCTCCCTTATATATTATATATCTAAAAAACTCAGCACCAAACAGTAAGTAGAATGTTAAATGACATGAGAAACATAGCCTCATGACAAAAGAAAAGTTGTTTACTTACTTTCATAATATCAATATGGTTTTACAGTTCTTTGTCATTATAGTAGTAATTCATTGTAAATACTAATAATATTTTCATGTGGAAGGAAAAGACTGCCTATTCTAAAAAGTGTCTGAATATAAGATTTATAAACTAAAACTCAAGCAACATCATTAGAAAAATATAACTGAAAAAGGCCCACTCTTTCAAAAAGTATTACATGCACTTAAAAAACATTTAAAAGTTTTCTAAAATATGTAATTGCACAAGTGTAAGTGCTTTTCTTTTCTGGGTTGGGATGTATTCAGTCACTGAAGTTATTTGTTATTATTCTTCAATGACTAGAGGTTACAAAGAAGATAGTCAAATTGTGTTACCTAAGTGAAAAGCTTGGGGGGAGTTACTAACTTTATCCTATTCATTTAATATAAAAATGTTCATAAGTCAAGCTCAGTGTGGTGGCCGTCACCTTAACTACCTCTGAACACTCCAGAGGCAGAGGCAGGAAGATCTCTATGAGTTCAAGGCCAGCCTGGTCTACAAAGCAACTTCAGTTTCCAGACCCTGTCTCAAAAAGCCAAAGAAAAAATGCTTGTAGGTCAGGCACCCTGTGGATGCCCACCTGTAATTTCAGTGCTTCTGAGGCTGATATAGGAAGGCTACAAGGAGAACAGACTGGGATTTTATAGATAAGATAGCTTAACTTCAGAAACCACTGCAAATTTAACCAAATAGCTATCATGTGTCTAGTTAATGATCATGAACTAAGAAAGTGAACTTCCTCTATGGATAAACAGCAGTTTTGCTAGAGCTCACTTCAATCACAAAGTCAGAATTAATGTGACTGACAATAGAACAGAGCTCTAGTGAGCACATTAAAATAAAAATATCTTTAAGAAGACAATATTCCTCATACATATTCACAAGAAAAAAGAAACCAAATAAATTAGCTATCACAAATATTTTAAATTACCACTAATTTTTTATCTTTTTATTCTGATATATGATTCTTTTCTCTTTTCTCTTCTCCTCTCATCTCCTCTCCTCTCCTCTCCTCTCCTCTCCTCTCCTCTTCTCTTCTTTCTTGTCGTCTTTTTGAGACAGGGTCTCCCAGTAGCTCCAGCTGTCCTGTTACTCACTAAGTAGACCAAGCCATGAGAGTCTAAGTTGCTAGTGATGCTTTTAAGAAAGATTGGAATTATATCTGAAACAAATTAAAAGTTCTCATTGCGTGTAGATATTTACACATTTAAAAAAAATAATTTCCCCTAGCAGTTAAGAGCACTGACAGCTCTTGCAGAGGACCAAGGTTCGATCCCCAGCACCCACATGGTGGCTGAAAACCGTCTGTAACTCCAATTCTAGGAGAACCCCAGTTCCAGGGGAATCCGACACCCTCTTCTGACCTCTGCGGCATTGCAAGACATGGGTGCACAAACCTACATGCAGACAGTACATTCATACACATAAAATAAATAAATAAAAAACTAAAAAAATTAAATAAAAAAAATAATCTTCCACAAATCATTTTCGTGTGACCTGTAAGCCATAAAAGGGGGTAGAGGAGCTTCATGATAATTACAAGTTAAATCATTTTGCCAATAACAGTTTTCAGAAATATGATTAAAGCACTTTCTTGAAGTTTAAAGTTGTGATGAAAAATCAATTACAGCAGGCAGTCAAATAAACTGCTTGTATATTTTAAACTTACTATCAGAAGTTATTAAACTACAAACCAGAAACAAAATCCTGTTTTCTAGATTAAATTTAAATTACCACTATGCAAAATACTATCTAAAAATCTTTCATAATGCATCTATGCCAGAAGGGAGAAAGGCTTTCTGTTTTAATCTTACCTTCTGCTACACAAACAGTCCATAATATAAACCAAATAATTCGGGCTAGCAGTTTCATGTTTTGGATCTTTTAAGGGCTCATTGAACTACGGAGAAGTTTGACTGTTCTGTTCTCCTCTGCTAAAAATTGTGATTAGTACAGGAAAATAATTGCCTCAAAGGGAAACTGAAACACAGTTTAGGAAATCCAGGATGACTAGATGCTCCGCCCTTCATAAACTTCTACAAAGTAAACGAAAAACAGTCCACCACCAGCCCAGCGGCTTAGGAGTTTGATCTTCCTCTATTCAGCCCTGGCTGTGACTTGCTGGGGGGTGTCCTGGTAAATCCCAGCTTCTTCTGATTGGAAACAAGGTCTTGTTTCTGGGAATGTGAGAAGCAATGCGGTCGTAACCTCTGGATTTCATAAACTCTCAGCTGCTTCCACTGTGCGAAACAAAACACAAAACAGAAAGTAGTGAAGGCTCCTTTAATAATCATTTACAGGAGTGCAGTTGGGCAATGTTTTCAGAATCAACCCCCAGACACGGCAAGGAAATGCCAGGATTGCCCTGCTGAGAGATTGGGGTCGGGGATGATTGGTTTTCTAGCAATATATAAAATTAGTCACCTAAGGACTTTTTTTTATATGTGCGGAAAAAAAAAAAACTGGCCCATGTCTCACTTCATATGAATGAATAATCCAGAAATCAAGTGTTTTGAATGACATACATATCCTCTGTCTCTAGTTTCTCCAAAACTTTTAGCATGAAGGGATGGTGAATTTTGTCAAAAATATGTTCTTAATCTAATGAGATGTTCATGTGGTTTCTATTCTGAAATCTATATGGTGGATTACATTTATTGATTTAAACATGTTGAACTGTCATTGCATCTCTAGGATGAACCACACTTGATCTTAAAGGAGAATCTTATTTATATGTTCTTAAATTTAGATTTCAATATTCGATGGAGAATATTTGCATCTATGTTTATCAGGGAGATTTGTCTATAATTTTTTGTTGTGTATTGACTTGACTTAGGCGTCAGTATAATGCTAGTTTTGTAAAAAGAATTTGGAAGCATTCTTTGCTCTTCTAATTTATGGAACAGTTTGAGAAGTGTGTATTTTAATTTTTCTTTAAAGGCCTGGTAAAATAAAATTTTCTATTGAATCTTCTTGGGTGCAGGGATATTTTTGTGTGTGTGTGGAGTGAGAATTTTTTTCTTTTCATTATTTTTAATAAGACACTTATTGATGTTTTGTATGCTTTAGGCATCATTTTTCAGTTTAATTTAGGCACATAGACCCCTTTCCCTTTCCCCCACCCCACTTCAGATCATGCATTCTGCTGTACATGTCCTTCATCTTTCTCTCAGTCTTTTTAAAGTTTTACTTTGTAAAGGTCCATTGTTTGAGGCAGAATTTAATTATATCAGTCTGTTCTTTGACTCAGTCCCTATGCTGTTGTCATTTCCTCCCCCATTATTTTGCTCTAAAATATGCCTATATAAATGCCACACATGTACCAGTGTTATGTACTCCAAGAATAAACTGTATGTTAACTCTGATATATGTTTAGGAGTTCACATTTTTCCCTTTAATTTTATATTAATCCAAAATATGGATATATACTTCTCACCCATATACATTAATTACCATGAGTGAAAGTATATGGTGCGTTAACTCTAGGGCTCATTATAACATCACAGTTTTTTTCAGATAGAAAGAGATATAACAATAATGTTGCTCACCTTGTCTTTCAATTGGGGGGTTTGGTACTAGAAATGAGGAAAACCATTCTTTGGGACTGTGTTACTTCCCTTAGCATGATGCCTTCGAGTTTCATCCACTTACCTGCAAAGTTCATGATGTCATCTTTCTTTACAGCTGCATAGAACTCCATTGTGTAGATGTGCCACATTTTTGTTATCCACTTGTCAGTTAAGGGGCACCTGCATCGCTTCCAGCTTCTTTCTATTGTGAAGAGGGCTTCAATGAACATAGATGTGCATGTATCTCTGCAGTAGGATGAGTTTTGTGAATATATAGCCAGGAGATGTATGGCTGGATCAGGTGGTAGGCTCATTTTAAGTCTTTTAAGTCTTCTCCATACTGCTTTCCACACTGGTTGTACAAATTTACATTCCCACCAGCAGTGGATGAGTGCTTCTACTTTCCCCACAACCTCTCCACCATTTGGTGACTTTTGTTTTCTTGATCTTAGACAGTCTTATCAGAGTGAGATGATATCTTAAAGTGGTTTTATTTTGCATTTCCATAATCATTAATGATGTTGAACACTTTTTAAGATTTTTTCAGCCATCTTTACTTCCTCACTTGTGAAGTCTCTGTTCAGCTCTTTACTCCATCTCTTGAGTGGGTCATTTGTTTTCTTCTTTGTTTTTTGAGTAGTTTATATATTCTGGAAATTAATGTTATGTCAGATGTATCAAAGGTGAAGTTTTCTTCCCACTCTGTGGGTTTTCTCTTCACTTCCCTTATTGTTTGTTTTGCTGTACAGAAGCTTTTGAGTTTAATGAGGTCCCACTTGTCACTTGTCAACCTTATTTCCTGTGCAGCTGCTGCCTGATTTAGAAAGTCTTTTCCTAGGCCTATGTCTTGTAGGTTGCTGCCAACTTTTTCTGCATTTATACTGCATTTATCTGAAAACACTCACCAGATTGATAAGGAATTAGAACAACTGAACAGGGCTGAGAAGAAAGTCCTGTGCATTACAACTAGCTAAATTTATTTAAAGAAACTATCTAACCTGGGGGCTGGAGAGATAGCCTAGCAGTTAAGAGTGCCGACTGCTCTTGCAGAGGACCCGGTTCGATCCCCAGCACCCACATGGCGGCTGAAAACCGTCTGTAACTCCAATTCCAGGAGAACTCCAGTTCCAGGGGGATCTGAGATCTTCTTCTGACCTCTGCGACATTGCACGACACGGGTGCACAAACCTGCATGCAGACAGTACATTCATACATATAGAAAATAAATAAATAAAATAAAATAAAATAAAAAAGAAACTATCTAGCCAATTTCTTTACATTATAAATAAGCAATCCTACTGTGAAATAACTTAATTGAAATACAGAGGTTGGCCCACAGCTAGTTAAGGTACATTTAGGGATGGATTCATTATGAAAAATGATCCATAAAAATCATTAAATATTTCCGTTGTTATTCTTACATATTTTGAAAGCATTTCATATTGATAATAGTATCCTCTATTAGGGAATTATGCTTAGAGTTAACATTGAGATTATTATGGTGTGGTCCTTAAATATTCCACCAGAACTTCATGTTTTGATTGTAGGCCCAGACTGATGGGGTTCTTGTGAGCTAGTAGAAACTTGGAGAAAGGCCTATTTAAATTGGTGACGTCACTTGGGCTATCTCATTGAGGGAAGTATTAGGATTCTGGCTTTTCTATTCTAGCTGTGTTTTCTGGTTACATGGGGACAAGCATCTGGTCAGCTTTGCCTTAGCACACACCCTGCCACGAGTTTGTTGGCCACAGGCTTAAAGTGATGGGACTATGTGACTCTGGGCTGAAATTTTTGAAAGTGTGATCCAAGACAAATCTCACTTTGAAGTCATAATCCCAATAATTTTGTTAAAGACACAGAAAGCTGAATAAGAAGAAATCATTGACCAGTAATATCTGTCATTTTACTTTTGGTTTAGCAGCTATCCAGCTCAGTGTGATGCACTTAGATCAACAGAGTGTGATTGCCTGTAAGCAAAAATCTGAGAAGAGCAAAGGATCATCCCAGATATAAAATACTCTTAATTCGACAGGTATGGTGGTACAAGCCTTTAATCCTATTACTTGGGAGGCAGAGGCAGAGGCAGGCGGATCTCTGTGAGTCCAAAGCCAGCTTGGTCTACATAGCAAGCTCCAGGATAGGTGGGACTAAAGGGAGACCCTGTTTCAAAAAGACCAAAAAATAAAAGTATTCTTGACTGGAATGGAACTGTAGTCTATGTGAGTAAGGACACCCTGAAGTCTTTCAAACCCCTCTCCTGACATTGCAGCTTAATTTCCTGCCTTCTTGGTTGCATATTTAACTTAATGTCTGAACAATGGCTCTGGCTAAAGTAACATTGGTGAGTAGGTCAGCAATGATTGAGAGGCCTCTACTATCTCTCTGATAAGTAGATCTGGAGGAAGTTAGCTGTCATTCAGTCATCTATTTAGGGACTTATCTAATGAAGACTGAAGGCTCCTTGTCAAATCTCTGTGTGTCATCTTGGAAGCAGATCCTACAGCCCAGCAAAGTCTTCTGATGACTTTAGCCACAGTGACATCCTGAGGGCCCTGTACTGATGCAAAGCTGTCAGCAGAGAAGGGAGTGGAGAGCTGGCTCTGCTGTTAAAAAGCACTGTTTGCTCTCTTGTAGAGGAAACATGCTCAGTGCCCAGCACCTATGTGGTGGCTAAAAACCATCTCTAACTCCAGTTCCAGGAGACCCCACACCTTCTTCTATCCTCCAGGGAGATTTTACTCATATGGCGCACTAACATACATGCAAGCGAGATATTCAAAAACATAAGAAAAGGAAAACATGGACACAGCAAAGGCTCCTCATGAAGCAAATATTTTTTGGTGGACATTTGCTGCAGTGCAATAAATAACCTTAAGTGCTATTTGGCAGTATTCTTACTAAATAATTTAATTAATTTGGAGAAAAGTTCCATAATTAGAAAAATAAAAGTTCAGAAAACACATAAACTTGATTAGTAACAGTTTTAATTTTCTAAAATATGTTTGTTATAATACTTAAAAGCAGCTACTTTTATGTATAAAAAGCATTTATAAATGTTCTGTGCACACAAAAGACAAATATTTACTTTTATCATGTTTCTAATTTTCATGTTTTAAGGGAGTACTTTCAGAATTAGGAAGATACAACATATGATGGAATTTACAGCTGCATCTTGGAGCAGGTACCCAGCCAGTGCACGTGCACTTTGAAACAGTTCCTCATGGTGCAGTATAAAACAATCTTTACATTAATATCTGATTTCATTTTCAGTACTGTATTTAGTCCTGTGAGCTGAGTAGATGCCTTTTTGAATATGAGGAGGCTTGCACATAATTTCTGAAAAGAAGTAAATATAATTGGTATAGATTATTTAATTACTATTAAATTTGTGTGAGTCCTCTACATTTGTTTTCACATGCCTTCATCAGTGATGATATCTATTCCGATAAAAATCATTCCCTTTGTTTTCACTGGTAAAATGTGTCTTTTAAATTAACGCTAACATCCACATTGCTTTCCCATGGATCTTGAAAGGCTGCTAATTCCTTCCTGGCATCTCATTTTCAGTCACCCTCTCTTAAATGGATATACAAGCTTCTCCAGTTTTAAAGTTCTCTCCATTCTTTTTTCAAGTTTAGCATCTTCCTTCTCTTCAAATCAGAAATCCTTAAAAACACAAATTTCTTCTTGCTATTTCTGACATTACACTTTCAATTTATTCACACACAGCTATCTGGTGTCTGACACCCTCATCATGTAGCTAGTGTTGTGGCCAGCATCTCCCATTTGCCTCAGGTCAAAAATCCAGAAGCCCCGTTTTCCCATGGACGGTGGTGAGGATGTAGAATGAAGTCTTTCACTATTTGTTGAACTGAGGAGGCCAAACCTTCTGGCATAAATAATTCAGTTGCTCACTGACATCCCGAAGTTTTCCAATATCTCACATTTCTGTTCTTGTGCTTCTTCTTATCACTGTCTAGACAATATATTTTTTATTCTGAAATTTGTTTTCCTTTACACTGTTATTTTTAGATTTGTTGATGGTAATGTCATCCTATGCTTTACTTAATGTTTAGGCTTTGGCTTAGAGTTTTACTTCCTGGATCTTTTTGTCAGTTACCCTTTTCAAACCAACTGTGTGCACTATCACCACTCTGGCCTTGGTCTGGCTTTCACACATTCCAAGCCATTCCCACCACATACACCTTCCACTCTGTGTGTCTCAAAAGGCTCTGCCCTAGATCCTCATGTTGATGACATCACCACTTCAAAAAATCCTTTCTTGAGACTCTTTAACAGTATAACATATTCATGTTAGTAACAATTATATTAGAAATAATACTTGACTACTTAAATATTTTCTTAACTTTTTAGATCTTTTGACATCCATTTCAAATGTATATTAAGTGTATTCACTTATTTTTATCTTATTTTCTCTATGTCATTCAGGTCTGTTGACTGTAACATTATATGTTGTGCTGGATGGCTTTAGTCCCAGCTTGACACATCTAATTTGAAGGAGCTGAAATTGTGGAATTTGCTAGATTGGACTGGCCTGTGGCCATGTCTGTGGGGTATTTTCCTGATTGTTGAGTGATGTGAGGGGGCCCTGCCCACTGTTGGTGGCACCACCTCTGGGCAGTATGTTCTGTATTATATAAGAAAACAGGCTGAGGGCTGGAGAGATGGCTCAGCAGTTAAAAGCACCAACTACTCTTGCAGAGGACCAGGGTTGGATTCCCAGCACCCACATGGCAGCTAAGAACCATCTTTATCTCCAGTTCCAGGGGAATACGATGCCCTCTTCTGACCTCCATGCCATTGCACAATACAAGTGCCCAAACCTACATGCAGACAGTACACTCAGACACATAAAGAAAAAAAGAAAACAGGCTGAGTATAGGCAGGGGAGAAAGCAGCTTTCCTCCATGGCCTGTGTTTCAGCTCCTGCTTCCAGGTTCCTGGCCTGAGTTCCTACCTTGGGATTCCCAAGTGATGAATTATGGCCTGGGAGATGTAAGATGAATAAAACCTTTCCTCCCAAGTGGGCATTGGGCAGTGTTTTTATCACAGAAACATGAAAACAAACTAGCATATGTGCCAATTTTAGTTTATATTTCTCTACTTAGGTTTTTCTTCATGGTATACCAAACAAGAACAAGGACACATGTCTTAGAAGGCAAGCAAATAATATTAGGAGAACTTCATCAAACCAATCAGAAAGAGAACTTCTGGAAATTATTCTCCAGCTAAAATTCCTGCTGAATAGTGGTTAACATTCTGTGCAGATATTAAATAGTTGACGTTATTAAACACTGCAGAAAATTAATACCAATACAGTAGCATTCAAAATTGTGCAGATGCATGCTGCCGTTTGTTTCCATTTTCAGAAACATTTGAAATGAGGAATGTCATTGTTGGATGTTTCTGAGTCACGTGTGATCGCATTCCACATGCTGCTCTTCCCCTCTTGGCTCAATTCCAGGACTTGGCTCTTGCCTGCTGGCTGACAGTCTCTAGATTTTACCCTCACAAGAAAGGGAGAGGGAAAAACCGCAGGAGATCACCCATGGAAAACGAACTGACTCACATACGCAGAGAGCTGGGGAGACAGTAACTCTGTTTATTTTCTATCAGTGAGGTCTATATATTGAAGGCTACTGTGCTCTGGGCTAGGAACTGGGGGGCAGGTGGAAGGGACAGGTGAATCACCTTGGCTCTAATTGGGGGGCTGAAGAGCTCTGGTTTGTGCAACAGGTAACTAGAGGTGTGACATTTTGCTCAGTGCACCAAAGGGAGGGGGCCTGGAACTTTGCAAAGATAGGGTGAAGCAAGAATCATTGTAATATCCCAAATCTTCCTGCTACAGATAACTCACAGATGCTATTCTGAATGCCCACAGAAATATCAGATAAAGGGAGATCTTCTGGGACAGGTCTTACAAGTTCTTGCTTCCAGCCACACACAAAGTTTCATTCCCACAACCCATCTTTTGTTTTTTAATTAAAATGGAGCAGTAATGTCACAGTCTTCTGAGGGGCAGGGTGACAGCCTGGTATTGGACTAAAACAGTCTCGGCCTTGACCTCAGTGAGTATATTGATTTGGTTTTTCCTAAACTGGAGGACACAGGGTGCCATAGTCAGGAGGACTCCTAGGGTGAAAATGGGTCCCAGTAAAGGAAGTAGCCAGGTAATCAGGGGGTTGGAAAACCATGGGACAGAAACTTGTGGGGAGTATCTATCATGGAGTTCTTTCCTGAGGTATTTTAGAGTTTTAACATTTTGCTCGACAATACCAGACTCATTTAAATAAAAACAGCATTCCTCCACCAGGAACACGCAGGTTCCCCAGTTTTCTGCAGTTAACAAGTCCAGGGTTTGCCAGTTCTGCATCACCATCTCAGCCAGAGAAGTTATCTGTCTCTGAAGTGATTCAAGGCTATTTGTTGTGGATGCCATTGCCTCATGAAACTTATTTTGGAAGTCCACTTCCATGCTGTAAACACTCACTACAGCTCCACCCACAGTTCCCATCATTGCTGTAGAGAGGATGATGCCTAGGATGACCAGAAGTGGAATGAATATCTCTTTTTTGATGGTCCATATCTGGTCACAGCATCCAAGCAACTTCCTCCTTCTCATAAAGGAAGAGCTGGGGAGTGATAATTATGGGCAAAATCCAGAACCAGTAGCATTTGCACAAAGGGATGTGGTGCCATCACACCAGAGAAAGAATGGGGATTTGCCACACAGAGTCCTGTCGAGAGGAACACATCAGAGGCACCTGGGGTCTGGGGATGCTGCAGCTCTCACTAAACAAATAGGAAGTGTAGTGAGTCAGTCGAAGAGAGAAATGCTGTGAAACACTGGCTCTGTCTCCATGGAAGCAGATTCCTGTAAGGAGGCATTATAAGGAATGGCAGTGGAAAGAGTGTGTGTAAGGGATGCACAGAAGAAACATTGGGAGACATTAGGGTGGATGGTGTAATCGAGGAGATCTCTGACTTTTCAATGTACTGGGGCCATGTTACAGTGGACCACAGCTTTCCTTGCATTTTGGATTCCTGTAACAGAATGTGGGATTGAGTGAGGATGGGCTGAGGAGCTAGAACAAGCTGGCTAGAGATACAGATATCTGTCACAGGGTGCCAGGCTTTGCTGTAAGGGTGGAGTTTTCTCTGTACTCCAGCTCTCTAGTAGTCACTCCAGGGGTCCTGTATATTAATTTTAAACTGGTTATTTTGGATTTGAAACAGGCTTCTTGGGCTGCGAACACTTGCTAACCTGAAAGACCAGAATCTGCAACTGCCATAAGTATCAGCTTCCTGTAAATACTGTCCTTTGTTAAGATGGATGAAGCAGATAAAGGGTGATTGAGAGGTAGTGGGGGAATTGGGAAACACAGTGATTGTGATTGCCTTGCTGTGGCCTTGCATAGGACAGTTGCTTATTCCAATGACCTGATTTCTTCCCTTCCAAGTTTCTCTGACAAAGAACCGCCAGACATGGATCCAAGTTGGTGGTCTGTTTATAGGCTGGGCAGAGACAGAGTTAGCTTGAACTATTATGAGAGCAGCTAAAAGGATAGTAGACAGGGGTGCACAGGGGCGACACATGGATTTTGCAGAAGTGAGGAGTTGGTCAAGTTTCTTCCACTTTATTTGGGTTCTGGGAGTGCCTCCTCTTCTTCTTTCCATTCATGAGTGAAAGGCATGCCATCTTTTTGGTCGGTGGGGATAAATCTGACATTTCTGGCTGGAATCCAAATGGGTCTCAGACAATCCTGTGGGAAGATGCAAACAAAGCCCCTCCCAGTTGTTAACAGTGGATCAGGTCCTTTCCATCTGACGAGTATTTGAGGAATCCTACTTGGTGTCTGCCAATGTCTGACTATGGCTGGACATTTTGAATCCCTGTAAATATTAAAAAGGTTTAGATTTGCCAATGCCATGGCCAGCTGGATGTTAGGAGGGTATTTCCCTGCCTTTTGTTTTAATAATTGATGTTTTAAGATCTGATGGGTCCATTATATGATGCCTTGTCCCTGTGGGTTATGAGGGATACCTGTATGATATGCAATATTACATAATTGGCAAAATGATTTAAAGGGAAAGCTAGCAAAAGCTTTTATCTGTTTTAATCTGTTTGGGAATACCCATGGTAGCAAAAGTAGAAAGGTGGTGGGCAGTGAGGTCCTTGGCTCTCTCTCCCTTGTTGGCAGCAGCCCAAATAAATTTGGGATAAATGTCCACGGTGACAAATACATACATTTGTTTTCCAAAGGAAGCTATGTGTGTAATGTCAGTTTGCCAGAGTGCATTTGTTTTCAATCCCCTGGAGTTAATTCCCAAAACCTGTAGCACAGGTGTTTTAATTAGAGCAGAATAGGAGGAACAAGTTCTAAGGATTCATTGAAGTTGGGCAGAAGGAATATTAGGAAAGAGAGCTTGGAGGCCTTTTAGGTTAACATGGGTGATGGAGTGGAATTTTTCTGCTTCAGAGAGGGACATAAATCTCTGTAGAGGAGACCTGGTCTGCAAGAGAGTTTCCTTCAGGGAGAGGTCCTGGTAGGAGGCTGTGGGCAGAGATGTGCTGTATGAAGAGAGGGTGGCTCCTATTCTGTAAGAGGGATGAAACTGCAATGAGAAGCGGGGAGAGGGGATTTTTTGTCTAATTAGACAAAGTATCTGGATACCCAGGGCAGCAGATTGATTACATAGATACTGTCTGAGAAGAGATTAAGAGGCCTGTTGGTTTCTTTGAGAGCTAGATAAACAGCATAGAGTTCTTTGTACTGTGAAGAATGGTCAGTGAGCAGGTGAAACAGGATCTGAGGGGCTTAATACATGTTGTCATAAATGATGGTTGCAGCCCCTCACTTCCCCCATCTGTGAAAACAGACATGGCCTGCCTTATAGGCGAATCTTGGAAAAGATGGGGAAGAAGCCATTTTAGCAATGAGACAGCAGAGACCCATCTGTCATTAGGGTAGTGATTTTCTATCTGTCCTGGAAATCCCATAAGGCTTACGGCTATATGAACATGATTTTGCATCAGCCACTGGATATCCAGGAGGGAGAATGGTGTTCACTATGACATCAGGCTCCTTCCCCAGTGTTTGCAGGGAATGCTTCCTTCCATTTCTTATCATAGAGGCTAAAAAATCCATTTCACTTAACAGTCAGGGAGTTCCCCTTATGGGCATGTGCAGCCACTCTAGTACTCCTGTGGATTGGTAAAGAGCCCCTACGAGTGTGGAATGTGGGGGTGGTGTTAAAAATAAGCAACTGTACAGGAAGGGATGGTGTAAAATGTGCTAAAGCCATGCTCTGGAGAGCTCGGTTGACTTCAGCTAGAGCTTCTGAGGCTTCTGTTATGAGCTTTCGCTTGGAAGCTGGGTTCCTGTTGCCTTGCAGAAGGTCAAAGAGAGGCTGTAGCACTGTAGTGGGGATCAACAGCCATTTTCCCCAAGAGCCGAAATTTACCCTCATGTTAAAAACAATTAGAAACATAATTTTAATGTGAATTTTGTCTTCTTTCGAAAGTAAAGTTCAAAACAGCAGATACATTAGTCAGTAGGCAGTCTAGTCCAGTTTTGTCTAGCTGAGTGGCCTAAACAAAAACCAATTTTATGTCTATATATAATATGATCGACTTACTCTCTTTCATAGTAAGCATTGTACAATAGTCACTTGCATTTAAAACTTTCCTGCACAACACCAGCAATTGCAAATGGATATTCTGTGTCTCAGAAGCAAGTTTATAAGAATGAAAGATATGAATACAAATGTAACCAGGGCCTTGAATACAATGAGAGAGGGGACACCATATGCACTGGGTCTGGATGGAGTCCTCAGCCCTCCTCTCAAGGTGAAGTTATTTTCATCTTTTGTGTCTTTTACTATACATTTTTGTCAAGTATTTTGCTGTGGATTTTCTTTGGGTAGCACTAGATATAAAAACTGACTTGTTCCAGGTGTAGACAGGATTATCTTTTTATGATGTAAGGAAAGTAAACTTGAAATAGTTCCTTTGTGGGAATGAAACTTTGTGTGTGGCTTGAAGCAAAAACTTGTAAGACCTGTCCCAGAAGATCTCCCATTATCTGATATCTCTGTGGGCATTCAGAACTGCATCTGTGAGTTATCTGTAGCAGGAAGATCTGGAATATTACAATGATTCTTGCTTCTCCCTATCTCTACAAAGTTCCAGGCCTCTTCCCTTGAGGTATTGAGCAAAATGTCACACCTCTAGTTACCAGCTGTGGTATATCTCTGTGGAATTTAACTCTTTTCCTATGAGAGATTAATCTTTGAATCTGCTTTAAGTCTCGGTCCTCTATACGGCCAGCTTGACACATCTCCATGGAATTCTCTTGTCCTGTGAGGTTAGTTTTTTGAACTGTCTCCTTCCCTAACCACTAGCATTTCCTATCTCTCTTTTTATGTCTCTGTTCTCTACACAGCCAGCTTGGCACATCTCCATGGAATTCTCTCTTCCCATGAGGTTAGTCTTTTGAATTCTCTTTCCCTAACCACTAGCATTCCCCATCTCTCTTTATCATGGGTAAGAAACAGACATGCCAAAAAGACCCACAGGCTAAAAAAATAAAAAAGCTCCTCAAGAGTCAAAGAGTTAAAATTTCCACGTGGGAAGCTGCCTCCTTTTGGAGTGAGACTCTTAATATGGCCCCGTGGATATCCCCTGCATATGTATAGAATTCAGAATCCTGGACGCGTGTGGCACAGAATGCTAGACAGCAAGAAAATGCTCCAGCATCTCTCACGTTCTTGTCACTATTGGCCACACTGAGACAATGCTTAGAGCCTTCTCACCAAACCTCACCAGGAAAGGAAAACAAAATTAAATCACAGAACCCCTCCTCCTAAGAACCTGCTAAAATTCCCCTCGAGAACCCCAATAAAATTCCCTCTGAAAGCCCCCAAGCTCCAGACTCAGCTCCAGACTCAGTAAAAATAGAACAGGATAGGGCTCAAGGGATGGTCTAGCGGTGAAGAATGCTGACCACTCTTGCAGAGGACCCGGGTTCAATTCCCAGCACCCACATGGTGGCTGAGAACCGTCTTTACCTCCAGTTCCAGGGAAATCCAACACCCTCTTCTGAACTCCGTGGCATTGCACAACACGGGTGCACAGACCTGCATGCAGACAGTACATTCATACAAATAAATAAATAAATAAAATAAAATAAAATAAAATAAAATAAGTAGAACAGGATAATCAAAACATCCAAGTGGATGTTTTCTTTGGGTAGCACTAGAAAGAAAGAAAGAAAGAAAGAAAGAAAGAAAGAAAGAAAGAGAAACAGAAAGAGTAGCCTAGAAAATTTCTAACTACCTCAAATGATCACTTTCTTAGGTAAAAATTTGGTACCCATTTGCAAATCACTCTGAACAAATCCCAGCTGACTAAACCCTGTGTTTTCTTCTGTCCTGGCCTGTTTCCTCCACTCACTGACTGAGTCTGTCTTCATCCTACACTAGGGCCTCTGAGCAGCTGACCAGCATTGGGGAAGCTCTGTCATGCCTTTCCAACTTCTTCTTCAGGGCCTTCCTCAAACTGCTATGATTTTTCCTTCCTTCTTTTCATTGTAAAATGGCTTCTGTTCTCTTTAAGTCTTATTTTAAGAATCAGTAATTCTAGGTCTCACTGGCCAAAGACAATTATTTGTAGGCATACAAATCTCTCTTGTGAACCTCTCACCTGTCATTATTACCACAAAGAACAAGTGTAGATAAAGTTATTTTTATTATTTTAAATTTTATTTATTTATTTATTTTTAAGGGATTCACAATATAAGAGCACAGTTGTTTTCAGATTATATTAATGTTGCTCAGTTTTCCTTACAACTAGGTAATTAGCACTAGCATCCACAGGTGAGGGATACCATTTGTTGTTTGTTTGTCTGGGACTGTGTTACTTCATGTAGCATGATATCTTCTAGCTCCGTCTATTTACTTGTAAAGTTCATGATGTCATCTTTCTTTACCACTGCATAGAAATCCATTGTGTAGATGTACCACATTTTCTCTAGCCACTCATCAGTTGAGGGGCACTTGGGTTGGTTACAGCTCTTCGCTATTGTGAAAAGAACTGTTATAAGCATGGCTGTGCATGTATCTCTGTGGTAAGATGAGTCTTGTGGGTATATACCCAGGAGTGGTATGACTGGGTCAGGTGGCAAGCTCATTTTGAGTCTTTTGAGGGTTTTCCACACTGTTTTCCATAGTGGCTGTATGAATTTTCATTCCCACCAGCAGTGGATGAGTGTTCCCCTTTCCCCACAACCTCTCCAGCACTTGGTATCATTTATTTTCTTTATCCTAGCCAGTCTTATTGGAGTGAGACGATATCTTAAAGTGGTTTTAATTTGCATTTCCTTAATTATTAGCAACGTTGAACATTTTTTAAGATGTTTCACACCCATCTCTAATTCCTCACTTGTGAAATTTCTGTTCAACTCTTTGCTACATATTTTGAGTGAGTCATATGTATTCTTTCTTCTTTGTTTTTTGAGTAGTTTGTATATTCTAGAAATCAGTGCTTTGCCAGATGTATCTGCAGTGACATTTTCCTCCCACTCTGTGGGTTTTCTTCTCTTCACTTCCTTGATTGTTTCTTTTGATGTACAGAAGCTTTTGAATTTAATGAGGTCCCATTTGTCAATTGTCCATCTTATTTCTTGCACAGCTGCTGTCTGATTTAGGAAGTCTTTTCATACACCTATGTCTTGTAGGTTGCTGCCAACTTTTTCTTCTAATGCCTTCAGCGTTTTGGGTTTCACGTTGAGATCTTTGATCCATCTGGAGTTGACTTTTGTACAGGGTGAGAGGTAGGGGTTTAATTTCATTCTTCTACAAGTGGCGATCCAGTTTTGCTAACACCACTTGCTGAAGATGCTGTCTTTCCTCCATTGTGTCTTCTTGGCTCCCTTATCAAATATGAGGTGGCTGAAATTGCATATGCTCAAGTTTGGATCTTCAGTTTTTTTCCATTGGTCAACAGGTCTATTTTTGTGCCAGTACCAAGCTGTTTTTATGACTATAGCCCTGTAGTATAGTTTGAAGTCTGGTATAGAGATTCCCCCTTGTATTGGTTTTCTTGCTTAGGGTTGCTTTGGCTATTCGGGGTCTTTTGTTTTTCCATATGAAATTAAGGACTTTTTTTCCAAGCCTGTGAAGAAACTCTTGGGGATTTTAATTGGGATTGCATTGAATCTGTACAATAGTTTGTGTAGAATGGACATTTTTACTATATTAATTTTCCCAATCAATTAGCATGAGGGGGGTCTTTCTATCTTTTGATGTCTTCTTCAATATCTTTCCTCAGGGGTTTAAAAATTTTTGTTCTAGAGATCTTTGGTGTCTTTGGTTAGGTTTGTTCCTAGGTATTTTATTGTTTTTGAGGCTATTGTGAGTGGGAAGGTCTCCTTGTATTCCTTCTTCAGTTACTTGTTGTTGGTGTAAACAAAGGCTACTGATGTTTTCCTAGGTTAATTTTTTATCCTGCCACTTTACAGAAATTCTTAATCATTTCTAGGAGTTTTGTGGTGGAGATTTTAGAATCTCTTAAGTAAACAATCATATCATCAGCAAAAAGGGATAGCTCGTCTTCCTCATTTCAAATCAGTACTCTTTTAATTTCCTTTTCTTGCCTTATTTCCCTAGCAAGTGTTTCAAACACTATATTGAAGAGGAGTGGTGACAGGGGGCAGCCTTGCCGAGTTCCTATCTTTAAGGGGAATGCTTCTGTCTTTTCCCCATTTAGGATGAGGTTGGCTGTGGGTATCCTGTATGTGGTTTTGATTACATTGAGGAATGATCCCTCCAATCCAATTCCATCTAGGGTGAAGGGAAGCTGGATTTTGTCAAAGGCTTTTTCTGCATCAATTGAGATGATTGTGTGGTTTTGGTCTTTGAGTTCAATTATGTGTTTTATGATATTCATTGATTTTTGTATGTTGAACCATCCCTGCATCTCTAGTATTAATCCAACTTGGTCATGATGGATNTTTTGGGTGTCTAGCATTTTAACTATGATATGGTGTGGGGAGTTTCTTTTCTGATCTTGTCTGTTTGGAGTTCTGTGTGCTTCTTGTATTTGTATGGGTTTGTCTTTTTTTAGTATGGGGAAATTTTCATCTATTATTCTGTTGAAGATTGATCCATACCATTCTCTTGGGATTCTTCTCTTTCCTCTATCCCTATGATGTGGAGGTTTGATCTTTTCATAGTGTCCCACAACTCCTGGTTGTTCCACTTGTGTGTATTTTTATATTTTTCATAATCTTTACTTGAGCTTTTTTGTTGTTCTGTGTTATCTTCCAGGTCTGATATTCTTTGTTCTGCTTCCTCCATTCTACTTCTGAGGCTTTTTCAGTTCCTTTCCTCTTGCTTGAATGAGTGTTTGATTTCCTTTTTCATTTTTTCTTGTGATTTCTTTAGTATTTCCACTTCCTTTTGGAGCTTCTCAATCTCTTCCTGTAGCTCCTTGCTTTGTTGGTTGGTTTCCTTTTTCAGTGTTTCCACTTCCTTCCTGTGTTTGTCATTCTCTCCCTCTAGGTCCTTCTTGAGTTTTTCATTCTCTCTCCTTAGTTCTCTGACTTGTTCTTTATATTCTTTGATTTCTTTGAATATGTCTGCATTTGTTCCTCTAAGATCTGTGTCCTGGGGCATCCCCAGGGGGATCCCACTGTTGGAATCTCTCACAGGATTGGTAGAGCTTGGGGTGGAATTATCCTGCACCTTTCCCATGTTGTCCCTTCTTCGTGTTCCTGGCATGTGGGTTTCTCTTTGCCTGTATTCCAATGAGAATCCCAAATGTCACTTCACTGTGTTGAAGGCTTGTTTTGCTTGCCTCCTTCAGATGCCTTCATTGTTTGTTTGTTTGTTTGCTTGTTTATTTTGTTTTTCTACATGTTTATGGAGCCTCTACTTGTCTAAGTTTTAGGCTTTCAATTTTGTTTATATATTGGAAACCTAACTCGCTCTTCCCTTTCCATTCTGAAGGTTCTCCAAAGTATCCACTTGGGCACTCCTTCAGCAGTTCCAGTTGGGGGGGGCGGTGGTGAATATGCCTTGCTTAGCCCGTGCCCTGATACTCTGTGCTTCAGGTGGGCCTTGGAAATACCCTATCTAAGCTCTGGGCACTCAAGTCTCACAGTGACAACAGGTCCACCACTCATACCAACTAGCAGGGAGACTGTGCTTCTGGTGGTCCTGGGAAATCCCCGATCTAAGCTCTGTGCACTCCAAAATTTATTTATTATTTTATATGTATAAGTGTATTTATGGCCTGCATGTATGTAAGTGCACACAAGTCACGCAGTGCCCATGGAGGTCAAAGAGGCTACTGGATCCCTGGAACCAGAGTTACAGATGGTTTTTAGCTACCTTGTTTTTGCTGGGAATCGAACCCAGGTCCTCTGCAAGCGTGCTTACTTCACTTAAATGAACCATCTCTGAGCTCCTAGAAAGAGGTATTAAGAATAGAAGTTTGTGTTTTTTACTGCTTGGTAGGCTATATTGAAAATGATAAAAACTTTGGTGATTTTGTGTAAATGTGATGGTAGAAGACTGTAATCTCAGCACTCAGAAGGCAGATGTAGGAAGACTGTTACAATATTTAGGCCTGAACACACTACGCATCAAGTTCCAAGCCAGCCAGGGCTACAAATTGAGACCATTTCTAATAAAAGAATAAAAAGCAGCCAGGCTTGGTGGTGCATGCCTTTAATCATAGCACTCAAGAGGCAGGGGCAGGCAGATCTCAATGAGTTAGAGGCCAGCCTGGTCTACCTAGTGTGTTCAAGGTGAGCTAGCACCTCAGAGAGACCCTGTCTCAAATGACCAAAAAAAAAAAAAATCCCAAACAAACAAAAAGAATAAAAAGCATCTTTCTAATGGAATTGGTAAAATGAATAGTGATATGATTAAACAAGTTCATTATTAGATTTATTCTAAAAGCTCAAACCATCACTGGTAAAGACACAAAACTCTAATGTCATGGTTAAAGTATTAAAGAAATATTGAGTAATGATTTATGATATAGATTTGCTTAAAAGTCACAGAATTGTATAGAGGATTCAGTTCAGATCAGTAAAATTGATGGTAGATTTTCATTACGATAATAAAAAAGAACCATTTCCTGATCTTTATTAAGCTTGCTGCCCTTTGGCCTATCTATCTTTAGTGTTGAGAATCTAAAATGAAAGAAAAATAATCAATAATTTCATTGTCAACTCAGATCAACCTGTTATGTTATGATGTCAGACAGATTTGGGTTTTGTTGAAGAGTCATGGGATGAAGGCTAAGCCTCAGTTTTCAAGCCCATTTTCTGCAACTAAGGTAGAGCCCCACCACCATGCTTAGTATAATAAATACAATAATAATAATAAAATAACCCTGTGTTCTGTTTATAATAAAAAATATAAACCAAAGTTGAGAACTTCACTAATAATTAAGGAAATGCAAATTAAAACCACTTTTAGATATCATCTTACTCCAATAAAACTGGCTAGGATCAAGAAAACAAATGATACCAAGTGCTGGAGAGGTTGTGGGGAACGAAGAGCACTCACCCACTACTGGTGGGAATGTAAATTCATACAACCACTATGGANATTTTTTTTTTTTTTGGATTGTTTTCTTTGTTTCTATTTCATTGATTTCTGTTCTGATTTTTGTTATTTCATCCTGCCTGTTGCATTTAGGGTTCATTTGTTTTTGTCTCTCAGCTGTTTTTAGCTGCAGTGTTAGATTGTCCATTTGTGCTCTTTCTGTTTTTCTAATATAGGCACCCAGGGCTATAAACTTCCCTCTTAGGACTGCTTTTAAATTATCCCATAGGTTTTGTTGTGTTGTATTATCACTGTCATTCAGTTCCAGGAATGCTTTCATTTTTTACTTTATTTCTTACTTGACCCCATTCATTATTCAGGAGTGTGTTGTTTAGTCTGCATGTGTTCTTGTAGGGCTTATCCTGGTGTTGATATTGAGATTTATTGCATTGTGGTCTCATAGAATGCATGAAATTATTTCAACCTTTTTTGTATTTGTTGAGGTTTTATTCTGTGTCCCAGTATGTTGTCAATTTTGGAGAATGTTCCATAGGGTGGTGAGTAGAAGGTGTATTCTCTGTTATTTGGGTGGAATATTATGTAGATGTCTGTGAGGTCCATTTGGTGTATCGTATCATTCAGTTCAGTTGTCTCTCTGTTTATTCTTTGTCCAGTTGATCTGTCCAAAAGGCTCAGTGGGGTAGTGAAATCCCCTATTATGAGTGTGCTGGGGTTAATCTGTGCCTTGAGGTCCTGGAGAATTGTCTTTATAAAGTTTGGTGCACCAGAATTTGTTGCATAGATATTCATGATTGTGAAATCTTCATGGTCAATTGTTCCTTTCATAAAGCTGTAATGGCCTTCTTTGTCTCTTCTGATTACTTTTACTTTAAACTCTATTTTGTCTGAGAATAAAGTAGCAACACCTGCTTTCTCTTTGGTACCATTTGCTTGGAATATTTTTCCCATCCTTTCACTTTAAGTCGGGTGCCTATCCTTGAGGGTAAGATGGGTTTCTTGTAGACAGCGTATAGATGGGTTCTGTTTCCTAATCCAATCTCCCAGTCTTTTGATTGGGGAGTTTAGTCCATTAATACTTAAGGTTAAAAATGAAAGATGTGTGTTGCTTCCTTTCACCTTATTGTCCATTTGCATTTTTTGGTCTAGGTTTCTACTTCTGCAGTTATGCTTTTATTAAATTCTCTTTCTATGTACCTGGGGATAGTTGCTCCTTTCTTCTGTCCTTTGAATTGCTTCAAGTATTCTCTGAAAGGTTGCTTTTCTGGACGTGTATTCTTTCATCTTGTTTATGTCATGGAAAATTTTTTGTTTCCTTCAACTATAATTGACGTTTTTGCTGGGTATAGTAACCTGGGTTGGCATGCAACAAAATCTGGTGCAACAAACTTTATAAAGACAATTCTCCAGGACTTCAAGGCACAGATTAACCCCAGCACACTCATAGTACGGGACTTCAATACCCCACAGAGCCTTTTGGGCAGATCAACTGGGCAAAGAATAAACAGAGAGACATCTGAACTTTAACACTGGGAATGCTTTGCTCCACATTTTTCTTGCTTTCATAGTTTGCACTGAGAAGTCAGTTGTAATTTTGATGGGTTTCTCCTTATATGTAACTTGTTTTTCTCTTGTGGCTTTCAGAATTTTGTCTTTGTTTTGGGTGTCTAGCATTTTAACTATGATATGGTGTGGGGAGTTTCTTTTCTGATCTTGTCTGTTTGGAGTTCTGTGTGCTTCTTGTATTTGTATGGGTTTGTCTCTTTTTAGTATGGGGAAATTTTCATCTATTATTCTGTTGAAGATTGATCCATACCATTCTCTTGGGATTCTTCTCTTTCCTCTATCCCTATGATGTGGAGGTTTGATCTTTTCATAGTGTCCCACAACTCCTGGTTGTTCCACTTGTGTGTATTTTTATATTTTTCATAATCTTTACTTGAGCTTTTTTGTTGTTCTGTGTTATCTTCCAGGTCTGATATTCTTTGTTCTGCTTCCTCCATTCTACTTCTGAGGCTTTTTCAGTTCCTTTCCTCTTGCTTGAATGAGTGTTTGATTTCCTTTTTCATTTTTTCTTGTGATTTCTTAGTATTTCCACTTCCTTTTGGAGCTTCTCAATCTCTTCCTGTAGCTCCTTGCTTTGTTGGTTGGTTTCCTTTTTCAGTGTTTCCACTTCCTTCCTGTGTTTGTCATTCTCTCCCTCTAGGTCCTTCTTGAGTTTTTCATTCTCTCTCCTTAGTTCTCTGACTTGTTCTTTATATTCTTTGATTTCTTTGAATATGTCTGCATTTGTTCCTCTAAGATCTGTGTCCTGGGGCATCCCCAGGGGGATCCCACTGTTGGAATCTCTCACAGGATTGGTAGAGCTTGGGGTGGAATTATCCTGCACCTTTCCCATGTTGTCCCTTCTTCGTGTTCCTGGCATGTGGGTTTCTCTTTGCCTGTATTCCAATGAGAATCCCAAATGTCACTTCACTGTGTTGAAGGCTTGTTTTGCTTGCCTCCTTCAGATGCCTTCATTGTTTGTTTGTTTGTTTGCTTGTTTATTTTGTTTTTCTACATGTTTATGGAGCCTCTACTTGTCTAAGTTTTAGGCTTTCAATTTTGTTTATATATTGGAAACCTAACTCGCTCTTCCCTTTCCATTCTGAAGGTTCTCCAAAGTATCCACTTGGGCACTCCTTCAGCAGTTCCAGTTGGGGGGGGGCGGTGGTGAATATGCCTTGCTTAGCCCGTGCCCTGATACTCTGTGCTTCAGGTGGGCCTTGGAAATACCCTATCTAAGCTCTGGGCACTCAAGTCTCACAGTGACAACAGGTCCACCACTCATACCAACTAGCAGGGAGACTGTGCTTCTGGTGGTCCTGGGAAATCCCCGATCTAAGCTCTGTGCACTCCAAAATTTATTTATTATTTTATATGTATAAGTGTATTTATGGCCTGCATGTATGTAAGTGCACACAAGTCACGCAGTGCCCATGGAGGTCAAAGAGGCTACTGGATCCCTGGAACCAGAGTTACAGATGGTTTTTAGCTACCTTGTTTTTGCTGGGAATCGAACCCAGGTCCTCTGCAAGCGTGCTTACTTCACTTAACTGAACCATCTCTGAGCTCCTAGAAAGAGGTATTAAGAATAGAAGTTTGTGTTTTTTACTGCTTGGTAGGCTATATTGAAAATGATAAAAACTTTGGTGATTTTGTGTAAATGTGATGGTAGAAGACTGTAATCTCAGCACTCAGAAGGCAGATGTAGGAAGACTGTTACAATATTTAGGCCTGAACGCACTACGCATCAAGTTCCAAGCCAGCCAGGGCTACAAATTGAGACCATTTCTAATAAAAGAATAAAAAGCAGCCAGGCTTGGTGGTGCATGCCTTTAATCATAGCACTCAAGAGGCAGGGGCAGGCAGATCTCAATGAGTTAGAGGCCAGCCTGGTCTACCTAGTGTGTTCAAGGTGAGCTAGCACCTCAGAGAGACCCTGTCTCAAATGACCAAAAAAAAAAAAAATCCCAAACAAACAAAAAGAATAAAAAGCATCTTTCTAATGGAATTGGTAAAATGAATAGTGATATGATTAAACAAGTTCATTATTAGATTTATTCTAAAAGCTCAAACCATCACTGGTAAAGACACAAAACTCTAATGTCATGGTTAAAGTATTAAAGAAATATTGAGTAATGATTTATGATATAGATTTGCTTAAAAGTCACAGAATTGTATAGAGGATTCAGTTCAGATCAGTAAAATTGATGGTAGATTTTCATTACGATAATAAAAAAGAACCATTTCCTGATCTTTATTAAGCATGCTGCCCTTTGGCCTATCTATCTTTAGTGTTGAGAATCTAAAATGAAAGAAAAATAATCAATAATTTCATTGTCAACTCAGATCAACCTGTTATGTTATGATGTCAGACAGATTTGGGTTTTGTTGAAGAGTCATGGGATGAAGGCTAAGCCTCAGTTTTCAAGCCCATTTTCTGCAACTAAGGTAGAGCCCCACCACCATGCTTAGTATAATAAATACAATAATAATAATAAAATAACCCTGTGTTCTGTTTATAATAAAAAATATAAACCAAAGTTGAGAACTTCACTAATAATTAAGGAAATGCAAATTAAAACCACTTTTAGATATCATCTTACTCCAATAAAACTGGTTAGGATCAAGAAAACAAATGATACCAAGTGCTGGAGAGGTTGTGGGGAACGAAGAGCACTCACCCACTACTGGTGGGAATGTAAATTCATACAACCACTATGGAAAGCAGTGTGGAGAACCCTTAAAAACTGAAAATGAGCCTACCACATGACCCAGTCATACCACTGTTGGTATATAGCCACAAGACTCATCCTACCACAGAGATACATGCACATCCGTGTTTATTACAGCTGTCTTCACAATGGTGAAGATCTGAAACCAACCCAGGTGCCACTCAACCAATGAATGGATAAAGAAAATGTGGTACATCTACACAATGGAGTTCTATGCAGCGGTAAAGAAAGATGACATCATGAGCTTTGCAGGTAAGTGGATGGAACTAGAAGATCTTATGTTAAGTGAAGTGACAAGGTCCCAGAAAAACACATGACCAATGTTATCCCTCATTTATGGATGCTAGCACCAAATACCTAGTTTCAAGGCAAACTGATCAATGTTAATGTTATATTTCTTTTTATCTGAAAGCAACTGTGCTTTTACAATGTGAATCTCTTAACCAGCACTAGAACTAACCTACCACTTATATTCAGAGTTTGTAATTTTGGTATAGGAGTAGAGGGTATGTATGCATATTTCAGAGTAATATAAAATTAAAAGGGAAAATGTGAATTCTGAAATATGATTTGGAAGTAACTTTTCAGATGACATAATTTTAGTATATGTGTAATATATATGTATATGCATATTTTGAAGCAATACAAATAGGAGGGAACAGCAACAACAAAAGAGCCGGGACAAAGAACTGACTGAAACAGTAAAGTTTTCCTCCAAACAATGATCCTCTGCAATAAAACCTTTTAAAAGACTCAGAAAAAGATATAAGACATGTATGGCAGAATGAATGAAATCAGGTGGGGTGGGAGGCATGGAAAGGAAAATGAGTCCCTTTTGGAAAGAGAAATGGTGTATGAAATGCACAAAACTTCAAAAAAAAATAAACAAGTGTGGTCTGCAAGAGGGGTTTTTTTTTTTTAATGTAAAACACTTGGAAAGGTCTGATCTATTTTAGGTGTTCCCAAATACCTGTAAATCATTTCATTTTCATTTGCATTAGCATATAGGAATTTCATTGGTCCATCCATTTGTTTCACAGTTATAGTAATCAGTCTCATTTGCTATTTGATACCTGAAAACCCAAAAAGTAACATCGTACTGGGAAATCATGTGTTTTAATGACCTTAACACCATCCTGAACTGTCCTCCAGAAACTGCATTTCCCATCATAGAAAATTAAACATATGCACTTTATTTTATTTTTTTTTCATCTATTCATTTTCTTTTCCTCCCTCCCTCCTCTCTTTCCTGATAGCAGCTGTGAGAGGGAATCTGCTTTAACACTATGGCCTCTGGTAGGTCTATCACAGGTCAATGGATGGATGGCCCCTTACCCAGGAGTATGTGAACAAGACAACTTGGACTTGATTGTTTTAAAAATAATAAAACAGCACACAAAGTTGGGTTGGCAGGGAAGCGGTGGAGATGGGAGAGAGGAGAAGAACTAATAAAAAACGAAGAAGGAAAAAGTAAAATTGGGCTATTTAGTCTAATAATGATTCCACATGGATATTTGTTTCAAGCATGTGGAAATGTGTTTTATTTCTCTCTTCCCACAATTACAGCACTCTATCTAAAGCTGCCTTTATTTCTGCTGTTCTTGACTTGTTCCTAAATCTTTATGGAGAGTAAATGCTTCCATAGAATATTTTAGTTAAGGGGGCTGGAGAGATGGCATAGTGGTTAAGAGCATAGACTGCTCTTACAGAGGACCCGGGATCGATCCCCAGCACCCACATGGTGGCCAAGAAGCATCTGAAACTCCAATTCCAGGAGAACTCCAGTTCCAGGGGAATCCGACACCCTCTTCTGACCTCCACGGCATTGCACGACACAGGTGCACAAACCTGCATGCAGACAGTACATTCAGACACATACAGCAATAAATAAATAAAAATTTTTTTTAAAAAAGGATATTTTAGTTAAAGAGCTTTGAGTCAAGTCACAGAGCTTTGGATTAGTTGAATATAGAAATAATAGTGCAGTTCCTTTCATAGGCATATTGTATCATCTTCAAACAGGAAAATCAAATTCCTTGGTCAAGATTTTCCACCCATACCAGGGACCGATCTATTCTCCAAAGCTCCCTCAGACATTCTGTAAAATTCTTCTAAAGCCTTCCATGACCCAGATACATGGAAGGATTAGGAAATGGGAAAATGTTTGCCAATAGAGTGGTGACTAGAGACAAGAATGGTACCCATCCACCCTGGTAGGCACAATACCTTCTAAAAGGACAAGAAAACTGGATGTCCTTTTAGAATTAACCTTCTCAATGATATGTAGCTAAATATATACCCCACAGAGGAAACAAAAATGCAGGAGGATAATTAGAATGAGTGGGTTGCTGGCAGAAACTAGAGGTAGTAAACATACAGAACCATCAGCTTCTGCTACTGAGTTATAAAATATTGATAAATTTTCAATTTTTCTGATTTTGAAACTAACAATGGGAGGAGAATTTTATGTTCCCACAGGTAAAAATCACCAATCCAAATGCCTGAAAACTTACAACTTATGTCTATTCAGGATGGACTGGGAAATGCAAGCAGAGAGGTTGACCCATCTGAACATTAAAGAAAGAGGAACCATGCTGGGGGAATAGCGCAGC
>VZQC01008058.1:40894-62219 GCA_009823505.1 Rhizomys pruinosus | reverse complement strand
CAGGATGGTGGGACCCATGAGCTGTGTGGGTTTGGGCACAACTGCTTGCAAATTGGTTTTACATGAAGGATGCTTGTACTCACAAATTATCACCTATTGTTAAAAAAAATGAAAACAAAACAAAACAAAAAAGCAGAGAAAGATGCAGAAAACTTATGGCAGAATGCACGATCTGCGATGGGTAGGGGTGTGGTGGGGGGGAAGGGAAGGGTATATATGCCTGAACTGAATTGGAAAATGATGTATGAAATACACAAAGCATCAATAAAAATAAATTAAAAAAAATAAAAAAATAAAAGAATTCTATAATGTAAAAAAAAAGAGTAATGCCTCAGATACTACAGGGTATTATAAAATATACTATATGCATATATGAAATAATTATCTTTCTAAACTCTCAAACATTCTGAATTCAAATATATATCTGGGCCCCAGGATTTGTGATATGGGATTATAGACCTGCTACTATTATTAATATTAATGGCTGAACATGTTAATACATAAATCACAGGGGGCTGGAGAGATGGCCTAGCGGTTGAGAGCACTGACTGCTCTTGCAGAGGACCCGGGTTTGATCCCCAGCAACCACATGGCGGCCGAGAGCCGTCTGAAACTCCAATTCCAGGAGAACTCCAGCTCCAGGGGAATCCGAGACCCTCTTCTGACCTCCGCGGCGTTGCAGGACACGGGTGCACAGACTTGCATGCAGGCAGTACATTCATACACATACAGAACTACATAAATCAGAACATGTCACTCTGTAAGGGGCTAAATCTCCGACAAGCAAACAGGGTCATTCATAAAGTAATAAAGTTCCTGCTTCTTGGTCCTGCAAAAAAAAATAAAATATTAATTCAGATAAGTAAAACGTAGTTCAATAAAAATTTAAGTTAGTATGAGCTACTTTCACTTACTAATACTGGATTGGCATAAGGAGTCTATTTCACAGATAAGTATCAGTAATTTCACTAATCGATTTCTGTTTCAGATTCCAGTTGCAAATAAAAATACTGTCATTGCTGTATTTGTATGTCATAACATACAGGGGTTGGGCTGTATCAGAATTTATACTCTTCATTTATACAAGATGAAGGAGGCAAAGATTTCAGGGCAGTCAGTCAGAGGCAAGTGTGCAGCATGTTTCTGCAGCAAATCATAAATATTAAGTTTGGGATTGAAGATTTAGAATGGAGGACACTTGTGTGCTCACATTCTCTTGTCAGGGGAATGCTGAAACCTAAATGGGAGAGGCAAGCCTGGAAGGAGAGATTCTGCAGAGGTGAAGATTAGAGCAAACTGGAAACCAGGCCAAAGCAGCCTTAAATTTGACTCTCTGTAGTAAGGACACTCTCTGCAGTGATGACTGAGAATGCATTCGAACATTCTCCCTCAGGCTGTCCACAAGAAGCTCAGCATTAATTATTATTTTTTTTCCCAAAGCCAATTTTTATTGAAGCTAGATCAGGCTTAAATTTTTGAAGCATGAGCAAACTCTCTTCGTTATAGACTGGACACTGGCTGAAGTTCCATTAGTGGATCTCCAAGACCTCCCTGCACAGGAAGACTGGTGACTCAGCAGTAAATATTGAGTGTCTGTAGCATTCCAGGGTCTCTTTGAAGGATTTCAGATATTTATCTCTCTCACCAATGTCATGATGCACATGAGAAGTTTGTGCTTCTGTCAGAGAAGAATTGGGCATAAGTTTAAGAAGCATGTGTGAACTTTGAGTGTTAGAGTCTTGAGAGTTCACTTGTAAGCTGAACTTTAAACCCTTTATTGTATTGCCTTATATCAGGAGACAAAATTGTAGAGATTTTATTTGCAGTGTCTTAATTCTACCTATATTTATTTTGTCCAAGATTGTATGGATCTTATCCTAGCTTTAACAACTACTAGAAGTAATCTGTGCTCATGAAGAAAAGTGATGGAGAAGAAGTGAGGAGGCTCATTGATGAGGTCAGCCACCACACACAGAGTCAATGACTCTGGGAAAGGAGCATTTTGGGTGCATTTACTAAGAATTATTTATATACTATGCAACTTTACTGATATTACTCATGAGTGAGAATTATTATCTTCAATAAAAGTCTTGCTTTCTTAAATTTTATATAAATCTTTTTCAACATAGTCACCATACAATCTAAATTTCTGAAGTTTTAATTTATAATCACAATGATAACCCTTTTCACATTGAAACACACCCTTCTTCACAAGTTTAAACAACTTTTGCACCAAACTCAAACTCAGTTCCTACTTCCAGCTTAAAGAAACCAAAGGGAGTATCTCCAGGAGGCCCACAGGACTTTTCTAAATGAAAATGAAAGTACAGATTAGTATGCAATACATGGAACACAGCAGAGATTTGGGAAAGTCCCAGGGCAGCACTAGTCAATAGGTGTAAATAAGTATTTAGGTGCAATTTGACAGCATGTCAATTTACCAAAGAAAATTAGTAAGTTACCAGCCTGGGCCTATGGCCTCCCCATGCCTGGACATTTACCAGGTCCACAATACCAGGCATGAACTTTCTGCTGCAGATCAGGCCTCAGAATCTATCAGTCATGCCACTATAGTGCCAATGACCAAGTCTAGTCTGTGGGTTTGTATTGTGTGCCCAAATTCTACAATTAGTTAAGAATGCCGATGGCTTTTTTTCTCCAGCTGTCTTCATCCACATTCTGGCACTATGACAGCAGCCAGCAGGGAGGAAGCTTCCAGTTCATTTCCAACCTGATTTTTCAATATCCAGCAATGTAAATATACACTTCTGTCTGTCTTCATCAGTAGAGTTTACCATCACGTTATGGTGCATAAGCAACAGAAATGCCAATAACACATATAGTTTTTTTTTTAAATTTTTTTAATTATTTTATACTTTGTATGTGTATGAATGTACTTGTCTGCTGATGAAAGGTCTGTGCACCCGTGTCGAGTGATGCTTGCCGCGGAGGTCAGAAAGAGGGTCTCAGATTCCGCTGGAACTGAGTTCCCTGGAATTGGAGTTACAACGGTTTCTTTAGCCGCTCCATGTGGTGCTGGGGAATCGAACCATGGTCCTCTCAAGAGCTGTTTGTGCTCTTAACCGCTAGGCACATATAGTTTTAAAATCTTCTGGGGCTTTTCCGACGTGCAACAGTGCTGGGATTTTCATTGAATAACCCATGGCTTCTAAGACTGATGTTCTCTACAATCAGGCTACCCCCATTCAAACTCATTTTTTAAAATTCCATACATAAATCACTTCATAAAGTAATAGAGGCTTCTTTATATTTCCAGTCACGGTCAACCCTCCCACCCCTTCTTTTCTCCTAGCCCCTCACCTCTGTCCCAATTTAAATCCATTATTTGCAGCATTCCCTTTCTCTGCCTTTATATCACATATCACATGTGTTCTACACCCCCCTCACACACACAAGACGTCTTCCCTCACAAGTCCTTGCTAAGTTTTGAGGTTCTACAGAGCAAATTCCTCATGTGAGGGTTGACTTGACAGGCCTAGTATCCCCCGGGTTGTAGGCACTGGCTGGCTTTTCTTTCCCAGCAGTCTGTTTGAGACCTGGCACTATGATAGCCAGCGGCAGGGCAGGGAGGGGGTTTCTAGCTCCACTCCCTCTCTATTTCTCTATATCCTGCAGCCAAAGTACGTGGTGTGTTCAGCAACTATCACCAAGTTATCAAGAACTGGGGATTTTTTTTAAATAACCCATGGCTGTCAGTAGCAGCATCCGCCACATATTCAGGATAATTCCCTTTCATCTCTCTTTTAAAAAATGTATCTTTTGGGTATTTAAACAGTACAATTGTTATGGTAGGTTTACTTCTGGTCATAGACACAGATGTTTGGATGGGATGCGTCAATTCAAATGATCTACATTTTCTTCTGGCAAGTATGGCAGGGTCTTCGTGTGGTTTTATAACATCTCCTAACCATTAAGCTTGTGGCATCAGCCTGAGGATGTATGCTTGTGACATCAGCCATGGTTTATTCCTCCAAGGAGAGAGATAATTGCCAATTAGATTTGGGGGGGACACACTATTATTAGGCTGCCACTAACTGTGCAATATTCTGGTAAGTGAAGTGTAGCTGATGATTCTTGCTTGACTCAGGAAGACCTGTATTTGCTTCATTGGTTAAGTGGCCTTGATGGTAACACTCTCTGGTATTGCAGAGACAATCTGTATACTTGAAATTGCGGTCTCCATACATCTTTTCCAGGTTTGTATCAGGTCTTCAAATCCCAGGCGCCTTAATGCCTCTCGTTTTGCATATATCTCCAATCACTAGTTCTGACTTGTGGTGTGCTCTTCAGATGTAGTAGGAGCGAAAGGTTAAAGCCCTGGGAGATGCTGGCAGCCCATGAAAGAAACAGACACAGAACTGACTAGAGACAAGACAGTCATGCTTCCAGAAGGAAAGTGAGAGTGGTTTTGCTTCTCATCCACTTGTGCCCCCTTTTCTAAAGCCTAGGGAACAATCTGTGCAAAAGGGGACATGGTAGAATGGTAAGGGCTTCGATGGGTTAGAAGATGTGGAAATACTAAACAATAATAGGACTGGAGCACGGATCATTTGAATCCAACTTGATGACCTACAGACCCCCCCCCCCTGCGCTGGTGGTTGGGCCCGATGAGCTGTGTGGGTTTGGGCACGAATGCTCAAAAATTGGTTTTACATGAAGGATGCTTGGTACTCAACAAAGCATTTCACCCATTGTTAAAGAAAAATGAAAAAAACAAAACAAAACAAAAAAGCAGAGAAAAGATGCAGAAGAAACTTACGGCGAATGGCACGACTCTGCGATGGTTGGAGTGGTCCGGAGTTAACTGTGGGGAGGGCGAAGGAAGGGGGATATATGCAGGCACTGGAGATTGGAAAAGTGAGTGTAATGAAACACAACAATCAAAAAATAAATTTAAAGAAATGTATCTTATTGGTTGTCTTTAGCAAGTATCGGTTTCGCATATGGGTTTGTTTCATTAGGCTCCATTTGGTTACCCTCCTTGTCCCTATCTCACCTCATCCATCCAACAGCTCCATCTCTGTGCGCTTAAAGTTCTCCCACCTTCAGAAATCCTAAGTCTCTGCTTCTATCAATCTGTTTCTGCTACATATCTTCCCTTAAAATGCATCCTTAACCCCTAAATGAGCCTTTTTAGGTTTTCTGGCTTTTAAACTTTTTTTTAGAGAAGTGTCACATGAGTCCGGTGAGTTCTGCCTCAACTCCCCTGCCCGCCCAGTCTCCGCGCCTCCACCCCTCCCTCCAAAAATTCTGTCCCCAGTATGAGTCTCTCTACCTCTCTTTCTAGTTGTGTGACCTCTTCCGATTATGAATGTTAAATATACATACCATGCTTGATCACAGGACACCAACACGGGACACCCGACAGCTCAGCGCGCGCGTAGTGGCACGCACACAGCCACACATATATATTATATATATAATATATAATATATATTAGTATAGCTGCAGTCCATCAAGTAGTGCTTGTGTATACGTGTATTTAGGGATGATTTCTTGGATTGGATAACTTCTCAGGGAACCCTTCCCAGAAGAAAACTGATTCTCTCTTTCTCACATCAGCTTTGATTAGCTTTAGTTCTTCACGTACAGTGGAACTTTGTGAAATCTCCCCATTGGCACTGGCATGTCAACTGGTGTTGTCATTATGCACATCCTGATTAGGCAACAAGTACTGCAGACATTTTAAGGGTACAGTTTCCCTGCCATGTCTAGAAGATGTTATCTAGCATAAGGATTATGGGTCCCATGACTCTTGTTCTCTTTCTGCCCCCTCCTTAGTGATGTTCCTGAACATTGGGTCTAATGGTTACATTGTAGACTTAGAATTTTTGATTGGGCACTCCTAAGGTCTGTTATTCTCCATACATGGACAAGTTGTGGATTTCTGTAGCAGTCTCTGGGTCTTGAAAAAAAAAAAAAGAACCAAAAACAAAACCAAAAACAAAAACAAAGCTTCTTTGATGACTGATGCGTGATGAGCGCTAAACTTAACTGTAACTATAAGAATAACTATTTAGGGCTGGAGAGAGGGCCTAGCGGTTAAGAGCGCCGACTGTTCTTGCAGAGGACCGGGGTTCGATCCCCAGCACCCACATGGCACCTGAGAACCGTTTGTAACTCCAATTCCAGGAGAACTCCAGTTCCAGGGGAATCCGACACCCTCTTCTGACCTCCGCGGCATTGCACGACACAAGTGCACAGACCTGCATGCAGACAGTACATTCATACACATAAAAAAATAGAAAAAAAAGAATAACTATTTAGGTCATAGTAAGGAATTGTATCAGTTTAGGAAAGTGGCTGTAGTAGATCCTCTTCTAAGATCTAGGATCTCTCAGCTACTGGTAATTGGCTAGGTTTAGAGTACCAGAATCTATTACCTCCCTCCTACTGAGTATGTCTTAAGATCAATTAGAGAGCTGTTGGTTAGTGTCAAGATAAAAGTCCCACTATTGCACCAATAGAGATATTTTACTGGTCTGGTCATTGTAGTAGTTCCTAGGCTTTATAGCTAGCTAGGAATGTTGAGTACCTTTCTCCTTTGGCAGCTTGTATAGTACCTTCTAAGATTCTGAGTATTGGTTTTCAGGAGGCAGCTTCCAGGTCACTCTCAATTTGATTCCTCCAAGTTCTATCTCATAAGTGTGTAGTGCTCTAGCAATAGGGTCTTACCTTCAAGTTCTAGGACAAAACCATGGATGTGGCCATAACATATATTGTTTTGGGAGTCTTTTGGTCTACCATGATCAGTGGGATTTTGTTTGATAGCTTTCACCATACACACAAATATTCCATATATATTTTAATTTTTTAATTATTTTTATGTGTATGAATGTACTATCTGCATGTAGGTTGGTGCACCCATGTTGTGCAATGCTGCAGAGGTCAGAAGAGGGCATCGGATTCCCCTGGAACTGGAGTTAAAGACGGTTCTCAGCCTCCATGTGGGAGCTGGGGATCGAACCCCGGTCCTCCTGCAAAAGCAGTCAGCACTCTTAACCGATAGGCCATCTCCCCAGCCCTAAAGACTGTTCTTAATCACCATGTGGATGCTGGGAATCAAACCCGGGTCCTCTGCAAGAGCAGTCAGCACTCTTAACCACCTAGCCATCCCTCCAGCCCCTCCATATGTATTTTAAAATAAGATTAAGAAATACTAATTTTCTCTCTTCTACAAATACTCCAAGTTGAATACAGAAATCTAAAGTTTTACAGCTAGGATTCACATATAAGAGAAATTTTTTTGTTTGGGTAACTATACTCATAATTTTTTCAATTCATTTCATTTAATTTGAAATGTCACAGTTTCATTTTTCTTTACAACTAAATAAAATCCCATTATATATGTATGATACATGTAATATATATATATATATGTAACACATGCATATCAACCATTCATCTGTTTATGTACATTTAGACTGATTCCATTTATAATGGGTATAGCAATTAATATCACAAAGATGAACCTGGCTGAGCAAATAGGAAAGACAATTTTCTAGATATATTCTGAGGAAGGTATAGTGGGGTAAAATGTTAGCTATGTTTATAGATTTTGAAGACCTGCCACACTGGTTTCCAGAGTGAGTACATTAGTTTATACTCCTATCAAAAGTTAATAAAGGACCCTCTTTCCATACACCTTTGACAGTCATTTGATTTCTTGATGATAGTCATTCTGAATACAATGAGTCACACTCCTGAAGTAGTTTTATTTTATATATGTCTGATGGCTAATATAGTTGAATGCTTTTATTTATTAAATATTTTATTATTGTTATTTCATGTGTATGAGTGTATTTCCTGTATGTAAGTCCATGCATGCAATGACTGATGAGTAAGAAGAAGTGTTGAGTTCCCCTTGTAACTAGAGTTACAGACGGTTGTTAGATGACATGTGAGTGCTTGGAATCAATCCCAGGTCCTCTGCAATATCTTCCAGTGCTCTGAACTGCTGAGTCACCTATCTATCCACTCTATACATTTTTAAAAGTGGGATATGAAAGACTATTGTCTTCTTTCTTTCAGGTATATTGGTATGTGCTTTTATATTAAGTTGGTTACATGTACAGCTAACATCATAATTGTTTTGTAAATTGATTTTATCACGATAATGATTTTCTTTCTCTGACTTTAGCTTTTGCTTAAATTCTGCCTTGTCTGATGTAAGTAATCATAATGTTGTCTTTGGATAGTTAATGTCCATGAATTCTCATGGATTGCCTATTTAGTAGAATATGTTCATTTCTCTGCTAGAGTCTGAATGTTGGTTCTCTCACTAATTGGTCAGGACCTCTAGTGCTGTGATGAGTAGAATAGCTGGAATTATTAACCTTGGCTTATTTATGATCTTAGAGGTAAAATTTTAATTTATTTTTAGTTGTTTGCTTGCTTTTGTCCATATTGTAAAATATTTTTATAGGTATTGATTTTTATAATTTTGATTATGACATCTGTATCTATGCTGGCTAGGCATATTTTTCTTATCATATTCTCTAATGTTTTGAGTGGCAGATTAAAAATTAGTTTCTGAGTGTTCAAAAAAATTTACTTGATTCTTCATTACTTTCATAATGGTATTGAGTATTGGAGTATTTATAGGTGTGAAGAAAGGAGTGTCTTATCCTCATGAATGCATTTACTCTCATTATAAAGACACCCAAGAGAGTTTCCTTGCCAAGATTTAGCCAGCTAGCAGCACTTGTGAAATAGAAGGAGAGCCCTGATCAGACATAAACTCCGCTGATCTCCTTGATCTTGGATATATTGCTCTTACGAGTTTTATGAAATGAAAACCTTTAAGATTTACCCATGTGTCTACATTTTTTATTGTTATTAAACTTTTTCCATAAGTCATACATCATTTCTCAATCGAATCTAGAGTCACTTCCATTCCCATGCCCCCCACCCCACCTGAGTCCCTGCACTCTGCCATACATGTCCTGCATCTTTTTCTGAGTCTGGTTTCCAGAGTTTATTTTCAGTTCTTTTGTTGTTGTTCTCTCCAACTTGTATTGCTTCAGTATATATGCATATATATAGTTATATATACATACACACACACATATATATAGTTATATATACATACATAAATACACATATCACTTGAATTGGAGGACTTTTTTGTCTTTTTAAAATTTTATTTATTTTTGTATGTGTATGAATGTACTGTCTACATGTAGGTTTGTGCACCTGTGTCATGCAATGCCACTGAGGTCAGAAGAGGGTGTCAGATTCCCCTGGAACTGGAGTTCTTCTAGAATTGGAGTTACAGACGGTTCTTAGCCACCATGTGGGTGTGGGGATCGAACCTGGGTCCTCTGCAAGAGCAGTCAGTGCTCTTAACCGCTAGGCTATCTCTCCAGCCCAGGACTTTTTTTTTCTAAAAGATGTCATGTTTTCCTTAAGGAAGTGCTCAGAGGTTCCTTCTTGGCAATCCCAAACAGCCATTAATCCTGTACTTCTGTTCCACATTGGGGTCTTTCCCTCCCCTGGTCACCCAAATGAAGTTCAGTAAACATGTGACCTCCATGATACAGCCCAGGTAGTCCAACAATGGCAGTCTATATTCTGACGAGGCTGAAATCCCCTTAGCTGTTTAGTCCACAAGCTGGGTATCTCAGTAGTTCCCATCTGGCATTGAAGTTTTGGAGGACTCCTGGAGAGACATGAGTCTTCAGTCTATATTGGAAGGTTAAAAAGCTGTGTCTCATGTCTTTGAGGAGTGCTAAAAGTGGTGGCAGCCATGGAGTAGGTGCACTTGCCAGTAAGAATTGAAGACAGGGCAAACAGTTGTGCTCTCTCTTTTTTCTTTTTGTCTTTTTAACAAGATCTCAAGTTTAATGTCTGCAGTACAGTTTCTCTGGACTTAATGATTATACATTTCTGGTTGTACTTTCCTTTTGTATGCTTAAGCCCACACTGTTAGCCCAGATTAACCAAGGTATTTGTTTTCTCAAGGTCAGTTGAGGATCTGGTCCTCTGGGCTATCGGGTTTTTTGGGGGAAGTAGAAGGGTGGGAGCCCCTTGCTCCTTTCAGCTTTTCATTTACCAGTTCCATCCACTCAAGGACAAAATGAGGTCTTGCTAGACCAAGCTTCCTTTTCTAAAACATGAGCAGACTTTCCTCTTAATAGACTGGACACTGGCTGAAGTCCCATTAATGGCTCTCCAAGACCTCCCTGAACAGGAAGACTGGTGACCCACATTTGCAGGACATTTCAAGAGATGCCCACATGCATAATCCCCTAAGACTTAGTTGAGCTCTGAGGGCAAGGAACAAAGTTATCCCTTAAGTCCCTTGGCCAAATTGGTATGGACATTAAATATGGTCATTAAGCACCCAGAAAGGCTAAGTTGCATCAGCCTGTTACATTGCACCTATATTAAAATTGTATCCTTTGGAAACAAACTGTATGTAATTTCCATATCATATTTCTTGATTCACATTTTTCCATTTTAATCCCATATTACTGTAAAAATGCACACATACCCTCCATCATATAACAAAAACCCAAGGTCTGAAAATAATTATTACATCAGTTTTAGAACCTGTTTAGGGATTCACGATGCAAGAGCCCAGCTGTCTTTAGATCATGAGGAATGTCACATTAACCTTGCACTTCTATCACCTTCAGAGTCTGGGGTTTCTCATTGAAGTCTTTGATCCATTTAGAGTTGATTTTTGTACAGGGTGAGAGGTAGGGGTTTAATTTTATTCTTCTACAAGTGATGATCCAGTTTTGCCAACACCATTTGCTGAAGATGCTCTTTCCTCCATTAAGTCTTTTTGGCCCCCTTGCCAAATATGAGGTGGCTGAAATTGTATGTGCTCAAGTATGGAACTTCAGTTTTACTCCCTTGGTCTACAGGTCTGTTTTTGTGCCAGAACCAGGCTTATTTTTATGACTATAGCCCTGTAAGTTTAGTTTGATGTCTGTTATGGAAATCCCCCCTGAATTTCTCTTTTCACTCAGGGTTGTTTTGGCTATTTGGGGTCTTTTGTTGTTCCATATGAATTTAAGAATTTTTTTCCAAGCCTGTGAAGAATATCCTTGGGATTTTAATTGGAATTGCATTGAACTGACATATTAATTTAGGTAGAATGAACAGTTTTACTATATTAATTTTTCCAATCATAAGCATGGAAGGTCTGTCCATCTTCTGTTGTCTTCTTCAATCTCCTTCTTCAAGAGTTTGTAATTTTTGTTGTAGAGATCTTTGGTGGTTTTGGTTAGGTTTATTCCTAGGTATTTTATTGTTCTTGAGGCTATTGCAATGGGGAAGATCCCCTTGTATTCCATCTTAAATTGCTTATTGTTGGTGTAAAGAAAGGCCACTGATTTTTCTAGGTTAATTTTGTATCTTGTCACATTACTGAAACTCTTAATCTTTTCTAGGAGTTTTCTGGTGGAGTTTTTTTTACTTCGTCTACAGGTCTGTTTTTGTTGCCAGTACNCAGGCTTATTTTTATGACTATAGCCCTGTAAGTTTAGTTTGATGTCTGTTATGGAAATCCCCCCTGAATTTCTCTTTTCACTCAGGGTTGTTTTGGCTATTTGGGGTCTTTTGTTGTTCCATATGAATTTAAGAATTTTTTTCCAAGCCTGTGAAGAATATCCTTGGGATTTTAATTGGAATTGCATTGAACTAACATATTAATTTAGGTAGAATGAACAGTTTTACTATATTAATTTTTCCAATCATAAGCATGGAAGGTCTGTCCATCTTCTGTTGTCTTCTTCAATCTCCTTCTTCAAGAGTTTGTAATTTTTGTTGTAGAGATCTTTGGTGGTTTTGGTTAGGTTTATTCCTAGGTATTTTATTGTTCTTGAGGCTATTGCAATGGGGAAGATCCCCTTGTATTCCATCTTAAATTGCTTATTGTTGGTGTAAAGAAAGGCCACTGATTTTTCTAGGTTAATTTTGTATCTTGTCACATTACTGAAACTCTTAATCTTTTCTAGGAGTTTTCTGGTGGAGTTTTTTTTAGCATCCCTGAGGTAAACTATCATATCATGTGCAAAAAGGGATAGCTTGACTTCCTTTTCTCCAATTAGTACTCCTTTAATTTTCTTTTCTTGCCTTAGTGACCTAGCAAGATTTCAAGGACTATATTGAAGAAGAGTGAGGATGGGGGGCGGCCTTGCTGTATTCCTGCCTTTAATTTCCTTTTCTTGTCTTATTGCCCTAGCCAGTGTTTCAAGCACTATATTGAAGAGGAGTGGTGACAAGGGGCAGCCTTGTCTGGTTCCTACCTTTATGGGGAATCCTTTTAACTTTTATCCATTTAGGATGATGCTGGCTGTGGCTTTCTTGTATATGTCTTTGATTATGCTGAGAAATGATCCAGTCCAATTACCTCTAGTACTTTAATCATGAAGGGATGCTGGATTTTGTCAATGTCTTTTTCTGCATGAATTGATATGATCCTGTGGTTTTTGTCCTTCAGTCCATTTTTTGTCTTTTATGATATTTACTGATTTTCATATGTTGAACCATCCCTGCATCTCTGGTATGAACCTAACTTGATCATGTTGAATAAACTTCTTGGTGTGGGTCTGTATAAGGTTGGCAAGTATTTTGTTGAGAATTTTTGCATCTGAGTTCATTAATGAGATGGGTCTGTAGTTCTCTTTTTTGGTTTCATCCTTGCCTGGTTTTAGTAGTAGAGTGATGCTGGCTTCATAGAAGGAATTTGGGAGAGTTCCCTCTGCTTGTATGATTCTGAACAGTTTGAGCAATAATGTTTGTAAGTCCTCTTTAAATGTTTTATAGAATTCTGACGTGAAACCATCTTGACCTGGGCTTTTTTAGTTGGGAGGTCTCTTATTAAATTTTCAATTTCTTCATATATTATAGGTCTGTTTAAACTGTCAATCTCTTCTTGGTTTAGCTTTGGTGATTGCCAGGATTGCAGATATTCATCCATTTCTCTTAGGTTTTCAAATTTAGTAGGTTATAGATTTTTGAAGTATTCCCCTATGATTGTCTGGATCTTTTCATTGTCTGTTGTGATATTTCCCTTTTCATTATGAATTCTATTGATTTGGAGTTGCTCTTTCTTTCTGGTCTAGGGGGTCTGTCTAGATGTCTGTAAGGTCCATTTGGTGTATCATATCACTCAGTTCAGATGTCTTTCTGTTTATTCTTTGTCCGGTTGACCTGTCCAAAGGACTAAACAACACACTCCTGAATAACGAATGGGTCAAAGAAAAAATAAAGAAAGAAATAAAAGCATTCCTGGAACTGAATGATAATGATAATACAACACAACAAAATCTATGGGATACTTTAAAAGCAGTCCTAAGAGGTAAGTTTATAGCCCTGGGTGCCTACATTAGAAAAACAGAAAGAGCACAAGTTACTGATGTATCACTGCATCTAAAAACACTTGAGAGACAACAACAGATGAGCCCTAAATACAACAAACAGGAAGAAATAACAAAAATAAGTCCAGAAATCAATGAAATAGAAACAAAGAAAACAGTACAAAAAAAATCAATGAATCCAAAAGTTGGTTCTTTGAAAGAATAAACAAGATAGACAGACCTCTAAGTCAGTTAACCAAAAGAAAGAAGGAACAACTCCAAATCAATACAAACTGTGATGAAAGGGGAACTATCACAACAGACAATGAAAAGATCCAGAAAATCATATTCAAAAACCTATATTCTACTAAGTTTGAAAACCTAGAAGAAATGGATGAATATCTGAAATCACCAAAGCTCAACCAGGAAGAGATTGACAGATTAAACAAACCCATAATATATGAAGAAATTGAAGATGTAATAAGAATCCTCCCAACTAAAAAGCCCAGACCCAGATGTTTTCACAGCAGAATTCTATAAAACATTTCAAAAAGACTTAAAACCATTATTACTCAAATTGTTTAGAAGGATATAAAGAGAGGGAATTCTCCCAAATTCCTTCAATGAAGCCAGCATCGCTCTCTCAGGCAAAGATACAACCAAAAAGAATTACATACCCATCTCATTAATAAACACAGATGCAAAAATTCTAAACAGAATATTGGCAAGTCACATACAGACCCAAATCAAGAAGATCATCTATCATGACCAAGTTGGATTCATACCAGAGATGCAGGGATGGTTCAACATACGTAAATCAATAAATATCATAAAACACATTGCCACACCAACTCCAGTGTTGCCTGTGTGAGCAATGACAAAAGTCATATTCAAGGCAGGTGGGGGAGCAAAGTCCTTCGGGGCCTGACCCCCTGGAGGTCCCTGGCAGAGTGCTCGGCCTTGACCATTTCCCGATATGCTCCTAAGATGTCACACTTTCTTGATGCTGGGCTTGGCATGCTGTCTTTCTTAGTTATAATATACTTTCTGAATACAACAAAGTCCTCTCTCAAGTTTAATTAAATGTTTCTTATAGACAAAGGACAAAGTTACCTAGATGTTCCGGGAGATGGCAATAATAGCCAAATACCTCCCCCAGTTTTAGGCCACTCTTGGAGCAGGAACTTTCTGTAAATCTTAGTCAAATTAAATATAAAAATATTTTTGAGTATGACCCTCCTTTCTTAAAAGCTCTTGCAAAAATTCATTGAAAAAACAACATTACATTGGGTGATATCATAGACCAATTACAAAATAATAAATTGTTTGTAGAAAGTTCAAAATAGGATAATCAGGCAAGAGTGATGTTTTCTATCATGACTGTTACTGAGTAAAATGGAAATTCCAGTGACAGTCGTGTATGACGGAAGGCATTATTTAATTAAAGGCAGATGGTGGGCTCCTCCTTTAGGAAAAAATAACATACAGAGGGTCCCTGATTCTCCCCTTCCTTTCACAGGAACATATAATGAATGGAAAGATAGATGGGTTAATATAGATGGGCAGTGGGTTCTTTATTATACTTTAAACTTCATGCAAAGATTGCTAAGAGCTAGGGCTCCTTGGTGCTTATTAACCCCACAACAAAAACAAACTATTATTAATCAAATATACAATAGTAAATGGTGGCATTGCACACACTGTACCAAAGCAAGTCATGTTGAAAAATTGGCTCCAGGTGCATTACAATTGGCCTGAGCCATTTCCCTATGCTCCCAGCAAAAGAAAACCCTGAATCTTGACTCAGATTACATTTTAACAGGTCCGAGCCATTTCCCTGGGAGACAGAAAAAGAAAACCTTAAGGTCACAAAGTAAAAGTTATCTTAGTGATAAGGTAATAATAAAACTTCAAAGAAAAGCCACAATCTCTCAGTTCTTAAAAAGTTTTGTTCCAGACTTGTGCCTGCGGTTTTATGACCATTGTCTAAACTTAAAAATGTATTATGCTGTAATCTGCCAACTGTGACCTATGACTATGTACTTTGGCTAATGTATGAAAATTGAATCATTAGTAACCTGTCCAGTAGTTCTGGAAAGTTTGCCAACTCTCCTTACTGTTTCTTCTTGAATGTACTATAAAATCACTGCCTTGAGCTCAGTAAAATCGCAGCAGAATCAAAGCCTCTGGTGTCATTTCTGACTGTCACCGTTGACCCTGTGTTTTCCTGATTACCAAGGGACCCTGCTTTCCCGCAGTTGAGACCTCTGGTTGGGCTTAGTCTGTGGCAGGTGGCGCTTCGAACAGGGACACTTGGACAGGTAATCTTTTTTCTTTCGTTCCTTTTTTCTTCCAAAACACAGGAAGGTTCTCGCCAGGGAGCCTGGGTCCCGCCAATAAAGGATCATCAGTTAAGCATGAGTAATCGTTGAAGTCATGGGGCATGGTGAGTCAAAGCAAGAAAATATGTTTCTTTCTGTATTTAAACATATGATGGCAGGAAGAGAATTAAAGGTCTCAGAAAAGGCGTTAAAGGATTTCTTAGATTTTATTTAAAAAGTCAGCCCTTGGTTTCCAGAGGAGGGCACTCTGACTCTATTATTATATCTATATCTATCAGGAATAAAGCAAGGAAATGAAGAGGCTTATCAGGAGTTTGTTTCTAGGCTTGAGGAAGCTATTCATAGAATGTTACCACCATCAGAAGGAACAGAAATTTTGCTTAAACAATTAGCATGGGAAAATGCTAATACCCTGTGTCAGGACCTTATAAGGCCCATAAGGAAAACAGGAACATTACAGGACTTTATAAAAGCCTGTGTTGATGTCTCACCAGCGGTAATGCAAGGAATGGCATACGCTGCAGCAATGAAGGGACAGACTTATAGTGCCTATGTAAAAAAGACTTATGGAGGACGAGGATCCTCAGATCCCACATGCTTTAAATGTGGAGGAACAGGACACATGCAAAGGGCCTGCCCTAATGAGGGAAGGAAGGGTAGGAATCCTAAAAAGGGACCCCCTCCTGGGTTGTGCCCTAGATGCCAAAAAGGCAAACATTGGAAAAATGAGTGTAAATCAAAATTTCATAAAGATGGGACCCCTTTTTCAGAAGAAGAGGAGATAAAAAAGAAAAAGGATACATAAAACTAGATTTGGGGCAGCCTCTCAGCCCCTCTTTAGAAAGAGAGGAAAATAAAGGAGCCGATCAAAGATTGAATCCTAAGGCTCCTGAATTTACTATTCATGAGTTGCCCAGGGCAACACCAGGAAGCGCAGGACTAGATTTCTCTGCCAGGATGTAATCTTATCCTCAGCAGATGAAGTAGCATTAGTCCCCACTTCCACACTGGGCACTCTGCCACAGGGCACTGTAGGCTTAATAATTGGCCAAAGTTCAAGTTACAAGAAAAATTTTGAGGTCTCCCAAGGTCATGACCCCAGAAGCCTTAAAAGCCCTGGCTCAAGTTGAAAATCAGCTTAATCAAGCTAAAGTAAAACAATTGTCCTACTCAGGTCCTTGGGACCTGATAATCTTTAACACCCCTTATACCCCAACAGGATGCTTATGGCAATCAGGAATATTGGAATGGATACATTTACCACATGTACAGTCAAAAATGTTGGCATCTTATCCTTATATGTGCTCCCTGTTGATAATTAAGGGTAGACAAAGATCAAAGAAACTCTTTGGAAGAGAAATGCATAATATTATATTCCCTTATAATAAAAAACAATTTGAAACATTATTGACAGAAAATGAAGATTGGGGAAGAGCCTTGCAAGGATATGCAGGACAAATAAATATCATTATCCTAAACATCCTCTTATGGAATTTTATAAAGAGGTAGAAATAATATTCCCCACTAAGTGTTCTCAACAACCTTTAGAGGCAGCTCTCTGTATCTTCATAGATGGGTCATCTAATGGAAAATTTGCAGTCTATGTACAAAATCATAAGCCTCTGGTAGGTCAGGTAAAGAAAAAAACTTCTGCACAGCAAGCAGAAATAAAAACAGTAATTTTGGCCTTTCAAACCTATACAGAAAAATTTAACCTTTTTACAGATTCAAAGTATGTAGTTAGTCTATTTCCTGCTATAGAGACACCATTGCTGTCCAAAAATTCACACATTCTGCCTCAGCTACAGACACTCCAAAAATTAATCAGAAATAGATCAGAAAAGTTTATATAGGCCACATATGTGGACATTCAAATTTACCAGGACCCTTAAGTAAAGGAAATTATATGGCAGATGCTTTGACTAAAAGTTTAGTTATGAATGTAACAAAAGCTCAAGAAAGTCATCATCTACATCATCAAAATGCATTGACATTAAAAAGAATGTTTAACCTAACCAGAGAACAGGCCAGACAAATAGCTAAAAATTGTGGGACATGTCCTCCTGTTTAACATCCACAGAAAATGGGAGTTAACCGACGAGGACTTAAGGCTCTTGCCTTATGGCATATGGATGTAACACACATCCCTGAGTTTGGAAAACTTGCCTTTGTTTATGTAACAGTAGATACTTATTCTCATATGGTCTATGCCTCTGCTAGAACTGGAGAAGCTGTTAAAGATGTAATTCAACATTTAATACAAAGCTTTATGCTTATGGGCATACCACAAAAGCTAAAGACTGATAATGCCCCTGCTTATACATCAAAAGCTCTAGCAACTTTCTTACAACAATGAAAAATTGCTCATGTTACAGGGATCCCTTATAATCCTCAAGGACAAGCAATAATAGAAAGATCACATCAAGTTCTTAAAAATCAAATTATGAGACTTAAAACTGCAAATTCCTATTTTTCTCCTCATCATTTGCTAAGCCATGCCTTATTTGTAATAAATCACTTAAATACTGATTCAGAGGGAAACTCCCCTACTATGAAACATTGGGGAGGACTTAAACAAGAAAAACTCCCTTTGGTTTATTGGAAAGATTTCTTAACTGGGACCTGGAAAGTCCCTGATGTTCTAATTTCCTCTGGGAGGGGGATATGCATGTGTATTTCCACAAGGTGTTGACTCCCCCATCTGGATCCCAGATCGGCTCATCCGCCCGGCTCCTCACGAAAAGACAACAACAAAAACGAAAACAAAAATGGAGAAAGGCGGAGGCCAAGCTGCAGAAGCTGGCTCTGACTCCAAAAAAGATGCCAACTTGGACACAGCTGAGACATCTAATAAAAAAAGCAAAGGAGCTCGTGACCTCTCAACAGAAACCGCTGATGCCTGAGTTTATTTTTCTTGCTATTCTATCTTTAATTGCAGCCCAGTCTGCTGTTACATATGGAGAAAGTTATTGGGCATATATACCAAAACCCCCTTTGATTCATCCTGTGGGCTGGCTTGACCCAGATCATCTAAAGGTATTAACTAATAATACAGATTTACTAGGAGGAGCTCAGGACTATGATGAGAGACCAAATAGTTCTGCTCTGTTAAATTTTAAAGGGAGATCAGACTCCCCCCTTATTTGCTTAACTTTATATGGATACCCTCCTTTAGGGAGCCTGCCTGTAAATTATCAGATCTTTCTTACTGATTCACCTGATCCATCACCATCCGATAAGAAATTTGGACCAAGGTCCATTTGGGAATTACAAATAATGACTTTGGGATATCGTATTAATAATGAGACTTTTCAAAATGCTCCATTCATGCCGCTCCCTGTGTGTACTGAAAAATATAGAGACATAAATCAATTTTGGGATGGTAATCCTAACGCTCATCCCCAATGGCTCTCTTGTGGATTTAAATATATACCTGCTTCAAAGCATACCCCAAAAGGAACTAATTTGGAAATTTGGGATTTCTCTATCTTGTCAGGCGGTTATGATTATTCTCAATATTTTAAAAGACTAAGTAACGCGGGTCTCATGAAATATGAAAATTATACAAATAAAGATAACACACAAAAATTACAGAGATGGTTTTCTCCAGGATATGTAGAACCAATTTGGGTCGCCAGGGACCCAATTAAAAATCTTACTCCCACTCATTATGATCTTTTTAGACTTGCAGCAAGTGCCAACATAATATTACAGAAAAAACCTACTGATAAAGCTCCCATTCCCTTGGCTACCCATGCTTGTGTATCTTACACTTTTGCTATATTATTAGGATCCAGACTTCAAGTAAATATTGCTCATGTTGGTAATTCATATTTTATTAATTGTACTGCCTGTAAGCTTACTAATTGTATTAATTCTGGTATGGATAAACAGTATCCTGTAATGATTTTAGTAAAGAGACCACCATATGTAATGCTTCCTGTTGACCTGCAACAGGATCCTTGGTATGAAAATACTGCTTTGCACACTTTAGAAACACTTAATGCTCTTTTAAGACCTAAAAGATTTATAGCTACTCTTATTTTGGGTATTACTGCTCTTATTGCAATTTTAACTTCCTTTGCACTTTCAACTACAGCTTTGGTGAAGGAAATGCATACAGCTCACTTTGTAAATGAAATGAACAAAAATATTTCAGTTACACTTACAAAACAATCTATTATAGATAGAAAGCTAGAGTCAAAAACAAATGCTTTAAAAGAAGTGGTTTTGGCCCTTGGACAGGATATAACAAACATAAAAAGCCAGGATGGAGACCCGATGTCATGCTGCCTTTCAATATATTTGTGTCACACCTTTACCTTATAATGCCTCAAAACAATGGGAAAAAGTTAAAAATCACCTTCAGGGTGTCTGGAAAGATACTGATATTACCCATAATTTGGATGATTTACAGAAAGACATCGCTGCTCTGAGTAAGGCTCATTTGGATAATGATAAATTAGAAGCTCTGGCATCTGGCCTTGAGAGTGGAATTAAAGCCCTTAATCCATTAGATTGGACACAATATTTTATATTCATTGGAGTTGTATTACTTCTCTTTGTTATGGCTGTACTCCTTTTTCCTTGCCTTTTCAGACTCGTGCTAAGAACCATCCACTTGGTTAAGCGTGATCTGATGGAGCTGTGTCTTAAAAAAAACCAGGAACTGCCACACCAACTCTAGTGTCGCCTGTGTGAGCAATGACAAAAGTCATATTCAAGGCAGGCGGGGGAGCAAAGTCCTTTGGGGCCTGACCCTCTGGCAGAATGCAGAGTGCTTGGCCTTACCATTTCCCGATATGCTCCAAAGATGTCACGCTTTCTTGGTGCTGGACTTGGCATGCTGTCTTTCTTAGTTATAATATACTTTCTGAATACAACAAAGTCCTCTCTCAAGTTTAATTAAATGTTTCTTATAGACAAAGGACAAAGTTACCTAGATGTTCCGGGAGATGGCAATAATAGCCAAATACCTCCCCCAGCTTTAGGCCACTCTTGGAGCAGGAACTTTCTGTAAATCTTAGTCAAATTAAATATAAAAATATTTTTGAGTACGACCCTCCTTTGTTAAAAGCTCTTGCAAAAATTCATTGAAAAAACATTACATTGGGTGATATCATAGACCAATTACAAAATAATAAATTGTAGAAAGTTCAAAATAGGATAATCAGGCAAGAGTGATGTTTTCTATCATGACTGTTACTGAGTAAAATGGAAATTCCAGTGACAGTCGTGTATGACGGAAGGCATTATTTAATTAAAGGCAGATGGTGGGCTCCTCCTTTAGAAAAAATAACATACAGAGGGTCCCTGATTCTCCCCTTCCTTTCACAGGAACATATAATGAATGGAAAGACAGATGGGTTAATATAGATGGGCAGTGGGTTCTTTACTATACTTTAAACTTCATGCAAAGATTGCTAAGAGCTAGGGCTCCTTGGTGCTTATTAACCCCACAACAAAAACAAACTATTATTAATCAAATACACAATAGTAAATGGTGGCATTGCACACACTGTACCAAAGCAAGTCATGTTGAAAAATTGGCTCCAGGTGCATTACAATTGGCCTGAGCCATTTCCCTATGCTCCCAGCAAAAGAAAACCCTGAATCTTGACTCAGATTACATTTTAACAGGTCCGAGCC
>VZQC01008058.1:0-29066 GCA_009823505.1 Rhizomys pruinosus | reverse complement strand
GTCAGGGTTGCTTTGGATATTCTGGGTCTTTTGTTTTCCATATTAATTTATTGATTTTTTTCCAAGTCTGTGAAGAAACTCTTGGGGATTTTAATTGGGATTGCATTGAATCTGTATATTAATTTGGGTAGAATGGACATTTTTACTATATTAATTCTTCCAATCCATGAGCATGGGAGGTCTTTCCATCTTCTGATGTCTTCTTCAATCTCTTTCTTCAGGCGTTTAAAATTTTTGTTGTACAGATTTTTGGTGGCCTTGGTTAAGGTTGTTCCTAGGTATTTTATTGTTTTGTAGCTATTGTAAGTGGGAAGCTTTTCTTGTATTCCATCTCCAGTTGCTTGCTGTTAGTGTAAAGAAATGCTAATGATTTTTCTAGGTTAATTTTGTATTTTACCACTTTACTGAAACTCTTAATCATTTCTAGTCATTTTCTGGTAGAGTTTTTAGCATCCCTTAGGTAAACTATCATATCATCTGCAAGGAAGGTTAGTTTGACTTCCTCTTTTCCAATTAGTACTCTTTTAATTTCCCTTTCTTGCTTTATTGCCCTAGCAAGCATTTCAAGCAGTGTATTGAAGAGGAGTGGTGATAGGGAACAGCCTTGCCATGTTCCTGCCTTTAAGGGGAATGTTTCTAACTTTTATCCATTTAGGGTGATGTTGGTTGTGGGTTTGTGGTCTATAGCTTTGATTACGTTGAGGAATATCCCCTCCAGTCCAATTCCCTCTAGGACTTTAAGCATGAAGGGGCACTGGGTTTTGTTAAAGGCTTTTTCTGCATCAATTGAGATGAATGTGTGGGTTGTTTTTTCTTTCTGTCCATTTATGTGTTTTATGATATTTATGGATTTACATATGCTGAACCATCCCTTCATCTCTGGTATGAATCCAACTTGGTTATGATGAATGATCTTTTTGATGTGGGTCTGTATGTGGTTTGTTGAGTTTATTGTTGAGCATTTTACATCTATGTTCATTAATGAGATGGATGTATACTTTTCTTTTTTTGTTGTATCTTTGCCTGGTTTGGGTATGAGAGTGATGCTGGCTTCATAGAAGGAATTTGGGAGGTTTCTCTCTTCTTGTATCCTTCTGAACAGTTTTAGTAATAGTGGTTGTAAGTCCTCTGTAAATGTTTTATAGAACGCTGCCATGAAACCATCTGGGCCTGCACTTTTATTTTAGTTGGGAGGTTTACTATCACATTTTCTTTTCTTTTTTTTTTTATTTATTTCTGTATGTGTATGAATGTACTGTCTGCATGCAAGTCTGTACACCCGTGTCATGCAACGCCGCGGAGTTCAGAAGAGGGTCTCGGATTCCCCTGGAACTGGAGTTCTCCTGGATTTGGAGCTTCAGACGGTTCTCAGCCGCCATGTGGGTGCTGGGGATCGAACCCGGGTCCTCTGCAAGAGCGGTCGGCGCTCTTAACCGCTAGGCCATCTCTCCAGCCCTACTATCACATTTTCAATTTCCTCATATATTACGGGTCTGTTCAAGCTGTCAATCTCTTCTTGGTTAAGCTTTGTTGAATTCCAGGATTTCAAATATTCATCCATTTCTTTTAGGTTTTCAAATTTATTAGAGGTTTTTGAAGTACTCTCCTATCATTGTCTGGATCTTTTCTCTGTTGTGATGTTTACCTTTTCATCACATATACTATTGATTTGGAGTTGCTCTTTCTTTTGGTTAACTGGCCTAGGGGTCTATGTATCTTGTTTATTCTTTCAAAGAACCACCTTTTGGATTTGGATTCATTGATTCTTTGCTTTGTTTTCTTTATTTCTTTTTTATTTTTTTAAATTTTTAATTTATTTTTTCTGTGTATGAGTGTACTGTCTGCATGTAGGTTTGTGCATCCATGTCGTGCAATGCCACGGAAGTCAGAAAAGGGTGTCTGATTCCCCTGGAACTGGAGTTAAAGACAGTTCTCAGCCACCATGTGGGTGCTAGGGATGGAACCCAGGTCCTCTGCAAGAGCAGTTGGCACTCTTGACAGCTAGGCCATCTCTCCAGCCCCGTTTTCTTTATTTCTATATCATTAATTTCTGCTCTGATTTTTGTGATTTCTCCCTATCTGTTGGGTTTAAGGTTCATTTGTTGTTGTGTCTCAAGTGTTTTTAGCTGCAGTGTTATTTCCTTTATTTGTTCTCTTTCTGTTTTTTTAATGTGTCCCATATTTCCTGATTGTTCCACTCTTGTGATTTTTTTAAAAAAATTTCCTACTCTTTGTTTGAGCGTTGCAGTTCTTCTACCTTGTTTTTTAGTGTTGATACTACTGCTTCATCCAATCTGTTACTGAGGCTTTCTCCCATCTTTTCCTGCTGATTGGATGAGTGTGCAATTTCCCTTTTCACTTTATCTTGTGGTTTCTTAAGTATTTCCAATTTCCTTTGGAGTTCACCATTCTCTCCTTCTGGATCCTTGATTTGATCATTGGTTTCCTGTTTCATTTCAGCGTAGGATTTTTTCAGTGTTTCCACTTCATTCCTGAGTTTGTTGTTCTCTCCCTTGATTTCTTTGAGTATGTCTACCATTGTTCTTTTAAGATCTGTGTCCAGGGAGAACTCATTGTTGGAGTCTTCTATAGGATTGCTAGATTTTGTTGGGGATTTATTATTTGCTTTACCCATGTCATTGGTTTTCCTTTGTGCTCTTGGCATTTGGATTTGCCTTGTTGTTTATAGTCTTATGCAAAATTCAAGTGCTTCTTCCTTTGGTTGAAGTCCTGTTCCTCTAGGTTGGAATGTTTAATGTCTCTTCTGTCACTTTATGCTCTGAGTCACTTTCTCTGTTCCTATCAGGATGACCACTGAGTTTTGCATGCCCAAACCTTTTACCACCAAGGTGACCTTAGGGAATTACTCAATGCAGTCTGGAAGTTGGAGCAGCTCCACAAACCCTGCACCTGAAGCAACGGGGTTCAGTTAGTCTTAGAACCCTGTGCCAGAAGTGATTGGGCTTGGATGGTCCTGGAACCCACTTTGTGCTAGAAGCCACTGGGCTGGGATGGTCCTGGAACCCTACGCCAGAGCTACTGGGGCTGGGAAGGTCCTGGAACTCGCCTGCTGAGATGCCCACACTATTACTCTCCCTGCACTGGAAGCAAAGGTTTGCTAGGATGGTCCTGGAACTATGCACCAGAACTGACTGGGCTCAGATGATCGTGGAACCCCGGGCTGGAAGCCACTGGGCTTGGATGGTCCTGTAACCCGCCCCCTCTGCCAAGAATCCTACACTGTCACTCTCCCTTCACCAGAAGCAAAGGTGTTAGGATGGTCTTTCTCCTTTTTACACCTACTATCTACCTGAAAAATCTCCAAGAAAAAGGACATATGCAGGGGAGGGGAGTGAAAGACACACCTTTCCTCAGGGGAGAGCGTATGAAGGCTAGCAGCCCTTAAAAGTCATGGACTCACTTTTCATCTACCCCCGTGTCTGGCATGGGTGTTTCCTGAGATGTCTACCTTCACTACAACATGATTACAGAATTGTTTCAGTTTATTAGTGAGAGTCTGATGAAAGAGAACGGCTCTTCCTCTTGTGACCTGCTTCACTTCTTACACCCTCTCTTCTACATGCGGAAGCAGGCATTTGCAACACTAGTACGCTACCACATATGGACCTCCTTATCGTTAGCCTGTAACCTCACAGATGTCATAAACTGTGAACAGAGGGCTGGCGATGACACCATGCCTCCTGTGGTCTACTATTAATTACTCTAAACGCAGTGTAGTCTGTACATCCAAACCTTTGATTGTGACCACAACAAAAGAAATATCATTAATCCAGGGAGATGGAATTTTTCTCCTGTGAGATCCTGGCTGCTTGTACTAAGAACTCAAGAGACTAATGGAACTGAATTTAAGTCCTGATTACCAGAGATTGATAGAGTCTTGGAGCAAGGCAGAGAGGAGCATCCCACTGACACTGCTAGAAGAGTCAGATATGAGTGAGGTCCTCATTTATGTTCCCGAGAGACAACGGCTCCTAGCTCTTCAGGACAACTGAGAATATTGCTTCCCATGGCATACACAGGCAGAAATAGTTGAGGGTCCAAAAATGTCACTCTGTGCTAAAGTCAGTATACTTAGCTGTGAGATCCTGCACAGACAAAGGGGACTTTTGTTCCCCTGGGGCTAGGTGAGTGCTGCCAGCACCGATGACACAGTCTTGTGGGTGACATTCTTTCACTGTTGACATCATATTGTTTGAGCTCCCCTAGATTCCACATATGGACCAGAAGATAACCCAATCTCAGCCATCATATTGGGCCCATTGATCTGTGACAAGCACAAGCAGTGCATCATCACATTCAGTGAGGTTTCAGGGTACATGGGAAACATACAGGCAAAGTGAGGTCTAATAGCTGTGAACTAGGCTGTGATGTGATTCTGATTCTAGGTTTAACCCCAAGGTCTCTGATGAAAATATATTCCCTGTTTCTCCTTCCAGCAATGTTGTAGTCTACATGTCTTAAACTGAGTCACAATGTGTGTTTGTGTCCCTTGCTGTGTAGCCACTAGAGCTGTACAATCAACATCCACAATGCTCACAGGCATGGGGACACGAGGCTTGCAATAGGTGGCTGAAGTCATGCTGTAAATGCCCCCTAAGGAACCTGTGGCCTTGCACTGGCAAAGGGAGGAACTTGGCAGAGAAGAAAGAGTGGCTTCATGATAATGTGCCAAACAAGGTGCTGCTTTGCTATAAGCCAGAGGTGTCAGTGCTGAAGGTTTCCACCAGTAGCTATCCCTTCTGCGAGTCCATATTTCTTCCTACAAAAAAACCAAATGGGGAATCTTTGTACTGATGAAATACACTTTGCATATGATCACTGGAGAGCTTTTACCTGAGTGTTTAATGATGTTCATGCATGGTTGGGTGAAATGGGAACATATAAAGTAGAGAATTTACCTAGTTTCTTTCAACAAGATCATTTCAGCACCCAAGTGTGTTTTCAGAGCCAGAAGGTTCAGAAAGAACGATACCAGATATTGAGGTGGAGCTTTTGTTCTAGAAGCCCTAACAAAGTTGGAGTTGTCCTTCTGTCATCAACAAGCCAATCAATGATACTAATTAATACAGCAAAGAAGAAAATGTGATGACATTGGGAAGAGGAGGAGAGGAATTCAGTGATGATCTCCCTGTGCGTGTCTCACAGGCCTGACAATCACTCCTAAATAAGCACTGCTAAAACTGAATGAAATGTCCTCATACCCAACTCTTTCTCTCCTGACCAGCCAGGCACAAGAACTCCTGCCCAGGACTTCTAGTTCTCACACTCCCATGATTGCTTCATGTCGCAGGAAACCCACGCAAAATATTTTCTTCAACTGTAACTCCATTCTTTCTATAGGACCGGATAACTCTCTGCATATTTTTGTTTTGCTTTTTGAGTTGATGAGGATATAACCCTGGGGACTGCACATCCTATGCAAGTGTTCTACCACAGAGCCACACACTAAGCTGATTCCACCCTGCCATGTCCATTACCAAAAGATACTGGTCAAATAAATTTCCCTTCAATTATCCCTACATCAGACATACTTTCCTAGGGCTGAACCTGGAAATATAAAGGGAATTGGAAATCAGGCCTAAACCCTATCTGAAGAACTTTTAGCAAATGATTACTGCAGGGTGAGGGAGAGTAGATCTTCTTTAAGGGAGCGACTCTAAATAGGCTGACTAAATAGGATGACCTTGTACCTAGGGAGATCTGGATACAAAAGCTTGACCAGAGTGGGGCGTGGTGGCACACGCCTTTAATCCTAGCACTTGGGAGGCAGAGGCACGCTGATCTTTGTGAGTTCAAGGCCAGCCTGGTGTACAGAATGAGTTCCAGGACAGCTAGGGTTGAAGGGAGACCTTGTATCGAAAAGTGCCAAACAAAAAAAAAAAAAAAAAAAAAAAAAAAGGCTTGACCAGATAGGACTTATCATATATGACAGAACGCATGGAATCCAGTGGATGGGGTATATGGGGGTATTTATGGGAGAGGGGCCTAAATTTGCTTACTAGTATATGAATTGCACAAAAACTCAATATTTTTAAATAGGTTTTCATTACGATCAACTTCTCCAGACATATCGTACCTTTCCATAATGCTCAAACTGCCTTGGTTTAGGTCATTGATGTTGGGCTTCTTTCCCTTGGAGACTGGATTCTGCAGGCCTACTGAATTTGTACTTCGGGTCTAAAAGAACTTCTTACTGTGTTCCCAATAAAGTTTTTTTGCATACAGTCAAGTGTTGCAATGCTAAGTTTTGGTCTGTCTACCCCCAGAATGCCACTGCTAACAAAGGATGTTACAAAGCTAAGGTACATGATAAAGGTTTGTGATCGGGGCAGATGTTCACTGACTACAGGTCAGTATTTAATTTCATTACTTAAGAAGAATGAGAGAATCAAGATTGTGATAAAATAAACATTAACACCTTTATTTTATTTTCTTATGGAAATACCAAGTTATTTCACATTGCCAATGGAATGTCTATTTCAATTCCATGGAAACTTATGCTAAATTACAAATAAAATGAAAGGAAACTTACTTTGTTTTAGAAAAGAGTAACACTCTCTGGATAATCAGTAATAAATAATCATTTTCAGATATAGCCTAAAACTGCATTATTTGTATCATGGACTCTGCCTGACATTGTGTTATTTGGAAACTGCTAGTGCACCAGAACTTGCAATGGTCAGGAGAACATTAGCATGTGTCAGGCAGTTCTGGACTAGGCCCTCCCTCCTTCACCTTTCAAAGCCTCTGCATACCTCTCCGTATAGGATTGAGGATCACTTCTAGTGATACTGTCAAAAAATTCCAAGACTATCATCTTGGTGGTTTCAGCGTGGGCTCTTGATCCCCACAGGGATCACTGTCAGCTACCAGCCTATATTCCAGATACCCTTCCTGCACAAATTCCTCAGTGATGAGTTTCCTGTGATCCCCATATGAGAAATGATTCCTCCCAGGGCACATCCGAAGTTTAGTCAAGATTCCCCAGAACTTCTCCTCAGGGACACAGTTGCCTTCCATGAAGATAATGCACAGGGACAATGTTATGAGGCCAATGTTGGCTATGCCTTGGGGACCATGAAGCATGTCATCATAAGTAATCCCCAGGGCAATGACAGGGACGTAGTAGTGAACATCAGGGTTCACTTCCACCATGTCAATGCCAAAAAACAGCTTCATGTACTCAGAGGCCTCTCTAAAGATCACAAGGTAATGCTCCTCATAATCAAGAGTGACCCAATTAAGCATTTCTGTCTTGGTGGTCAGCTTCTTCCTTTGAAACTTGAGGAGCAGGAACTTCACCAAATCAACTATCTTTTCATTTACTGCATCACTGAGGGGTGACTCAGGTTCTTCCTGCTCCTCTGCCTGGTTGTAAGAGATCTTATCAGATGGTGTCCCTGCAACAGAGCCCATGACAGTGGATGAAGAGGAGGCTCTAGAAGAACTCTGGAAAGAATTTGGTGCTTTGCCACCAGGCACCTCCTTTGATATTATGGTCATGTAGTCACCCTCTTTGGTCAGGGGGACCTGGATACTTTCCAGGTCCTGTGCCTCCCTTTGGTCCTGAGAGCTTTTGAGATTTCTGTACTGGATGTTCTGAGTATGATACATTTTTAATTTCCTTGAGAATAGCAGCTCACAGTGATGAAGACTTACAGACCTGGGGAGAGAGAGACAGAGAGAAATATGAGTGAACACTGACAGCCATAAATCTGGCAGCTCACAAAAATGTTTGTGATAGGATTTTGCTAGTGCAATCCTTGAGGGTTAATGGTTTCATGGCATGCATTTGCCATGAGGACTGATGAAGGAAATCCTTACCAAGATAAATGGAAAGGTCTAGAAAGTTCAGCTGGGCATGGTGGCACACGCCTTTAATCCTAGCACTCGGGAGGCAGAGGCCGGCAGATTTTTGTGAGTTCAAGGCCAGCCTGTTCTACAGAGCAAGTTCTGGGACAGCTGGGGCCACAGGGAGTCCCTGTCTCTAAAAAGACCAAAAAAAAAAGTAAATCCTTTGTAATTCATGTGCCCACCATAATTAAGGCAAAGTGCTTTTCCTCTGTGACACAGAGGAAAGATTTGGTGAGAGGAGAGAATCCACTCAAAGTCCCCAGGGGTTCACACTGGTGGTTTAAGTATGGACTGGGTCCCAGGCATTTTTGTGATACACTCAGCCCTTATCTTGAATAGTGACTCACCTATGATTACCTTTCTGATGACCTAAGTCAAGGTTCTTCTTTGTTTTTCCTTCAACTCCTTGAGAGCAATAACCTGGAAATAGGACAAGAGTCTCAGAATTATAGCCCCATCAAGGACAGGTGACAGAAGATATGGGAAGAATTTTGTGGTTCCCCTATCTGTGCTCTGACAGGAGTTTCTTTTAATCATCACTTGCCTTCTTCTATCCCCGTGCCAGGTCCTGGAACCCACTTGACTTACCAAAATTACCCATCCATGTGAAATTATTCACTTCCTTGAGATGCTAAAAGCTAGATGTGACCAAGTCCCACATCCCACAACACATGTGGGATCTCCATTGATGATGAATGACTGGGCTCATCTCTGCTGAGATATGGATTCCCTAAGTCCACCTGAGGTTAATTACTCTTCCATATCCTCTTCTGAAATCTCCCATTTATAGCACTTCTCATCTCTTCAAGGACTCTTAAGTTCCTGCCTGAGGTAGGTCAGTTAATCATGCCACTTAATGCCTCTGAGGGCTGACTATCTTTCTGAGCTGCAGACCCCACCAGTGTTCAGGAGAGGTCCATACTTGAAATCCCCCTGCTCTCTCTGTATAGCTCCCCTTTGCTGACCTGCTGACCTGACATCAATCCAGGGATCAAGGCTATCGGTGGATAAGAACTCACACTCTATGTCATGGAAAAGAAAGGAAACCAGCCATAGCAGCTGCCCTGTCATGTCTTCCCAAGAAGTGTGTAAGCCAGAATCTATGAAGTACTTTTGTGGGGATGGGACATTGGCCATCTTCACAGGATAAGTTCTTCCCAAGGTTGCTCACCTGGATTGCTGATAGATGCCTAACACCTCCTGTGTAAACACTTGGTTCTCTCTGCTGCTCTAGAAATATCCCTCACAGCACAGACTCACCTTCCTGTGAAAGGAGATAGATGTGAAGGAGCACATCAGAACTCAACTACGTAGTGTTTTTATACTGACAGAAGGACCAGGGGTCATCTGTTGTCTTGGGGATTCTGGAGGTATCCATGTTTACTCCTCACAAGGTCATAGCTAACACTCAGATCGTTCCTTCAGACCAAGGTCTCCAGTATCATGATACTGACCTACTCCCCTGACTAGGAAGTCAGAGGAGGTAGCTTTGGTCACTTTCTTCCCCACAGCCATCCTGTGCTGAATGCAGGGGCAGCTTTGACATGTCTTGAATCTGTGGTCTCCTTACTCTTCCTTCAAGCTTTGGTATCTTACCCCTGCAGGACTTGGTCCTTACTTCTCAGACCAAGGCTCCCTCTTTTCTAAGAACCGTCAGGATGAGGCAAATGGGCCTTTCACCTAGTCACTCTGCACAGGGCTTCCCAGGAGTGACTGGAGCATGGCAGTCCCTCCCATAGTCTACAGGGAAAGATCTTCATTCCTGAAAATGGGGCCCACTAGGTGCCCGGCAGAGTAAGTGGGAACACATCTTTCTAGAAAGCGTCTTTGCAGTACAGCTTCTCTTCTCACCTTGACTGTGAAAAATACTGTGTGTGAAAGTAGTTTGCCCACCCCCCCTCAGGCTAACAATCAAAATGGCTTTAAGTCTCCAAGTCCCGAGATGTGGATGTGGAAATATCTGGAGGCTCTTATTTCTGGAGGTCAGCACTGAGCCATCCTCTCAGCTCCTGGGACCTCACAAAATGGCTCTTAAATCTTACCAGTACCAGAATGCAGATATGTAAGTCTACCAGAGTTTGGGTCAAGATCTTCCAAAGGATACAATGCTGCTTGGGTTTCTGGCCTGTCTGTCAGGGGAGAGGCTTTGCAATCCATTCCCAGTTCTCAGCTTGAGTCTGAACATTACATGACCCCCTCAACAAAAATTATTACTATTTATCTTCCCTGGAAAGGGAGGTGAAGAGGGTCTTTTCCCCCAAGTCTACCCTAGTTGGTTTATTGTTTGCGTTGTTATAGATGGAGCGGGGCTTCTCCATTCTATTCACAGGTCCCACATACACCCTGAAAGTGAAGTCGCTATATTCCTAGGGGGACCTCAGAAAATCCCTCTTCCATAGGGTTCACAATGACAGAGCAAAACGCTCATTCAAAAATCTGGGCTTCTGTTACTTGCACTGTGGACCCCAGGGGACAGGTCTGTAAAATTCTGGATCCTTCTGTCAGGAGTGGGGCTTCCCCAGTCCACTCACTGCTCTGACTTTTGTTCTGCACTTGACACCGACCTCTTTCTGGAACCTCCAAAAAACCTCTGCTGGACACGTCCCAGTCTAGAAGTGGGCCCCATTTAGGTCTACAGTAACCAAAGAGTTAAACTGCGTTATTTGGCACCCATCAATCCCCAGAGCTGCATAAGAAATTAGCCTGAAGCTCTTACCTCTAATCTGTAACCTTAGCGCTTGCTTGTCACAGATGCTCACAAAATGGCTCCCAGCCCCTCAAGTCACCGATGTAGATGCTGAAAGGAGGGGAAGGGCTCACCCCGGCAGTACCCTCTGGATTCCAGGAACCTCACAAAATGGCTCCCAGCAATTCAAGTCACCAGATGTCATGCTGAAAGGCAGAGAGGGGCTCATCCCCGCAGTACCCTCTGGACTCCAGGAATATCACAAAATGGCTCCCAGCCCCTCAAGTCACCAGATGTAGATGCTGAAAGGCAGGGAGGGGCTCACCCCCGCAGTAGCCTCCAGACTCAAGGAATCTCACAAAATGGCTCTCAATTTCTTAAATTCCGGGTGTAGATGTGGAAGGGAGAGGCAGACTTTCCCACAGGTCATCCCCCATTTGCTGCAGGACCCTCAAAAAGATACAATGTGGCTTAAGAATCCCTGCCGATCTGTCTCTGCTGGGCTTCCATAGCCTCTATCAACCTTCCTTTTTGACTCATAAATCCACAAGGATCATCCTTCCTGGGAAGCTCAGAAATGGCTCCTATATGCAGAGATCCAGGACTTGGAAGGGAAGAAGTTTATTCCCACAAGTGGGGCCCTGTTTGGTGCAGTACTCACTGCACATACTATCTTGGTCTCTTTCTGGCCAGAGCAGAGTTTCCAAGGTTTACTCTCAGGTCCAATTTTCTCTCTACTAGCCACGTGCCCCCTTTATCTCTGGGGATGTCTGAAAATGGCTTGTGTAGAGGGTCACCAGGAATGGAATGATAAGAGACTCATTTTTTTGCATCAAAATACCTTTTATTTATAAACAATTTTCATGGCAGTTTTAATTTTTTTTCTTTTTTGTTATTAAACTTTTCCCATGTCTTACATCATTTCTCAATTAAATCTAGAGTCACTTCCCTTTCCATGCCCTCCTCCCTACCTGAGTCCCTGCACTCTGTCCTACATGTCCTGCATCTTTGTTTTAGTCTTTCCAGACTTTTTTTCCAGTTCTTTTGTTGTTATTGTTCTCTCCTACTTGTATTGTTATATATATCTTATATATATTATATATATATATATATACACACACACACACACACACACACACACATATCACAGGTCATATTTTCCTTAAGGGAGTGCTCAAAGACCCCTCCTTGGCAAGCCCAAACAACCATCAATCCTGCACTTGTGCTCCACGTTGGGGTCTTTCCCTCCCATAGTCCCCCAAATGAAGTCCTGTAAGAATGTATCCCATCATGATCCCCCCTGCACTGGCCTCCATGATACAGCCTAGCTAGTCCAACAATAACAGTCCATATTCTGATGAGGCTGAATTCCCTTTAGCTACTTAGTTCACAAGCTGGGTATCTCAGCAGTCAGTACTCAGTCCACATTGGAAGGTTAAAAAGCTGTGTCTCATGTATTAGAGGAGTGCCAAAAGCAGTAGCAGCCACAGAGCCAATGTACCTGCCTGGAAGAATTGAAGACAAGCCAAACAACAGTGCTCTCTTTTTTTCTTTTTGTCTTTTTACTAAGATCTCAAGTTTTATGTCAGCATTATAGTCTCTCTGGTCTTACTGATTATATTTCTGGTTGTACTTTCCTTCTGGATGCTTAAGGCCAGACAGTTTTCCCAGATTAACCAAGGTTTTGTTTTTTCAAGGTCAGTTGAGGATCTGGTCCTCTGAGGTCTCTTGGGTTTTTTTGGGAGGGGATGGAGCCCCTTTCTCCTTTCAGCTCCTCATCCACCAGTTCCATCCACTTGAGGACAAAATCAGGTCTTGCTAGACCAGTGTCTGGTCAGTGTCTTTGAGTCATGCGTGACTGCCTTCCACACACTGTCCTTCCCTTCTGGGCTCAGCTCCAGGACTTGCCTCCTTCCTGCAGGCAGGCAGTCTCTGGGCTCTGCTCCCTCAAGAAGCAGGGAGGGAAAACTGACAGAAATCACAGGTGTAACGGAACGACTACAAACACACAAACATACACACACACACACACACACACACACACACACACATGCTCGCGTGCGCGTGGAGAGCCAGGGAGGATATCAACTCCATTTATTTTCTGTCAGTGAGGTCTATATATTTAAGACTACAGTGCTTTGGGCAAGGAAGTGGGGAGCAGATGGAAGGTAGGGGTGACCCAACTTGATTCTAATAGGGGGGACTGCAGAGCTCTGGTTTGTGCAACAGGTAACTAGAGGTGTGACATTCTGCTCAATGCCTCAAGGGAAGGGGCCTGGAACTTTGCAGAGATAGGGCGAAGCAAGAATCATTGTAATATCCCGAATCTTCCAGCTACAGATAACTCAGGAATCCCGCAGAGATAGATAACTGGAGATCTCCTGGGACAGGTCTTACTGTTTCCCGCTTCAAGCCACACACAAAGTTTCATTCCCACATCCCACCCTTTGTTTTTTTAATTAAAATGGAGCAGTAATGTCAAGGTCCTCTAGGGAGTCCCCTGGGACTGCCTGGTATTGGATTAGAAGAGTCTTGGCCCCAAACTCAGTGAGTGTATTGATTCGGTTTTTGATAAACCAGAGGACACAGGGTGCGATAGTCAGGAGAATTCCTAGGGTGACAATGGGTCCCAGCAAGGGAAGTAGCCAGGAGTTCAGGGGTTGGAAAACCATGGGACAGAAACTTGTGGGGAGTATCTATCACAGAGTTCTTTCCTGAGCTCCCTTAGAGTTTTAACATTTTGCTCAACAATACCAGATTCATTTAAATAAAAACCACATTCTTCCCCCAAGGAACACGCAGGTTCCACCATTTTCTGCAGTCAGTAATCCCAGGGCTCGCCGGTTCTGTATCACCACCTCGGCTGTTCGTTGTGGATGCCATTGCTTCATCACGCTTTGTTTGGAAGTCCGATTCCATGCTGTAAACCTTCACTAGGGCTGCAGTTCCCATCGCTGCCATAAAGAAAATGATGCGTAGGCTGACTAGAAGCGGGTCTGGGGATAGAGCTGAGGAGGAGACTAGCAGCAGGGTACAGCTGTTAGCTGTGTGCGCCTGCGTGTGTGTGTGTGTGTGTGTGTGTGTGTGTGTGTGTGTGCGTGTGCGTGCATGTGTGTGTGTGTGCGAGTGTGCGTGTGTGCACGTGCATGTGTGCGTGTGTGTGCACGTGTGGATGCGTGTGTGTGCGTGTGCACGCGTGTGCGCACGTGCGTGTGCATGTGTGTGCGAGTGGGTGTGTGCCTGTGTGTGTGCGTGTGTGTGTGTGTTTATTGATTTTTTTAATTGAATTTTTGTGTATTTCATACAGAACATCTCAACTAATCGTAATCATCTGAATAACTCTTTCCCCACTAACACCTTCCCATAGACATTCTGTCATTTGTGTTAAGGCCTATTGTGTCAAGTTAGTGTCCCCAGACATTCCTCAATGAAAGTTAATCTACTGAGTCTAGCCAGCCTATCTAGAGTCTCTCAATTTAAAATAAGTTCTTCACCTAGCAGTAATTGGTTGTCAAAATTTCTTCAGCTAAGAGTGGAGTTTGCTGCCCATTTTCCCAGTTCTGTGCTGGGTTTTTGTCTGAGTTTGCATGGGTCTTGTGCATGCTGTCACCATTGCTGTTGGTCCATATGGGCAGGGTCCCAGGGGCTTGTAGAACTCTTATTTCCACAGGGCCATGCACTACCACCCTGGCTCTTAAAAATCTTTCTGCCCTCCTGTCTGCAATGGTCCCTGAGCCCTGAGTGAGTGGAGCTTAATATAGGATCCCTGTCCAATGACCCATAGCATGCATGTTCCTAATATCCATGTTTTGGCCATTTGTGACACTTGTGTTCCTGACCCTCTGTTGCATGCAAGAGCTTCATTAATGAGAATTAGAGATTCATTAGTGTCTTCTTTACCTCTTGTTCTATGTTCCTTGAGCTTTACGTATAGAGGATCCATTGTACATGTAGCCTTTGGGCTTGGGCAATTCACAGACATTGTCTGTGGGTGACCAGTTGGGGAACTCTGTAATAGTTTCTGCCTGGTGAGAAAAAAAACTTCTTTAATGATTGGTGACGGAGATTCTTGACTATAAATAAATATAAGGCTACATATTTTGCATATAGTAAGAAATTACATCACACTAGGGATAGGACAGCCTGGGGGTTTTCTCTAAGATCTATGATCTCTCCAGCCATGTGTATTTGGCTATGTTTACAGCGCCACACATGAGTTTCCTCCTATTGAATGGGCTTTAAGTTCAATGAGGTAGCAGTTGATAAAATTCAAAATGTAGCTTTGAATTCTTAGAATGAGTTTTGGTCTGTGAGTACTGAGCTGGGTAGGAGGGACAACTGGAATACCAGAGAGTGACAATGAGTGGTGAAATTGGAGTTGGGGCCTGGCTGACCTTGGTGCTATTGGACACAATAGCACCATAGTGGGACTAAGCAGAAACTTAGGAAGTTGTTAGGAAGAAGCTTTATGTCATGAATTGATGCAGCACAAGGCCACTAAAGGAAGACAGAGGCCTTTATGCTGAGGTAAAATTGGTGGGTGGGGCTAAGAGTGTTAATCTCAGTGGGCGGGGCCACAGAAAAACCAGGGTGTGGCTGAGTGTTGACACATAAATTGTCCTTACTTAAATGTGTCCTACAACCAAAGGAGAAAGATGGGGCTGTGAATACTGAGTTAGGATTTTTGGTAAGCCAGGATGTGATTGTTTCTCAGCTGGTCAAGTTCAGAAAAATGTCAGACATTGCTCTAAGTAGTGATTTATGATGATGTGTCAGGACTCTGAATCCTGACATTATGTAGCAGAGGGCCACTGAAGGAAGAGGGCTGATCTGTGTTTACTCTGCTAGGAGAGATGAACAGTCATTTTGGAATATCAAGAAGAAAAAGACCCCCAATTCCCCAAATGGAATAGTAAGTGAAGAGTGATTCTTACCTTGCTAATAGGGTCTTGCAAAGTGCAGGTGTCATTTCAAAAGTCGGGAAAGAGATTCCATTTAGAATACTTTAATACTTTTTAATACTTTCAGATGAATGAGAGACTAAATATAATAGCACAATAAAAATGAATTTATTTTATTCTTCATGTTAATGCCTATTTCTCATTGTGCATGAAGTTAAAATTTGAATGTATGGTCTCTTATAACAGATTAAAAATTAAATACAAAAGACAAAATACTAAAGACAAAAGAGATCCCCTGCTCTTTTTGGCAGTCTTGAGAAATTCCACCCAAATTGTCCAGAAGTTCTCCATATCCACTTCTGTCTTCTCTCTCAGGAAGGTGAATCTGTGGAATGGGAGGTGTATTAGTCAGGGTTCTCTAAAGAAACAGAAGCAACAGGATGAATATATATAGCTATATACAATTTATTGATTTGCTCACGTGACAGAGTTCAAGGATTCCCACAGTAGCTGCACCACACTGGAAAGGCCAAGACGAGAATCCAGGGAAGTGCTCAGTCCACAAGGCTGGATGTCTTAGTAGTCCCAATCCAGTGCTGAAGGCCCAGATGGGTTCCAGGAGATCTGCCGGTCTCTGTACATGCTGGGATCTGAAAGGTTGATCACAGCAAAAAGACAAACTCACCAGATGAGAGAGGCAAGCTGCAGGAGAAAAAGAGAAAGAAAAAGCTCCTACTGCCGTGGCCTTAAATACTGCCTGCCAGCAGAAGGTAACACCCACATTTGGGGTGGGCCATCCGGGTTGAGGCGGTCCAATCAGAAGACCCTTTTTCTCTTATTTGTTTCTTAGTCCAGTCAAGTTGACACCCAGGATTAACCATTACAGGAGGTATTGCCAGATCATCGAAGGGACCCAACTCTGGTTTCAAAGGGAGGTGTCCAATATGTGCCAGCAATGTAGATGAAAACCAAGGTATGAACTGAATGTGTGCAGAGGTCCAACAGACTCCCAGATAAGTGATGTCATATATCTTGATGTTCTGATTACTAGGGAGTCCTGGTTGTTGTGGCTGGCTATTCTTTCTTCTCCATGATGGAAGGATGGAATCTCTCAAAGAGGTGGGGTCCTGGGTCCTGGGTGTGATATCAGGTTAGCAGAAGGAGACACATGTGGTGAACATAGGGAAGAGTCCCATGATCTTCCAGATGCCAGATGTGGACCTCGCCTAAGCGCTGTGCATGTTTTAGTCTAGCAAAGCCTACTACTTCTCTGGAGTCAGTCCTCAGAGGAGCTAAATGGCATGGTTATTTAAACTACGTTTGACAGGAATGTGGAAATCTTTGGGGGAGATGAGGTCTGGTGTAAATTAGAACTGTTAGATGAATGAACTTCTGGTGCACTAAAGGAATTCATCAGAGAATAATCTAGGTGTTTTAGGCATCCCTGGGGAACCCCATTCACGGTCAAAGTGATATGGCATCTGCTCCCTTCTCTGGAGTTTTCAGGATCTCAGAGAGGTGAAAACCTTGACCTGAGTTGGTGACCATGGTTATTCACATCAATTTCAAGACCTAACAAGAGTCAAGATAAGGGCCCCAGAGGAAAACTGAATGTAACCCCCATGCAGAGCACAGACATGGACTCCACAGCAGTCTGCTCTGCACCTCCTGTAACCCATGCAGTCCTGGGCAGGGCTGTCATTCTTAGCCTCCTGTCTTATGTTTAGGTAATTTGTCTCCAGGAGCTGAGAACTCTGAGCAAAAGGTACCTTGATTCAGGTCATCAGATGCAACATCTCAGGAATGTCAGGACTTAAGAGGAAGACTGCGTATATCACCTAAACACATGGGACCCAGCCCTATCTGACCTCGTGTCAGCTGTAGAAAGGCCTAGGAACTATGGGTGAATTTCCTCTTTTCTCCCCCTTTTTCCCTCAGTCTCACAGAAAGGATTCTTGCATCAGACAATCAGAAGAAGCAGTTCAGTCCTTGCCATTTATCAAAGTGGCAAGCTGAGGACAATCTTATATACCAAGACTCACCAACCATAGAAAATTAAGCAACCTTTTGTAGTTGCCCTTGTTTTAGATGTAGCCAGATGTAAGTAAACCTTGATTCCTTTCATTCTATTGCAGAAAGATGAACACTTGTTCCAGGAGTTTACCTCGGGCCATCAGAGGGATAGTGTAGTCTCTGCCAGAAGAAAATTGAAGACCCAGAGTGAGCACAGGGAATCCCATAGAGTTTAGAGAAGGGCAACTCTTCACATTCTTCCTCACCCTCCTGTCAGGAATGGAGATCAAGTGACATCCTTGAGGTTTATGGCTATGAGGTGTCAAAGCATCTCTCATAGTAGCTCCAGGGGTAGAGGTGAAGGTCTGACATGGTGTCCTGAGACACCAAGAGAAATTCAGTCGTCTGGAGTAAAGGAGACATGCACATTATGAATGGGTAACACCTGTACCGAAGCACAGGAGACTCACATTGAGTGGCCACATACACCCCACTGGCAACCCTGAATTCTGAACTCTGGCACAGTTTCACTCTGAGGAGACTTATCGCCTTCACTCTCGCAAGAGATAGACCTGACAGGAAGATAGGAGCCCCTGCTGACTTAGAGCATCACCCAAGAGGAAATATGCAGGGGGATTTTGTGAGAACCACCAAAGGGTGACTGTCAACAGAGTCCACTCACATGCTACTCACCTTCTCTGAGATCATTTGGTCTTCATCATTGTGCTCCTGCCTGCTGACTTGTGTAAGAATCATCATGCTTCCAACTCCAAGATATTGGTACTATGTGGCTGATGAAGACTTTCAGGCACAAACTGAGGCACAGACCCTAGGGGAAGTGCAGTTGTAGTTGAGAATGCTTCCTCTTCTTCATCTTCCCATTGCCCTCTGTTATCTAGTACTATAGGAAATTATGCTATCAGAACCTCACAGGCCCTATTAAACCTTGAGTCCTAGATATACTCATAAATGAGTTTGTAAAGTACCTGTTACTTCAGTGCCAAATAAAAGAGTCAAACATCACTGCAGAAATGCTGAATAGTGTCATCAGAGATTATGAGTACTAACTTGTGATCGTTAGTGACGCCTCTGTGTGCATAGAGCTGGTCCTCCGCATTGGCATGATGGAACTAAAGCCCTTTGTTGACTCCTACATCCTTTTCACTGTTCTGGGGCTCACCTAGGTTGGGATGATGCATGGTGTCCAGGGTATGCCCAAGAAGGGCTTCATAATTACAGCCCTGTGCATCAGTGGACAGCTGACATCAGTGAGAAGGTATTCTGGGGTGTGTTGACTCATGTAGGGATTTATGATAAAACCACTAAGATGAATGGCTTGGATTTTTTTTTGGCCAAAGTCAGTAGGTGTGATCCCATAACCTACCCTGAGATGTATGCAGAAGCTTTGAGAGATGAAGGAGAGCAGGCCTAAGAGAAAATTGCTCAGCAGATGCTGCTACTGCTCTGACCAGTGGAAGTTCTATTGCACTAGCAGTTTCCAGCCAACAGAATGTCAGGCAGAGTCAAACATATAAACAGTAGAGTATGGAGCTAGAGTTGGTGGGAGTCCAGTGTGAGCCATTCCACTCTTTCTGTTCCGTGTGGGAGACTCAGGGATATATCTCTATAGTATTCCAAGATGTTGTTACTCTTACTGAAATTTAAATTAATATTTTATTTAATTAATACTTATATTAATAATTTTAAATTCCTTCTCTTTTATTTTTGAAAAAGTAAGTTACATACAATGGAATATGCTAATTTATTAAAATGTACTAAATGGAATTTATGCCTCCTGAATGATTTTTCAAACCTTCACTGAGCAGTTGCTCTTTGCAAAGTCTTGTGTTAAGAGTCTGTTATTAGCAGAAACCACGCCTGCACTAGCTCATATAATGGAACAGCAGTCAAATCAGAAAGATGATGAACTATCATCTTAGTCCAAAGAATAAGTAAAATGAGGACCAGGAAATGGGATCCCAGGAAAGAGCTGCTAAGTGTCAATGCCCCAAAGCAAGTCAGCTTGGAGCTTAGGAAAAGTGAAACTCCTTCTGTGGGAGTTGCTGCTTGCATGGGAGAATGTCAAGATTGGGTGCTCTGTAGAGCACTTGTTGATCAAATTTCTTAGGGTTGACTTCTCCATTTTGATACAGTTTGCTTCAAAGATTAATCCTGCATTATCTGGTATATGGGTGGTTTATTTTTATGAGAAGACATGAGTTTCATTCTATAGCATAAGACAGGTATGGTTTATGGATCAAGAGACTTCATAACCAAGGTGGTTTCCCTCAAGTGACTGTGCAAAGAGTTTGGAGAATTCTTCACTCTGTCTTATATCTTTAATAATTTGGTCAGTTACCAGTTGTTTATTTCCTAAAGGGAGTTGAAGCTATCCTGTTAGTGGTAAGTTTAACTTTTATAAAAATATATCTGAGCCAAAGTTAACTCCTTTCTAGGGCAACCAAGGCTTAGGGGTTCTGTTGTCATAGAGACCTATAATCCACATAGATAGACATTTGAGAGATGTTTATATTAATAAATGAGCAAATGGTCATTTAGAAGGAACAAAAGCAGGCAAGGAAGTGAGTACTTCTTGTCACAATATCTATAAGTTTTGACTTAATTTTACGCAGCAAGGGAAGAGCCTACCTTCAGTATTTTGTCTCATTTTCCACTCCGCTTCCCCACTGAGCAGATACTTTTCTGAGATGTCTTGAGAAACACACCATACATTTCCAGGAAAGAAGATGGTACTAGAGACACTTGAAAATCATTAACCTAACCCACATGCCAGCTACTGTGTCATGTGTTTTCATACATTTGTACACAAAATTCCTGTGAGACAAAATTTACGAGTGAAAACACAACTGAATTTCACAGATTTTGGAAATTTCCAGGAACTACGGCTGGTAAATCAAAGGCCAGGAGTAAATACCTATGTAGTTTCATACAAAAGTAATACTGTTCTCATTCTTCTCATTACAAGGCAGACCTCTGACCCTTAATTTATTTCTCTACCAAGTCCTGGATGGTGATTTTTAAGCAATAGAATTACCCTGAGTCTATTGCACCAAAATCTGACCTAAAGTAAGAAGGTGAAAACAATGTGGTTGCTCTACCCTACTGCCAGTAGAATCACCCAGAATCACCTGCACTTCCCCCAACATGGAGCAGGCTGAATTCATGAATCAGTATCTTTGAATACCATGGAACACTTTTGTTAGCAATGGTCTTTTTCCCTTAAAGTTCATTTTGGAGCACAGTGTTTAGACACTTGGTTATATCTCCTCTGAGCATGTGAACATTCTTCCTTGTTTGATGTGCTAACTCCATTTCTATAAAGAAGCTAAAAATCAATCATCATCATGGCTGTTTGTCTATGTACTTCCTCATAGGAAAATCTTTATTTGCAATATGCCTAATGGCACTGGTACAGGTACTCAGGGAAGTCCATTCATGTAGAACGTAGGAGAAATTCATAGATAAACATATTGACCATGTGAACAAAAAAAAAAAACAGATCTACTTTAAAGATAATAAAAGACAATTTTTTCTTACCCAAAGATAAATGACCATGACACGTGAAGATGTAAGTTGCTCTGAATAAAATGTTCCAATGTAGAAGTGGTTACATGAATTTCTATAATCATAGAACTAAAATGACATAAATAAAAACAGTTTTCTTTTTAAAAATACTTTATATTTGTTTTTATTTTATGTGTAGGCATATGTTGCATGCGTGCATTGAAGTGTACGAGTGTGGTGCAATGCCCACAGAAGACAGAAAAAGGTGTTGGATTCTCCGGAAATGTAATTTTGTACAGTTGTTAGCTTCTATGTGGGTGTTGGTATACAAAACCGGCTCCTCTGCAAGAGCAACCACTGTTCTTAAACTCTGTGCATCTCTCCAGCCCTGAAAAGCACTTTTTAAATGCATTAGTGGAAACATTAGGTTGGCAGTTTATAATAGCAAGGCAGAGAAAAGGCTGCTATAGGTTTGTAGCTACTGCCTATTACTGTTCTTAGCTTTTTGCTTAATGGAAGCTACTGGTTTGTTAAATTAGTACATTCCAAAATTTTAACCTGATATTTGAAAAGATGTCAGGTCACACACAGAGGTGGGTAACATATGGCTATTAAAGGAACTAAAGCTAGTCCAAGATAATCTGACTCTGGTTCTGCAATGTTCCAAATGTCTATAATCCTTAACTCCCAATCAGTCAATCAGCTTTATAAAATTGTTAACATAGGTGTTCTAGTTTCCTTCCATTGCTATTAAAAAGAAAAACTCTAACCAAAACCAAGTTGGGGAGAACAGGTTTTATTTGGCTCACATACCCAGGGTCATGGTTCATCACTGAGGGAGATGAATATAGGAACTCAGGGCAGAAACCTGGAGGCAGGAGCTGAAGCACAGACCATGGAGGAATTCTGCTTACTGCCTTGCTCCCCTGGCCCATGCTGAGCCTGCTTTCTTATACAATACAGGACAACATGCCTTAGAGGTGGCACCACCCACAGTGGGCTGAGCCCTCCCAGATCTCTCAACAATCAAGACAATACTCTACAGATATGGCCATAGGCCAGTCCAATGGAGCCAATTCCCTACTTGTGGCTCCCTCCACCCAGAGGTGTCAAGTTGATACCAAAGATATGCAGCCCATTAGGTATAGCTTTGTTCAGCGGGATGGAAGATTTAGTTCACAACCATGAATTCAAAGAAATCCTTAGCCTGCTGAGATGAGAGCTTACTATAAAATTATAGAAATATCCGATTGAATTAAAAAGGTGAATCCTTCCCACTGATATTTTTAGAGTAATTTAATTTTTTAGGCATAGCCTAATGCTGCTCAGGCTGGTCTCAACATTTTTGTATAGTGGAGGATGTCCCTGAACTCATGATCCTCCTACCTCTTCTTATATGTGTTGCAATTACACATGTGCACCACCATATTTAGCTTCAGAATAATTTGAAAATTGAATATTTTGTATTTGAAGAATCTGTTCCTAACAAGTAGGCCTTTGAGAAAGTGAGCCATATCAGACATTCTCAGATACTCCTCTGAGAAATGAAGATTTTATTCTAAGAAGTCAAGTAATGTTATCTTGTAGGAATGAAACTTTGCCTGGCTTGAGGTGGGACCTGTATGTCAGGTCCCAGAACTTCCAAGAGTTATTTGATATCTCCATGGGCATTCAAGTCTTCTCTGTGAGTTATCTGTAGCTCCATGAGGTCAGGAGGATATTGCAGTTTTTCCTGCCTCTCCTATCTGCAAAGTTCCAGACCTGGATGGCCCCTTCCCTTAAGGTATTGAGCAAAATGTCACACCTCTAGTTTACTGTTTACATAAACAGAAGCTCTGCTGCCCCTGGTAGGAGCCAAGGTGGCTCGCCCTTCCCTTCCTCCTGCCCCCCCACTTCCTTGCCCAGAGTACTGTAGCTTTTATTTTTTATTTTATTTATTTATTTATTTATTTATTTATTTATTTATTTATTTATTTGGTCTTTTTGAGACAGGGTCTCTCCATAGCCCCAGCTGTCTTGGAACTCACTCTGTAAACCAGGCTTGCCTTGAACTCACAAATATCTGCCTGCGTCTGCCTCCCGAGTGCTAGGATTAAAGGTGTGTGCCACCACCAGTAGCATTTAGTATATAAACACATTGCTGGCATGAATTAAACATAGTCTTTCTCCTGAACCCTCTTGAGTCCATTCCTTTCATTCCTCTTTGGATGACATCCTGTGTTTCCCTCTCCCCTTCTTGCCAGAGCTCAGCCTAGGGACCGTTGGCCTGCCAGCAGGAGACAGCTCTGGGGCTTCCAGCCTTGTAGATCTGCTAGCCTGGTTCTAGGAGGGAAGAACACCATGTGGATTGTGGCCACGCGTGATTAAAGGACCAACAGATGATATATCCAACCAACATTATCTTGTTGGTTTGCATGTGTGTGTGCGTGAGTGCGTGTGTGTGTGCGTGTGTGTGTGTGTGTGTGTGTGTGTGTGTGTGTGTGTGTGTGTGTTTCTTGGTGAACCATTTGTTTATTGGAGCATAGGGGAGGGGCACAGTCACTCCCAGACAACCACATCACTGAAGCATCAGCCAGTATGGATGACTGACTTTCCCATTGCTGAGTAGATGAAATCCCCCCCCCCCTTTCTGTTAACCTTCCACACTCTATAAACCATATCATTTCACCAAACCATGCTAAGGCAGAATTAGTGTCAGCTGTGAATGAGAAACTGGAAGAAAAGCCTGGAATCTCAATTGGGGGTCTGCTGGCACTCATTACCCACTCCTTCTAAGAGAGAAAGTAATGAGACCTGAACTTGAAGGTCCCTTGTATGTAATCTCAGCTGATCTAAGTTGGTAATGAAAGTTATGCTGGAAGAACAGAGCTCCTCAACACCCCATTTGCTCTGCATCTGCTGACTGGTTCCTGAGAAACCTGACAAAAGCCAAAAGACAGGGAGGAGTGCCTCACACCTGTAATCACTGTTCCAGATATTCATTGTTGATTGAGGACAGCCCAAAGAATTCTTCTTATTCATTGTATCTCTCATTTGTGTAGCTTTCCATAAACAGGAAAGTAAGAATAAGGTTCTCTGGTGGCACACACCTTTAGTCCCAGCACGTGGGAGGCAGAGGCAGGAGGATCCTTGTGAGTTTAAGGCCAGCCTGGTCTACATAGTGAGCTCCAGGCCAGCTGAGATTAAAGGGAGACCCTGCCTCAAAAAGACCAAGAAAGAAAGAAAGAAAGAAAGAAAGAAAGAAAGAAAGAAAGAAAGAAAGAAAGAAAGTTAGTTCTCTGCTTACCTTGTTTCGGGTCCTTCGTGAGGGTAAGAACACTTTTCCTTTTTGCTCTTTTTAAGTCAGGGTCTCCCTGTAGTCCCAGCTGGCTTGGCCTGTAGCTCACTATGTAGACCAGGCTGGCCTTGAACTCACAGAGATCCGCCTATCTCTGCCTCCCCCTCCCAAGTGCTGGGATTAAAGGTGTGGACTACCATGGCCAGCAAGAACACTTTCTGATGTCCAACAGAGAGGAAAAGTTGATGGACATATGACAGGTGGTCACCTGGCCTGGACTCCAGATCACAGTCTCTTGGTCCACCATGCTGCTTTCCAGGAGTTGATCTTTATGGTCCCACCCTGTGGAGGCCAAGATTGGGGACCAAGGACAGAGGGCCTTGAAGAGTTTAGAGGAGTGATTCATGCACCTGCTGACAAATGAGGCATGCTTTATTTTCCCCAGGTGAGGAAATGTCACAGAACATTGTGTATCAAAAAATAAGTTGGATAGTCATAGAGGAAAATACCAAACATTGACCTTTGGCCTCCATATGCATACTCACATACATGTGTGCACACATAAAACATAAATATACACAAGTACACAGCATACATTTTTATTTTATTTTATTTTATTTATTTTTAGTATATTGAAAACAGGGTTTTCCATGTAGCTCGAGCTGGTCTGGAATTCACTGTATAGACCAGGCTGGCTTCAATCTCTCAGAGATGTGCTTGCCCCCCAGGTGCTGGGATTAAAAGTGTGCACCCCCACACCTGGCACATAGACACACGCACACACACATCTTCAAAGTAAGTTATTCTAGGGGGCTGGAGAGATGGCTCAGCGGTTAAAAGCACTGACTTCTCTTGCAGAGGACCTGGGTTCGATTCCCAGCACCCACATGGCAGCTAAGAACTGTCTTTAACTCCAGTTAAAGGGGAATCTGATGCCCTCTTCTGACCTTTGTGGCATTGCACAGCATGGGTGCATCAACCTACATGCAAACAGTATGCTCATACACATAAAATTAATAAATTTTAAAAAGTAAGATATTCTATAATAAGCACAAAAAAGTCTGTGTCCACAAACTGAGGAAATCTGGTAGGAAAACAGGACTGTGTGTGGCCAGACATAATACCTACATCCAGCACTAGAAAATGAGAAAAGAAGATGTGGAGTACCCAATTCATTTCACAATATTCCTTGACGATCAATTGTATGACATGTTCTGGAGGTGTTGGGAGGTGCTAAGAAGCATCAGAAGTCCTGAGCAGAGTCCTCAAGGCATAGAGACCAATACGACTGCATGTTGGATAATATGAAGCAGATTTGCATGCTCTAGGTGATAGAAGAAGGAAACCCCGTCCAAGACATCACAGGACATCAGATAGAGATAATAAGACTGACTAAACAATCTGCCTATATTAAAAAGTGTTCCATTCTTCTGTTTGTACACTAAACCTAGCACAGCTTGAATTTATCTTATTGTAGGAGTAATTTAGAGCAAGCAATTTTATGATAAGCTCTCAAATATAGACTAGAGTGCCTATCTGAAAAGAGACCACTCTATTGTGAATTTCCTCATGCTGTTGGGAAACTTCTCAGGCTTGCAGTTAGAGACCCTGGTTTAGTCAAGTGTCTCTGGCCATGTGGCTGCCATTGAGCATTATTTTTCAAACTAAATGGATGATCTTATCTTCTGACATGGGGAGTGCAGAGAAGCCAGAATGTCTACAGACATTTGTGAAGTATTGTTACCTCTGCCTGCAATTTCCTTTTTGATTTTCTCCAACCTGAACCTTCACTTGTCCTTTTAGAGTCAGCTCCTCAATTTTCAAGTTTATGCACAATGCTGCTTTGGATTATTCATTTCTGTTTGTTCACCCTGTCTCCTGCAGCGTCAGGCACAATGCCGAGGCTTTATAAACCATGTTCTGGATGAAGGAGACTGAAGGACTAAAGGTTATAGGCCACCCAAGGTAAAAGGATGCTTTAATGGGAATCAAGTAGAAGAGAGGACACCCAAGTTGGGGCAAAGAGTTCCAGGAGGACATGACAGGGATAACAGGGACACAAAGCAGGAAAGGAAAGTGGAGCAAAGACTAAGAAATGGTTGAAAGATGAGAACAAGAATAAAAGCAAACTGCTCAGGCATCTGGGCAATGATATCTGGTAGGCATGCCGATCCTGTTATACCTACGTGTTTGGCTATGTGTACTTGACCTTGTCATTTCAGGAATTCATTCATCGAAGGGAAGTTCCCAGAAGGTTCTCCTCTATCTGAGAATCCTTTCTAGAACCTTTGGCAGTTAGATACTTTTAGAGAGGAACCATGGAGAAACCATGTTGGATCCAAAGGCCCAAACAGTCTCTCTACTCTGCCTCCCCAAAGTAAACAGCCTCTGATCCATCAGTAGGAAGTTTGTCCCATGACGCTTGATAATATGCCTTTCTCTGAAGCTGTGCTGGGTGACAGAATAGCCTGTGGGGNTGGGGGGGAACATGGGTCTAGATTTGTTAAAAAAATAAAAATAAATTTATGTGAAAAAAATCCTAAATGAGGGAAATATAAATAAAATACATTGTGTCCTAAAAATAAATAAATAAATAAAAATAAGTAAGGGTGCTTGCCACTTGATGCTGCAATCCTAATGATCTGAATTTGATACTCAGAACTTACATAGAGGTGGAAGGAGAGAACCTAGTCCACAAAGTTGTGCTTTAACCTGCACGTTCATGCCATGAAATCCACGGGACCAACCCTGAATCATTTTTGTATTGTCTCTTTACGTAGCTATTTCCTACAAGCTTCTAAAACATAAGCTAATTTACTAATACTCGACTGTATTTGCAGAATTTCAGGAAGAAATGCCTTGAAAATATCTCTATTTAAATTACCATTATTTACTTCATTTAATTTAGCTCTAGTAAAGGTGAACTGTTCAAAAGGAGAAAAGATAAATGAATGAAGCAAACATAATGGTTCTGCTTCTTTTTCATTACATTTTATTAAGAGCTTTTAGATGGTGCTCAAATTATAGATACTATCCCTTCCAATCATACACCAACACTATAACCCAAGAGCTCATAGCAGACAGCACCATGGGTTATACTTATGGTGTCACACTATCTTAATCATAATTACTTCAAGTTTCCTTCTAATTCAATTGAAATATTCCATTCTTAGACCAGAGAGAGAGAGAGAGAGAGAGAGAGAGAGAGAGAGAGAGAGAGAGAGAGAGAGAGAGAGAGAACGAACACCAAGAAAAGTATAGCAAAGGATCAAAGAAAAACCAATAACAAATCAAAGGAAAGACATGAAGTCCTCAGGAGTGGGATTTTTACCCCCAAATCCTGCTCAACGTGTTTTTTTTTTCCTAAAACTCTTCTGGAAAGCTAAGTGTACTAGAAATCAAAGGACATAGGGTTAACAAAGAGTGGACAAAGAAATTGCTCCAAATGAGATTTTAAATGAGTCATGCTCAGTAACAGACAATTTCATTTACTTACCCAACTGAACAATGTATTTACTCAAAAGATGGAGTAAAGAGCTGAACAGAGACTTCACAAATGAAAAAGTAAAGATGGCTGAGAAACATCTTAAAACATTTCACTAATAATTGAAGAAATGCAAACTAAAACCACCTTAAGATTTCATCTTACTCCAGTAAGACTAGCTATTATCCAGAAAACAAAGGATACCAAATGCTGGGGAGGTTGTGGGGAAAGGGGAACATTCATCCATTGGTGTTGGAAATACAAACTCCTGTAACCCCTATAGAAAGTGTGGAGAACTCTCAAGAAACTAAAAATGAGCCCACCACCTGACCCAGTCATACCACTCCTGGGTCTATACCCACAAGATTCATCCCATTGCAGAGATACATGCACATCTATGTTTATTGCAGCTCTCTTCACAATAAAGAGCTGGAAGCAACCCAAGTGTCCTTCAACTGATGAGTGGATAAACAAAATGTGGTATATCTACACAATGGAATTCTATGCAGCAGTAAAGAAACATGACATCATGAACTTTGCAGATAAATGGATGGAACTTGAAGCCATTAGGCTAAGTGAAGCAACACAGTCCCAGAAAAACAAACGATGAATGGTATCCCTCATTTGTGGATGCTAGCACCAAATCCCTAGTTGAAAGGCAAGCTAAGGAAAGTTAATGTTATGTTTCTTTTTATCTGAAGGCAACTACGCTGTTATAATGTGAATTCCTTAACGGGGTCTAGAATAAACTGACCACTTATTTTCAGACTTAGTAATTGAGGTATATGTATGGAGCATATGCATTCACATATTAGAATAATATAAAATTAAAGGGAAAATATGAACTCCTAAACATATTTTGGAATTAGCATACAACTTATTTTCAAAGGTCATAATTTTGGTATATATGTGACATATATATATGGACATACTATGGAGCAATACAAATGGGAGGGAACAACAACAACAAAAAGACTGGACCAACGAACTGACTAAAACAGTTAACTTCTGCCCAAACAATAAATCTCTGCAGAGAAAAACTTTAAAAAGACTGAGAAAAACATGCAAGACATGTATGGCAGAATGCATGAACTGGGGTGGGGTGGGGCACATGGAAAAGAGAGTGTGTCTAAATTGGACTGAGAAATGATGTATGAAACACACAAAACACCAATAAAAATATTTTATTTAAAAAAAATCCCAGCACTTGGGAGTCAGAGGCAGGCAGATTTCTGTGAGCTCAAAGCCAGCCTGGTCTACAGAGCAAGCTCCAGGTTAGCTGGGACTAAAGGGAGACCCTAGCTC
>VZQC01008053.1:552227-622931 GCA_009823505.1 Rhizomys pruinosus | reverse complement strand
GAAATCAATGAAATAGAATCAAAGAAAACTATACAAAAAAATCAATGAATCCAAAAGTTGGTTCTTTGAAAGTATAAATAAGATAGACAGACCTCTAGCCCAGTCAACCAAAAGAAAGAAAGAGCAACTCCAAATCAATAGCATTCATGATGAAAAAGGAAACATTACAACAGATAAAGAAAAGATCCAATCATACGAGAATACTTCAAAAACCTATAGTCTACTAAATTTGAAAGCCTAAGAGAAATGGATGATTATCTGAAATCCTGAGAATCACCAACGCTTAACCAAGAAGAGATTGATAGCTTAAACAGACCCATAATATATGAAGAAATTGAAAATGTAATAAGAAACTTCTCAATTAAAAAAGCCCAGGCCCAGATGGTTTCAGAGTAGAATTTTGTAAAACATTTAAAGGGGACTTACAACTATTATTACTCAAACTGTTCAGAAGGATTCAAGTAGAGGAAAATCTCCCAAATTCCTTCTATGAAGCCAGCGTAACTCTAATGCCAAAACCAGGTAAAGATAGAACAATAAATGAGAATTATAGACCCATCTCATTAATGAAATCAGATGCAAAAATTCTCAACAAAATACTTGCAAATTGCATGCAGACCCACATCAAAAATATCATACATAATGATCAAGTTGTATTCATACCAGAGATGCAGAGATGGTTCAACATACAAAAATCAATAAGTGTCATAAAACACATAAATAGAGTGAAAGACAAAAACCACACATCTCAATTTACACAGAAAAATCCTTGGACAAAATTCAGCATCCTTTCATGCTTAAGGTCCTAGAGGGAATTGGTCTGGAGGGATCATTGCTGAATATAATCAAAGCCATATACAACAAACCCACAGCCAACATCATTCTAAATGGAGAAAAGTTAGAAACATTCCCCTTAAAGGCAGGAACATGGCAAGTCCAGCCCCTATCACCACTCCTTTTCAATATAGTGCTGGAAATATTTGCTAGTGGAATAAGACAAGAAAGAGAAATTAAAGGAATACTAATTGGAATAGAGGAAGTCAAGCTATCCCTTTTTGCAGACAATATGATAGTTTACCTAAGGGATGCTAAAAACTCCACCAGAAAACTTAGAAATGACCAAAAGTTTCATTAAAATGGCGGGATACAAAATCAACATAGAAAAATCAGTTGCCTTTTTTTACACCATCAACAAGCAACAGTAGAAGGAATATAAGGAGAACTTCCACTCCCAATAGCCTCAAAAACAATAAACTACCTAGGAACAAACCTAACCAAAGACACCAAATATCTCTATAACAAAAATTTTAAAACCCTGAAGGAGATTGAAAAAGACATCAGAAGATGGAAAGACCTCCCATGCACATGGATTAGAAAAATTAATATAGTAAAAATGTCCATTCTACCTAAATTAATATACAGATTCAATGCAATCCCAATTAAAATCCCCATGAGTTTCTTTACAGGGTTGGAAAAAAATTCTTAAATTCATATGGAGAAACAAAAGACCCTGAATAGCAAAGCAACCCTGAGTGAGAAGAATAATACAGGGGGACCTCTATGCCAGACTTCAAACTATACTATAGAGTTATAGTCATAAAAACAGCCTGGTACTGGAACAAAAACAGCCCTGTAGACCAATGGAACAAAACTGAAGGTCCAAACTTGAGCACATAGAATTTCAGCCACCTCATATTTGACAAAGGGGCCAAGAAGACTCAATGGAGGAAAGTCAGCATCTTCAGCAAATGGTTTTGGCAAAACTGGATCACCACTTGTAGAAGAATACAATTAAGCACCTACCTCTCTCCCTGTACAAAAATAAACTCCAAATGGAACAAAGACCTCTCTGTGAAACTTGAAACTCTGAAGCTGATAGAATAAAAAGTTGGCAGCAACCTACAGGACGCAGGCAAAGGAGAAGACTTTCTAAATCAGACAGCAGCTGCACAGGATATAAGGTCAACAATTGACAAGTGGGACCTCATTAAACTCAAAAGCTTCTGTACAGAGAAAGAAACAGTTAATGAAGTGAAGAGAAAAACTGACAGACTGGGAGGAAACCTTCAATGCTGATACATCTGACAGAGCATTAACTTCCAGAATATATAATCTACTCAAAAAAAAAAAAAAAAAAAAAGAAAAGGAATAATTCACTCAAAAGATGGAGTAAAGAGGTGAACAGAGACTTATGAAGTGAGGAAATAAAGATGGCTGAGAAACATATTTTTTATTGTTGGTCCTCAAAACTTTGGTATTCACTTTATTTTTTTATTAAACTCTTTTTTATTAACATTTTGTATATTTCATGCATCATTTTTCAGTCCAATTTGTATACATTCCCATCTTCCGGTCCCTCCCTCCACCCCAGTTTATGTGTTCTGCCATACATGTCTTGCATCTTTCTCTCAGTATTTCCAAGGATTTTTTTTTCTGCAGAGGCTTGTTTTTTTGGGTAAAATTTAACTGTATCAGTCAGTTCCTTGACCCAGTCCTTATGTTGTTGTTGTTCCCTCCCCTTTGTATTACTCCAAATTATGCCTATATAAACAACACATATGTATCAAATTAAGACCTCCAGGAATAAACTATATTAATTCCAACATATGTTTTGGAGTTCACTTTTTTCCCTTTAATTTTATATTACTCTAGAATATGAATGCATATTTTCCACCCATATATGGTAATTATAATATCTGAATATAAGTGGTTGGTCAATTCTAGAACCCATTAGGAGATTCACATTTTAACAGCACACTTGCTTTCAGATACAATGAAATATAATAATAAAGTTGCTCAGCTTGACTGCTAACTGTGGATTTGGTGTTAGCATCCACTTTAAGGTGTCGTCTCACTCCAATAAGATTGGCCAAGATCAAGAAAATGCCAAATGCTGGAGAGGTTGTGGGGAAAAGGGAACACTCATCCACTGCTGATGGGAATGTAAACTCATATAACCACTATGGAAAGCAGTGTGGAGAATCCTTAAAAGATTCAAAATGAGCCTACCACCTGACCCAGTCATACTATTCCTGGTTATACACCCACAAGACTCATCCTACAGCAAAGATACATGCACAGCTATGTTTATTGCAGCCCTGTTCACAATAGAGAAACATCTTTTTTTTTTTACATTTTTTTTATTGATGCTTTGTGCATTTCATACATCACTTTCCAATTCAGTTCAGGCATATCTCCCCTTCCCTTCCCCCCCACCCCCACCCCAACTGAGATCATGCAGAGAAACATCTTTAAAAAGTGTTCAACATCACTAATAATTAAGGAAATGCAATTGAAAACCATTTTAAGAAATCATCTCACTCTGCTAAGACTGGCTAGGATAAAGAAAACAAATGATACCAAATGTTGGTGAGGTAGTGGGTTAAAGGGAACACTCATCTACTGCTGGTGGGAATGTAAACTCCTACAACCACTATGGAAAACAGTGTGAGGAACCCTTAAAAGACTCAAAATGAGCTTACCACCTGACCCAGTCATACTACTCCTAGGTATATATCCACAAGACTCATCCTACTTCAGGGATACATGCAGAATTTAGAGGGAACAACAATAGCAAAAGAACTGGGACAAAGAATGGACTGAAAAAGTGAAGTTCTCCCCAGAACTATAATACTCTGCTTTGAAAAATCTTTGGAAAGACTCAAAAGAAGATGCAAGATATTTATGGCAGAATGCATGAACTTGGGTAAGGTGGGAGGCATGGAAAGGGAAATGAGCCTAAATTGGACTCAGAAATGATGTATGAAAAAGTTTAATAACAAAAAAGTTTATTACATGAAATGGAAAATAAACTCTAAATACTGTGGAGAGCTTTAGGAAAACCTAAACAAATAAAGGAGCATACTTTGTTCCTTGAGCCCAAGGTCTAATAGAGTAATGTGCATTACTTCTCTTCAAATAAGCTGTAAAATCAATGCAATCACGTCCAAAATAGTGGCAGCTATTTTTTTCAAAGAAATTGATTCATCATTAAAAATAATATAGACTACAAAGGGCCAAGATATCCAAGGATATCTTATTTATTTATTTATTTATTTATTTATTTATTTATTTATTTTTGGTGATTTGTGTATTTCATACATTATCTTTCAGTCCAATTTAGACACATTCCCCCTCCTTGCCCTCCACCCCACCCCAGTTCATACCTTCTTCCATGCATGTCTTGCATCTTTCTCTCAAATATCTTGATTTAATTCATATTTTAGGGGCTGGGGAGATGGCTCAGTGGTTAAGAGCAGTGTCTGAGGGACCCAGTGGTTAAGAGCAGTGCTGGATTCCCAGCGACCAGATGGATACTAACAGCCATCTGTAACTCCAGTTAAGGGAGATTCAACACCATCTTCTGACCTCTGTGGGCATCACACAACATGGGTGCACTCACATATATGCATAAAATAAAAAAAATTGTTAAATTCAAAACTGTTTGCAATCTGATGTCAATATTTCCTCTAATTATACATGTGGCATTGATATGATAACATATAGACCATGAACAATTTCTTAACTTATGGTAATAATGTCACTTCAGTAAAACAGAGAGGATGAACTTTTTGATAAAGAACATCTGTTTTGATTATTTTTGGACAGTGTGCCTCTTACCTTTTACTCTACAGTATATATACACATAAACATAAAATACTGATTCTAGATGGTTTATAAACCATAATGTCAAAGCTAAAATAATAACATTTCTAAAATAAAATAAGTCAATGATTTCAAGGTATGTTATTAATGTTTAAAACAAGACAAAAATATTAGTCATAAAACTGATAACATTAAACTTCACTAATCAAAAAAATACTGTTATAAAACAAATAACGGGCTTGGAAAGGATGGCTCAGCCATTAAGAGCACTTGCTATTCTTCCAGATGACCCAGGTTTGGTTCCCAGCAACCACATGTTGGCTAATAACTGTCCATCACACCAGTTCTCGGGTATTTAACACCCTCTTCTGGCTTCTATGAGCACTGTATGCACGTGGTGCATTTACATATATGCAGGCAAAACACTCATACACATAAAATAAAAATAAATAAAAAATAGGGTTTAAATGGAAGAAGATAATCAACAGAGGTATTTTACCCAAATAATCTTTGTATTTTAAAGCTATTTTTAAATGAGTCAAGTTTAGCACTAGGACTTTATAATAAGAACCTATATAAATGGCACATTTCATTGGAAGACAGCAAATTAAAACACGGTGTGTTAAAATCTTGATACGGAGCAATTGGAATTCTCTGTCTATGTCTCTCTGTCTCTCTGACTCTCTTTGTATTTGTGTGCTTGTGTGTGTGTGTGTGTGTGTGTGTGTGTGTGTGTGTGTGTGTATTTTGTGTGAACTTGCACATAGACCAAAGCACAACCTCAGGTGTCATTGCTAGTGTGTCTTTCCCCCCCTTTTTTTTTTTTTCAATTTTATTTATTTCTGTATGTGTATCAATGCACTGTCTGCATGCAGGTCTGTGCACCCGTGTCGTGCAATGCCGCGGAGGTCAGAAGAGGGTCTCGGATTCCCCTGGAACTGGAGTTCTCCTGGAATTGGAGTTCCAGACGGCTCTCGGCCGCCATGTGGGTGCCGGGGATCGAACCCGGGTCCTCTGCAAGAGCGGTCGGCGCTCTTAACCGATAGGCCATCTCTCCAGCCCCCCCCTTTTTGTTTTTCAAAGAAAGGTTCTCACAGTGGCCTGGCACCTACTAAGTAGGATAGGCTGGTCAGAGAGGCCCAGTGATCCACTTTTATCCACCTCTCAAGTGGTAGTGTACTAACCCTGCACTGCCATGCTTGGTGTAGTTTACATGTGACATATGCCAGGAATAAAAATGAATACTATATGACTTCACCTAAATGTGCAATGGATGTATGAGATGATAATTATACATGATGTTAAATGAATTAATAGATACACACCCCCGTGTGTGTGTGTGTGTGTGTGTGTGTGTGTGTGTGTGTGTGTGTCTTACCAGTTAAGAGTAGATAAGAGGGGGAGCTAGAGAGTGGCTCTGACTGGCTACTCTTGAGACCCCAACTTCAATTCCCAGCACCCACCGGGTGGCTAACAATCATCCTTAACTCCATTGTCAGGGGACTATAATGCCCCCTCTGTCCTCCCCAAGCACTGCTTGACACAGACCCACTTACATGCATCCAGTGAATGGACTCATACACACAAATATCACAATAATACATAAAATATTTTTGAAAAGAGTAGCAAGGAAGTTTGCCGAGCCTGAAGAGAGTAGAGGAGAGACAGGTGAAATTAATCAATTGATACAATATCACAGAAAAGAATAAAACTTGTACACAATGGCTACTGCAGATAACAATAGCATAGCACATGCTTCAAAGTGCTAAAAGAAAAGATTATGAAAGTTTTTGTCATAGATACATACAAAAATTTGAGGAGCTAGAAATGTTTAGCCATACTTAAACATTGTATAGTACATCCATGTATTGGAACATTAATCTGCATCTCATGAATATAAATACCTTTTGTTTCTATCCATTAAATTAATAAAATTAAAACTTTTAAAGGAGAACTTTTTTATAATTGATTGTTTTCTCATATACACCTTTGTACTGTGATTCTCATTTTTGTGAATGTGTAAAGGTCCACCTTCCCTTGAACAGGTGGACTGTTTGCCTTTGCACCTAGACTTCTAAAACCTGATTTTAGGAACACAGATGTGTGACATGCTGATATATACAGATTATCAAATTAAGTAAAAGATGCTTAATTCTTGACGTGTTTTCTGTCACTTAAAATATCTTGGGTTGTGAAGCTGGAGACACAATATCATCATTAACATTGTCTATGAAAAATTGGTTGAATGTTTACACAGTAACTATGTTTGTCCAAATACTGTTCTACGTACTGCTTATAACTTAGCTATTGGTTAGTTGCTTGATTGTCACATGACTAATTTTAAATCATCTCCTAATTCAAAATCTCTCCACTTGGAAAAAATCTAACATTGAACTCTGAAGGCATCTTAAGCAAACTCCCTATTTCTAGCATCCAAAAATGAAAAACTTTCAAAATTTGGTAATGTCAATTAAATAATTCATTGAATTATTTATCTTCTTTGCAAGTATCTTGACATACTTCAAGACTTCACTTAGTCTCCTATATTTTATAACCTTAGTAGCATAAAGGAGGGGTCGGGGAGAAAGCTCAGTAAAAAAAAAAAATGCTTGAGGAAGTGACTTTGACACCTAGGCCCCATGTAGATAGCCAGGTTGTGCTGGAAGGTGCTTATAATCCTAGCGCTAAGGAGGTGGAGACAGGTAAAGCCTTGACGCTTATTGGCTAGAAAGCTTTGGGTAATTGCTGAGTGTTCCAGGACTCAGTGAGAAATTCTGTCTCAAAAACCAACAGCAACAACAAAAAACAAAAACATACACAATGAAAAACAAAACAAAAAATAAAAACCAAGACGGATGGTTCATAAAAAATAATATTCAAGGTTGGTCTCTGGCATTTGTACATACACAACTGTCCACACACATACAACTATGTATAAAACCGTACACACATACACACACATACAAAGAATAAACTAAACATTAGAATAAACTAAAGCCACTGGAACAGTAAACTTAGGGAATTTATGTTGTCACAGATTATTTTCTAATATATTTTAATAGGCTTCATGGGAAACTATCCTTCACCACAAAGTCGGCTATTGCCCTTTAGTCTTAAAATTTAGTAAAATAAAAATTGATGTAAAAGTACTTTGTACCTCTATGTCACCAGGGCTTTAAAAATTATAAAGTTTGTCCCAAAGTATAATCATCCCCCAATACCATAGCCATTGGGATATTACTTTAAAGTAATTGGATTTTATTTTCAAAGTATATTCATTTATGTTACAATGATTATAGATCTATGTTTGACATATAATTTTCCATTTTAAATAAAAATAATATTGAATTCTCTAGTATCAAACCAGTGTTTATTAGGTTTATTGTACAGACCTGAATTTTGTTATTATTGCCAAAGATCTAAAACACATAATACAAAATGTGGTAAATAAACATTTGTAGTATGATATCAAAGTCAGTAAAATTTGATGTACAATAAATAGTTTTGTTGTCCTCGGAGTACTACGTCCTTATTACCACACTCAACCCATATTGGCTTTTCAATAAAACTTGCTGTTCATAAACAGTATTCTTGTTCATTAATTTCTTTTTTTTTTTTTGAGGTTTTTAAAAACCTGAAGGAAATTTTATTTCTCTTCCCCACTGGAGTCTGACCTACCCTTCTGGTGGAGGATGGAGAACTTCCTTAAAACAATCCACGTTTAAAAGCAGCCTGAGCTACAATCACAGTGGTGACATTCCAAGGGGTGAGCTATGGTGGTCAACTGGTTGAGTTGGGGATGAGAGATCAGTATTCCTCACTGAAACATCTTTTTCAAGACAGTGGGCAAGCCTGATCTCCAGCCAGGCCCAGGCCCTGATTCCCACTCATTCTCAGGCCTGCTGGAAAGAGCACACGCACCCTCCAGTTCTGCTTTTCCACCTGCTGTTCTGGAGTGGATGGGGACGGGAAGGAACTGGTCACTTCTTCCGAGCCTCGGCCTGGTTGCTCTGTCCCTTCTGGTGCTGCTGTTTAACCTGAGCCAGGATGTCTCGGATCTTCCACTGAGCCATGTGGCTAGCATAGAAATGCCTGATGATCTTAACCATGACTTGGTCGTTCTCATCTGGAGTCTGGTCTCTTGGCACTACCACCTCAGCTGCTGTCAAATTCTGCAACTCATTCACCATTTTGCCGCTTTGCCAATGATCCGGCCAGCTGCTGAAGCCGGCACCCTTATGTGGGTCTGCAGCTTCACCTCCTCCTTGGGACCAAAGAAGTTCTCTTCTTTGAGTTTGCCATAGATCCTTCCCTGAGCCTTGAATTGAGCCTCTGGGGGTCCTGTGATGATGACCATTCGAACTTTGGAGTTGGGTGTTTCCGGTGGAGCAATCTTGATGGAGGCACTGGCGAACCATGAGAGCTGCTTGATATGCTGGCCCTTCTTGCCGATGACGGCACCCATAGCCTGGGTGGGGATGAACACCTGCACCATCTCTTGCTCCGGGGCCTTCATGAAGGAACTGTAGGGTGCAGCCCTAGTAACACTGCTGGGCGGTGGTGGAACAGCACTGGATGAGGCTGGGAAGAGACCTACAGCAGCCGGGTTGAGGCCAGGGATGAGGTGAGACTGCAAGCTCATGGCGGCCACGTCATTTTCTTAGGCCTCTCGAACTTTCTTCATGATCTCCTGCTCAGCCCTGTGGGAGTTCTCAATAGCGCCCTTCACAGTGATAGTACTCTCAGGGTTGTAGAGCATGAGATCCTGCAGCAAGGAAATAGTGATTTTTGTCTCTGTGTCCTGCTCCACCTTCTTCAGGTTCCGCCCTTCTTTGCCAATGAGTCGTCCCACAAAGTTATTATGGGCCAGGATCTTCAGGGGAACCTCGTCTGCCGTTTTGGTGTCCTTTGTCTCCTTATGCATAATCTCCTAGATCATCTTACAGGCCACAGAGCAGCCTTCCCGGGTGGAGTGCACGCTGAGTCCTTTTCTGCAGCGCCTGTGTTTTCCTTCCTATGCACGTCTATCTTGGACTGGGTCTGTTTTGTGATGTTTCGAATGGTGGCACTCTCCTTGCCGATGATAGCACCAACATATTGCGTAGGCACCAGGAGCCAGAGGGGTATGTCCACTTGCTGCTGCTTCGCCGGGGCCCCTGCTGCTACAGGTGAACCCTGACGGGGCTGGCCCCGAGAGCCAAACCTCCCTGATGCCCATTCTCAGGGCCCTGTGCTATCTGCTCATCAGGTATGAATGAGACCTTCAAGGCATGGTTCTCCAACTGGTGGCCATTCAGCTTCATAATGGCTTGCCGGTCTGCTATCTGTTGGAGTAGGTGACATTAACCACTGCCTTCTCGCTCTCCGTGTTCACTTGCTCACAGTTCTCTATTGTACCATATTGATCCAGCAGGCTGTCTAGTACTTCCCATCCGAGCTGAGGTGGGATGTTCTGGATCTGAATTTTCCAACTCTTTTGTTTTTTGGGGACCGAATATTCAATCTCTAGGCGTTTTCCTTGCAGATCTACTTTCCCCGAGAAAGTTTCGACGGCCTTCATTGTGCTCGTCTGGGCAGTCCACGAAGGCGTAGCCCGACTTGACCAAGAACTGGCCGCTGTAGGAGATCTTGTGCTCCGAGAAGACTTTCTCTAAGTCGGCAGGGGACACGCTCTCCTTGAGGTTGCAGATGTAGAGCTTGTTCATGGTGGTTGTGTGCGCGCAGGACGCGGTCCCGGGCGAGGCCAAACAGGCAGGTGCAGGCTAGGCCCAGAGGAGAGCTGCAAACTTTCTGCATACCCTACCCCTGAAGTTGTCCGGAGCTCTGGGCGCCGCCCAGGGCGGGCGCTGGGCGCGCGGGGGCTGGCGCGGGGGAGTTCGGGGAGAGCGCAAGAGAAGGAAGGATCCAGGGCTCTTGGTGGGAGGCTGGATGACGCAGCAGCACGGCTTGGCTCCTTCCCTTTGGTCCGAAACCCCTGCAAGCTGGCTGGTGTGTGTTCATTAATTTCTTAGATTACAGTGTCGGCAACTAACTTCATGGCTTAAACAACCTTAACAATACACATAGCATAGCACAAGGAAAATGTTTTTTGACTGCTCACCTTGATTCAAGCCTGTCCTAAATTTAAGGAACAAGCCCTATAAGTGCTCCCAGAGGCATTAAAGAAGTGGAATGAATTGATAAAATTGATTTCCCAAAACTTCAGTAGCTTTCTTTTCTTTTCTTTTCTTTTCTTTTCTTTTCTTTTCTTTTCTTTTCTTTTCTTTTCTTTTCTCTTCTCTTCTCTTCTCTTCTCTTCTCTTCTCTTCTCTTCTCTTCTCTTCTCTTCTCTTTTCTTTTCTTTTCTTTTCTTTTCTTTTTTGTCTTTTAGAGACAGGGTCTCCCTGTATCTCCACCTGTCCTGGAACTCACTCCGTAGACCAGGCTGGCCTTGGACTCACAAAGATCCGCCTGCCTCTGCCTCCCAAGTGCTAGGATTAAAGGCGTGCACCACCACGCCCGGCTTCATTTATTTTCTTAAATCGATTTTATAGGGATTGATATCCCCTACCTATGTACCTTACCCATATACTCTTTACTACATAATGTGATTCTGATCTGTTTAAGCTCTAAAGGCAATAAAACTCATGGAGAAGTTAAGTGCGATTCTATGAAAGTAGTGTATTCTTAAAAATTAAACCTATATTTATCTTTCTCCTTCCCCAGCCATGCTCAGTTCTTGCCTTCTCCTATTAGAAATATTTGATCTTGTAAAGAGAGCCCTGCAAAAGCATAGCTGCTACTGACAAAAGTTCCCATGGATTCATCGGAAATGTTTTTTATTTGCTTGTTTGATTTACTTGTGGCATTTGATCAAAATTGAAAAAAAAATCAGAAGCCATTTCCTTTGTAATTTTATATAAAATAAGGATAATACATTATTATAATCTCTTATTAAGATACTCTTTGAAGTGACATTTAAAATTAGCTTTTCAAAAAAATGTTAGGCTGAGTGTGGTGATGTGCACCTTGAATCTCAGCACTTGGGAAGCAAAGGGAGGTGGATTTCTATGAAATAGACCCCAGCCTGAGGTACATAGTGAGTTCTGGGTCAGCTGGGGCTTCAGGGAGACCCAAGAAGAAACAAATAAAGAAGGTAAAAATAAGCCTTGCTTTACATTAATCAGTATACTTCAGGCGAAACAACATAGAGTGTAGTTATGTGTTATACATATGTATACATGTTTATGCGTGTTTACATGTGGAGGTACACTTGTCCAAGTGCACAAATAGAAGATACAGATCAATGTTTGTGTTTCCCTCCATCACTCTCTTCCTTATTTTTTTGAGACAGGGTCTCTCAATGGAATATGGGCGATCACAAATCCTCAGTTTTAGAAATTTCACTTATAAATAACTTTAAGTATGGATTCAAATTTAATTAAAGCTAAATATAATTTCTTCAGTTGCACTTACATTTATAGATCTAAAAGCCAGACCAGGGGACATGGGTCATTGGGTAAAATAATTGCTGTGCTAGAATGAAGATATAAGTTTAGATCCCTAGAGCCTGTGTAACTCAGTGAGGTAGCCAGATCTGTAATGCTAGCACTCCTACAGCGAAAAGGGACATGGAGAGAGGAGAATCCATTGAAGGCCCTTAGCAAGCTAACCTCACTTTTGTATCCAAGGTCAAAGGCCAGAACGAGACCTGCGGTTGTGGTTGTCTTTATGATTTCTACATGTTCTCTCTCTCTCTTCTCATTCAGAGTCTCATCTTCGCTCAGCATTGCTGTCAACAAGTTCCTCTCGTCATCTCGTCTTCTCTTCTCATCTCTTCTCACATTAAAAAAAAAATCGCTTTCCACACCAAAAGTTACCATAAAAAACAATTACCACCCTAACAAAGAATCTGACTTCTTTCCTTTCATCAGAATGGAATCAAATATTGCTTTTTTTCTTCTTTATTTTTAATTTTTTTTTAATTAATTTTATTAATTGATGCTTTGTGCGAGCTTTCATACATTTTTTCTCCAATTGCAGTTCAGGCTTTATTTCCTTTCCCTCGCCCCCCCTTGGTACCGCCCATACACCCATCCCAAATCATAGCATTCTGGCCAATAACTGTCCTGTATCTATTTCTCTATTTTTTTTTTTTCCCCATTTTTAGCTATAATTGATAAACCATGAGTACAAGCATCTTACATGCAATGACGATAATCTGCAGGCTGTTGTGCCCAAAACACCTAAGCCCCACCATCCAGTGGAGGTGACAGGTTGTTTGTTCAATTCAGTTTGATTCAAATGAGTGTCCAGACTACAGTTGCTGTAGTTTCAACACAATTCTACTGCACCAATCGGCAAGCCTCTTACATTTCCTACCCCCACGCCCCCTCTTCGCAGGTTGTTCCCTTAGGCTTAGAAAAGGGGCCACAGGTGGATGAGAGGCGCTAAAACAGTCCACCTCTCTGGAGCTGTTGACCTTGGACTCTGGTCAAACCATTCTTGGCTGTTTCCTTTTCATGGGCTGACAGTTTTGTCCAGGAATAACCTTACGATCTCTACTAATGAAGCACAAGAAATTAGATTATATAGGTACTTAATTGCGCATCTATTAGTTTAATGGTAGGTTACTTTTAGCTCAGACCACACCTGTTTGGATTGTAATCATGAATTTACAATTTTCCCCCTTGCTAAAATCGAGACAGGGTCTTACTGTGGCTTATTACATCTCCTAACCTGTAGAGGATGTAGTTAAGCTTGTGGCATCAGCCTGGGTTTATTTCTCCAGGGGGGAGCCCCAATAGCCAATTAGATGTGGATATACAGGCATGGCTACCTCTGCTGCACAGTATTTCCAGGCAGTGAGGTGTATCTGGTGCTGCCGATGAGCGTAATCTTGCTTGACATTCAGGGAGAACCCCATTATCTTGCCTTTACTGGGGTTAGTGCCTTTGGTAACACTCTCTTGGCATTCCAGAGGGCCATCTGTACACTTGCATGTGTGGCTCTCATACATCCCTCCCATGTTGTAACGTTAAGGTCTTCGGCAGCAGGGTCTATTGCCTCTCCTCCTGTAGGTATCCAAACTTAGAGGCAAGGAGGCCCTTACCGTTTTGTGGGGGGCTGGGATCCACCTGCCAACATTCCACCTGGGTAGAACACAATTCCATTGCTGATGATCAGAGCTCTCCTGTTATTAATATATTTTGGCCTGAGTGCATAGCCCTAGGACTTTAGTATTATAGTTTGGTTGTGAATGCAGAGAGTAATTCCCTTCACAGTTTGTCCCATGTCTAGTAGTTCAATTTAAAGAGAAAGCAGTTTTACCGGTTTTTTTTTTAAAAAAGAGAATTTTTCACTTCTATTGTCTCCAATTTAACAGTTTGGGACGACTCATCATTGTCATATTTCCTTTCCTTTTGGTGGGGGGAAAGGGGAACACTCATCCATTGCTTGGTGGGAATTAAACTTGTACAGCACCCATATGGAAGCAGTGTGGAGAAACCTTAGAAGACTCAAAAATGAGTCCTCCATTTGAACCCAGTCAACCACTCCTGGGTAATATACTCTCACATAGGACACACAATTACTTGCAAAGATACATCACCGCCTATGTTTATTACACTGCTCTGTTCACAATAGCAAAAGAGCTGGAATCCAGCCCAGGTGCCCTTCAACTCACTGACGAGTGGATAAAAAATGTGGTACATGTATACCTAATAGGATCTACTATGCAGCGTAAAGAGGTGCAACATCAAGAAATTAGTAGGTAATGGATGGAGCCTGAAGACATTATGTTAAGTGAGTAACACAGTCCCAAGAAAACAAAACGACACAATGGTGTCCCTGCATATGTGGATTTGCTAGACTAACAACCCAGTATAAAATATTTCTTCCATGGGAGAAGGGAGGAGATAGTAAACAAGAAGCAGAAAGACTTGCATCAAAGAAAATGGCGTGAACATGGTGAATTGAGAGAAGGGGGGATGGGTGGGAGAGGACACGGGTTGGATAGATTCGATTAAGGCATATTTAATTGAGTGAGCCTCAGCAAGTACCTAAGTTTTCCGTAGACACGTTGTCTACAGGACACATGGGTGTTTTAGGACTCTGTAAAAAGTAAAAATAAACATGTGGTATATTAAACAACATTGGTTTACAGAATTTGAATCTGATAAAAATGGTCAATGCATTCTTGAATTGAAATGGAGATATATTCGCTGTTGCCCACACAATAATGACTTTAACATAAAATCTTTAGAGCAAGAACTTGGGATTGCACACATACAAATGTTCTCTATAATCTGTTCTACAGTTAGTAACCTTGTAGCATTCTCTTTTTTAAGATGATTTAACTAAAACATTAAGTTTGCTTCCCAAGTTTCAATCATATATAGTCCCCAAAACAACAATGGGTGAATTTGATGCGTATCTATGCCTTGACTCCACCTATATCATGTATAATACTATACTCTTTCTTCTGGAGACTCAACGCTAAAAAAAAGGGGGGGGGATTACAGAACAGACATGAACCTTTTCATGCAAAACCCCTTGCAATTCAAAATATTTAAAACAACTAATGGGAAAAGATTTTGTTTGTTCCACAGGACAAAACGTCACCAAAATTAACGGCTGAGAAGATGAAAGATACAGGTTTGCATTGAGTAGGAATGTACCAAAAAGTGACAGACTGGAAAAGGCTGACGCCGTCTGAACATTCAAAAGGAAGAGAATAGGCCTCGATTGCCATAAAACATCGAAACCCCCTCTGTGGAGTGCCTACATGGTAAGACTTATTGTTATAATGAGGTCCTAATGAAATTACCTTCTAGGTGCCACAGAGGTTCTGCCATATGAGAGACTCTCTTGCCTTTTTTTGTTTTTTTTAACAATAATAATATTTTTTTTTTGTAGTACAAGGCATCCTCATGTAAAACCAATTTGCAGCAGTTGTCCCGAAACCCACACAGCACCCAAGGGTCCCACCATCGCTGTGGGGGCTTGTATGTACAATGAAGTTGATCATTAATAGTCCAGTCTATAATTGCTTGTGAGTTTTCACCAATTCACTCGATCAATCGCAGTCCCTTACATTTACCATGCGCCCCTTTATGCAGATTGTTCGACTTAGGCTTAGAAACAAAGGGCAGCAATTTGGACTGAAAGAAACAGGTTACTTTTTGGAGCTGTCATTTTGGACTACTGGTCAGTTCAGTTGGCCTGTTTCCTTCATGGGGCTGACAGTTTGTCCAGGAATAACTTTCAATCCTACTAATGACAGCACAGCTAAATTCGAACATTATGTATTTAAGAGCATTTCCTATTGATTATGGTAGGTTACTTTGGTATGAGACACAGATGTTCTTGGATCTAGAATGTTGCATTTTTTTCTGTTAAAATATGATAGGATATAACTGTGGCTTATAAACATCTCCTCAAACCTTTTTAAATACAAGATTGCAGAGTCCTCGCCTGAATCCTAACCACTATGTTCCTCTCTTATTGATACATTGCTAAAGTCCATTCCATAGATTTAAAACCCTTAGATGTAATCCTATGGTGTGTTCTATCATATAGGACATATTAATATTTAATGTTCCTAAAAAAGAGAATGTAAATTATAAATTCTTTTTACCGAGCTGTTCTGGGACTTTAGACATGTACTCCGACTACAATGTGCTGATATCTAATGCTATCGCATTATTGACTATATAGATTGATAGTTTCATAAACGCCGGACATTCAACCATAATTTACGTTAAAGTATGCTAATGGTATTCGTTAGCTATATATTTATTCCAGATTTTGTAATTTGTTATTATGTGGATATATATCTATATATATATAATTCCATATTTTGTAATAATATAAAATCAATATGTGAGTCCTACACAAAACTTTTACCTTTTAGTGCCGCAAAGTTTTAATACGAGCAGACTTTCTTACCTCGCCCCCGCATAGAGACAAGGAGAAATTGATGAGATGCAGGTCGTTCTCAACTGTGAAATGGAGAACAACATATTATAGAACGTAAATCTCTTATAAAACTCAGTAAAACTGACTTCTTTAATTGACTAATAGACATCAGGATGTGAAAAGGATTATTCTCTATCAGAACCAAATATAAAACTAAAAAGTCTCCTTAAGCTATGCCACTTGAGCAAAATGTATTAATACACGGAGTTCTAGATTCAGTAATGATTATTCTGCCAGGTATGTTGGCAGGGGATCCAGGCCCCCAACAAAAGGTAAGGCTCCTTGGCCTCCAACACTGGGGATTAGCCTGCAAGAAGAGAGGCGATTTAAGGCCCTGCTTCGAAGACCTGACGTTAACATGGGAAAGATCATCTGAGACCACACATGCAAGTGTTACCAAAGTGTCTCTGGAACCAGAGAGATGTTAATCAAAGGCCACTAAACTCAATAAAGCAAATGTCGGGTCTCTTGAGTCAGCAAGAACCCCTCCATCAGCACCAGCTACACCTCAACTGCCCTGGAAAAACTGATGATGCAGAGGCAGCCAATCATGCTGTTATAATCCCAAAATCTAATTGGCTATTGCTCTCTCCTTGGAGGAATAAAACCCACGGCTGATGCCACAGATTACATCCTTAATGGTTAGGAGATGTTATAAAGCCACAGTAAGCACCTTGTCATAATTTAACAGAAAAAAATGTATTCATGGATTAACATACCACAACATCTGTGTCTATACAACAAAGAAACCTACCATAACAATTAGTGCTGTTTAATACCTATATATCTAATGGCTTGTGACTTCAATTAGTAGGAATTGAAAGGTTTTCCTGGACAAACTGTCAATCCCATGAAAGGAAACAGCTAGAATTGACCAGAGTCCAAGACAACAGCTCCAGAGAAAGTAGACTGTTTTGCTTCTCATGCACCTGTGCCCCTTTTCTAAGCCCAGGGAACAATCTGCGGAAGAGGGGGGCGTGGTAGAATGTAAGGGCTGTGATTGGGGTGAATGGTGAAAGTACAGCAATATAGTCTGGACACTCATTTGATCAACTTTATTGAACATACAACCCCCCCTGCTGGATGATGGGACCCATGGGCTGTGTGGGTTTGGGCACAACTGCTTGCAAATTGGTTTTACATGAAGGATGGTTGTACTCATAAATTATCACTTATTGTTAAAAAATGAAAAAAAAAACTGAGAGAAAGTTGCAGAACTGTTATGGCAGAATGCATGATCCGGGATGGGGTGGGGTAGGGTGGGAGGAAGGGAGGAGGAAATATGCCTGAACTGAATTGGAGAATGATGTATGAAATACACAAAGCATCAATAAAACAAATGAAGAAAAAATAATATAAAACCAAAGGGGAACAAAAAAGAGAGAGAGAAAAACCTACTCAAAGAACTGACCAAAACAGTAAACCTGTGCACTGAAAAGGTTATAAAAGGCTGAGAAAAAATGCAAGACAGGACTTGTGTATGAGCTCTGACGGGGGGCAGGGGGGGAATGGGTCTAAATTTGATTAAGAAATGTATGAAATGCACTCAATAAAAATTAAAAAGTTAAAAAAGAAAACAAAGTGAAAAATCAAGATTGAAAAGTATTTTTGTAACCAATGGTGTAATATACATAAAATATTTGTATTTTCCATGTGTAAAGCTCCATACTGTTCCAAATTGATGTGTTATTGTTATTTATACTGCACAGTAAAATGCACACTGCATTTTACTCAGTAAATAAAACATGCCTAACAAAGGGGAAAAAATCAATGTCCTTGGAAGTTTTAATGTTATTGACAAGTCAAAGAATAACATGATATAAAGCAGGCACTCCTAGAAATGGCGTGATGCTTTGCAATGGTGTTTATTGGTCCTGAACACAGTGAGAGGAGATAGCACAGGTATACGGAAAGCTGATGCTTCTTGGGCATACAGAAAATGTGAAGAAATGGAATTAAATTAGGGCAGAGAAATTATAGAGATGGAGATTAACAGTAGCCAGAAAAGAGTTCAAAGAGCCCAGAAAGAAACTTAAGGAACTAGTTGAATTCTCTGGGGTAAAAAATTTTTAAAAATCATCGCAGAATTTAGATGTCCCAAACAATTTTGTTTTCTTCCTGAATTGTTGCTGTCAGCTCATTTTAATAAGAGTTTGGGGCAAGGGGTTGAGGACATTCATTCATTGAACACATCAAGCTGCTACCTTTCTTTCTAGTTTTTTAGAACCAAGGGTGGCTTTTATATTTCAAATAATTGAAAAAATAAAACAATGGATGATAGATGAATGGTATATATATATATATAATTAAAAATTTTTGCCCACCAAATAGTGGATTGGATGTCAGTATGGACATTGTGGTTTTTTGCTTAGATATATGGTATAGATTGCAAGAGCAGTAGCTGAATAGTTGATGGTGGGAGTTTACTGTTCAACAAAGCTGGAAACATGGTCTGGAACTCACTAGCCCTTACCCCTAGATGCCATGTGTTAGCCTCCTCTTGGCACATCTATATTTGTTGTGTGTGTGTATTCGACCAGAGCTCTATCACTGAAGGGGTGAGTCAACGAGAATAGACGCGGTCAATGCTGGGAAAAACCACGGCAATGGTGTGCCGTTACTAGTTATATATTATTATATATAATATTATAATAATTTTTTAATACTGTTGCTATAATTTTGCGCTTGTGTGTGTATGTTTGTGTGTAGGGTACACTTACCCATATATGCACAAGTGGAGGCCATAGGTCAATGTTTCTCTTTTTCCATCATTCTCCACCTTACTTTTTGATTTGGGGTCTCTCAATGAACCTGGACTTCACCTTGATCAGGCCAGATTTCCTTGCCAGGAATTCTTGGGAGTCCACTGGGATCACAGTTGTGAACCTCCTCCCCAGATTTTAACACACGTGCCGAGGATCCAAACTCAGATCCTCTTATTTTTTCCCATTAAGTCATCTCCCATGCACACATCAAAACTTTTTAGAAACATAGTTTCTACCAACTCACTTTTCCTAGACTCATCTAACTTAAAAAAATGGATGAAACAATAAACTACAGGGACATCTCAATAAAAAGTACACTCCTATTCGCACGTTGTTAAATAAATTGATGGTTAAAATAGGAGTGATACTCTCCTCATCCTGCAGATCCCAGAAGTCTGTAGAGTTGTATGTCTTTTATATAACGACATATTTACATATATCTTATATATATTCTCCTGTATGCTTTGTGTCTGTTCTAGATTATTCTACTTAGTACAATGGGAATGCTATGTAGATGGTTCCACACTGTTTAGGAAATAACAGCAAGGTAATGTACAACCTATTTAAATTTTTTTTATTTTTGAGATTTTCATAGTTGTATACAATAAAATATGATCAAATGTTCTCCCGATTTTACTCCATCAATTTTTCCAACATGCCCTCCCTGAACTTCGTGTTTTTTTTGTGGGGGGGTCTTTTCAAGACAGGGTCTCCCTGTAGCCCCAGCTGTCCTGGAACCCACTCTGTAGACTAGGCTGGCCTTGAACTCACAAAGATCCGCCTGCCTCTGCCTTCCGAATGCTAGGATTAAAGGCGTGCACCACCACGCCCGGCGTGTTTTTTGTATTACCTGCTAACTCCAGTTATTGCTGCTCATATGTGTAGCACTATGGGTGTGAAGCAATCAACTGGAGCATGGGAAAAGAACCAGTAGTCACATGGTCAGCAGCTACGAACTATACTGGAAAAAGTTCTAACCATAGTTTGTTGAATCCGTGGATATGGAATGCACAGATACTGTGTATTCCCTATCCATGTATGATTTAGTGTGGCCTCTATTTTGGGATCATTAGATAAATAATCTTGAAATTGTAGTAGCTAAAATTTAGTACTTGACTATTAGTGATAGATGCTTAAAAGATCAAATTTTCTGTATTATTATTTAGCTTAATATTATATATTTACCAAGAAGTTATATGGTTCAGTAAACAGCAGTTTTAAATAACAATTATAAAAATAAAAGTATGTGCTGACATAAAAACCAGATAAGTCTTTCTATTATATCATCTAAATAACTTCTAGCTTTAATGAATACAGAATGTTTCCAGCCAATATCCTTGCTTCCTGTCAAATGTGGCGATTGAGTACTTGATTGAGTACTTGGAATTTACCTACTTCATGGGCTGTAACAAACTGAATTCTCATGGATGAGTTCAACAAAAAGGGGAATGCAGAATATCTTAATGGTTTTTGTGCTGATTATAATGTTGAAATAATATGATTTAAATATGTCATCTTTAATAAAGTACATTATTGAAATTAATGTTATGAGCTTGTTTTTATTATTTTAATATGGCTGTATTAGGACAAAAATCACATGCATGACTCAAGTCACATTTCTTTTGGTATAAACAATATATATATATATATATATATATATATACACATATATAATTGCAATTAGGAATAACAGAATAACAGTACAGAATGAGCCGCCTTATTATAAAGTCATAAGACTTATTAACATCATCTGAATTTATTTTAACAAAGTATATGAGGTACAGTATATTTAATTACTATATTTATTTCTTCTTAAAACCATTATGTAAATTTTGACCAATATTTTAAACAAACTGTCCTCAGCAGCAACTATCAGCTTATGTCAGAAATGCCATCTCCAACACTCAGAAGAAGCTTTATGTGTCCTAATTCCATTTTGTATCCATGTTTAATGGAGCCCATGCAGGTTAAGGTCACAGGAATCTGTTGTGCAGTAAATGGGCACTATTGTTTTGTTTGAAGATTCTTGGCTTGTCTAATAATTATGGCCCTTAATTTTCATATCATAGAAACCTATTTTTATTAACTTCCCATGTGATGAGGGCAACATAGTGAGACCTAGGCTCAAAGAACAAATAAAAAATAACAAAATAAAAATAAACAAAGTAGACTTCTGTGAGGTCAGAATGAGTGGAATGCTTGAATCCATTAAGAAGTGAAATCTTAGTCCCTGCATAATGAAGCACAATCTGCTTTCCAAAGACCTTACCTGTAGCAGCTACTTGGAGACTGAGGTTATCTATATGCCTAGCTATGGAAGATATTCTCTTTGCATATTGCCTATATCTCTCTGGTTACTTTGCTTCAGGGAATTCTTCAATGATGTCCATGCTTTTTTTTTCCCCATAATTTTCTCTTAATCCTGTTCAGTATCAGTGCTCCCAATTTCTTGCATTATATTCTGTTCTTGAGAGTACTTAACCCAGAATCTTATCTTTGTCCCTTTCTTACAAAGAACAAAGAGCAATAGCCCTTGATTAGTTTCCAAATTATCTTTAGTCTTAAAAAAAGTTTAAGCCTTTTCTAGACACACAGAGAAGAATGAAAATCTTTTTGCTGTATTGTGGAAGATATTTTGCCACTCATATAAGAAAAAAAAAACTTGATAGGATCTTCCTAAATTCAACTACAATGTTAATAATTTCTATGAAAAAATAATTAGTTATGAATGTGAAAATAACATTTTATGAACTGACAGTAATAATAATCAAACTTTAACCATTCTAGGAGAATAAATTATATTTTATTCCCTGATATAAAGAGATGCTAGAAGAAAATGAAACCAGACTGCGAGAAGCATTTGATAGTACTAGATACATTAAAGTATTTTAGAACCTAAACTTAAATAGTAAATAATTAAATTAAAATAATTAATTAAATTTTAATATAACTATTAAAAGACATTGCTAATTTTATCAATATTATGATATATTTGCCATTTGACAGCTATTTGTATCATTTTTCATTTGTCAATATTTTGATTCTTCCTGTAAACCACCATTGATGCTCATATATAATTGTGTGCTTATATTATTAAACTCTCTGATGTAAGGAAAATTGCTGAAGTAAAGTATGTCTTAAGCTCCATAAAACCTAGATGTATTTCTGCTTTTCTTTTACCCTGGTTGACTCTTGAAAACCATTTTTTTTTTGTATTTGGTAAATGTGTTTTTTTCTGTTATTCATAAAATGTTTTGTTATTATTATTTTTGTGTGTGTGTGCATGTATCTTTGTCTTTTTTCTGTGCTGTGTATTTGTGGATGCATGTGTGGAGGTCAGAGGACCAATTTTGGAGTTTTGAACTCATACGTGTTCTCTCGTATGAGTTCCAGGGATTAAAATCAGGCAGCTGCCAGGCTTGTAAGGCAAGTGCTTTCTGTCACTGAACCATCTCACTGACACTGTGTCTTATTTTTAAAATTCAATTGTTTTTATGACTTCAAAAAAGCAGACCAAGTTTGGCTGGGGAAATGGCTATTCTTGAGAGGATCCAGGTTCTATTCACAGCACCTACGTGGTGACTAACAACCATCTGTAACTCCAGTTTTAGGGGAATTCCGCACCCTATTCTGACCTCTATGGGCATTGCATTTCATGAGTGTGCTTATATACATGCAGGCACACACTCACACACCCACACCCACACAAAATAAAATATTTCAAAATATACAAAAATAAAATATTATTTTATCTGTCACTTAAAACTATTTTATACTAAAATATTAGTTATTTGTGTTTCACAATGAATATTTCGAAACATTTAACTGAATCTCTAGACCATTTAAAACTTAAAAAAATTCTTTTCCTAAATAACAACTGCTTAAAATACTTTTATTTTACCTGATCTCATTAAATTGCCCTAATTAGTCATGAGGCAACAGGTTGTAATATATAAAGTAACAATTTAGAGGGTTTTATAGAACAATACAGAATAACAGGGGTTTAATTTTTATGCATCATTTCTTCCAGAAAACACATCATGAGGGGAAATAGCTTTGAATAAGTTCAGTGAGGGTTGCCATTTAGTTAATTAACTTAACCATTTTCATTAGCAAACTAAATATTGACTTTAGAATAATGTCTGCTTAATTTCTTTCAGGGAATGAATATGTATGAAACACTGTCAATGGTAAAGCAAAAATAAAGTTACTATTAGGTAAGAAATAAAAAAGTAAATTATGGGAATAAGTCAGAAAATTATACAGAATTTATTCACAGTTGGTTACAGCATGTTGCTCCAAACTTTGAAGATATGGCCTTGGCATGGGCGCATTATTTTAGCTGCTTAGCACAGGATTTATAATAATCTCAATTTTATAAGAACACATTTCTAAATTGGTTAGAGAAGACTAAAACAATGCATAAATTCAATGCACCGAATATAATTTTCTGCTTCAGTTGAGAAGCTAGTCTTCTGAAAAACAGAGTTAGTTTTTAAACATTTTTTGGTTTTATTCATTTTATGTGCCTTCATATTAGAATAAATAAAAGCAGCAGGCTCCTATTGATTTTTAAAGGGAGAATTCTAATTCATAAGAAAGCAAGCAAAGTCCATTATTACCAACTTATGAACACAGACATTATAAAAATGAAAGAATGGCAGAAGATGAAGGACAAGTAGATTTTTTACTGTGATTTTTCAAATGTAGTTTGTTGTTTCAAGGAGTTAGAAAATGGGAAGGCTTATAAAAATTTTAATTAATTTTAAATATGACAATAAACATTTCAGAGAGCAAGGACTTAGTTTCTTAACCAAAATATTATTGGCATATCACAAAGCAATATCAAATGGACTGGGTTTTATTTTAATATGTATATCCAAGGCCTATAGTAGCAAATCTATCAAATAAGCATCTTAAAAGTCATAATTGTTAAATTTCATTTATATATTTATAATATGGAAATAGAGATCCGGATCCCAGCAGTTACAATATCTCTGCTATACCTCACACAGACTATACAATGTCCATTAGTAAGAATAAAATTAGACTACTTCTGTGTTACCATTTTGTCCCCAGTTTCAATTGGCTTTCATATCAAAATTACTAAGTCTAAAACTGAAATTAGGTGTAGCATAGTAAAGCTAGTAAGGTCACTTGGGAGGCAGAGGCAGGCGGATCTTTGTGAGTTCAAGGCCAGCCTGGTCTACAGAGTGAGTTCCAGGACAGCTGGGACTACAAGGAGACCCTGTCTCAAAAAGACCCAAAAAAAAAAAAAAATGCTAGTAAGGTAAGGGTTGGAAGGCCTTGATTTAATGATCTACTTCAGCACTTCCATCTTACTTGATCTCAGTGGTATAGGATGACTTCTGTAAGGACATGGCCTGTTTCAGAGAATGAAGCTCCAAATTTTCACGTGCCTTTACTTGGTATGTCCTCTTCATGTGTCCTTTTTACCCAAGGCTTATTTTATCTTACGTTGTACTTCCACTTAGATGGAGCCTTTCAATTTGTATTTTTCTGGCAGGAGGATTGTTCTAGGCATTGTCAACTGCACTATCAGACACACACACACACACACACACACACACACACACACACACACACACACAAAAGAAACAAAAACAAAACAAAAACCAGAAACCAAAACAAAAATCCCTTTCAAACTGGCTTTTAGACATTGAATTACCATCAGAAATACTTTAAAATCTTCATTGCCTCCAGACTAAGTGCCCTAAAATAAAACTCAATTCCCTTCTAGATGAATTTCTTATATGTAAATATAGGGAAGGGTCAAACAATCCATTCCCTACTAGAAATGCTCCGACATTCTTCCAAAGAGACACACTTTGCAGAATCAAGACCACCATTTACAAACCAATTATTGATGAGATAAGGATATATCTCACTGCAGTTCATGGGAAGAGCATTAGGGTAACATGTATGAGGCCTGCATTCTATCCCTAGCACTGAATAATAATAATAATAATAATAATAATAATAATAATAATAATAGTAAATAATAGAAGCTCTTAATGGGAAAAGTTATAAATTAGGAAATACCTCTGATGAGTCTATATTAGAAGCAGTTGACTCTATTTTCTTTAATGGGAGAGAGCTGTGCTCAATAATCATTAGTGACCACCACTGTCTTTAGTCAGAAGATACAGATTCAAAGTTCCTTAGTTTGTCATCTAAAGATTTAAAAACTCCTGTTCAAACATATCTTTCCAGTTTTGAACACAATCACCTCAATTTATTTGGGAGTAATGATGCCATGATATTTTGTTACAGTCTTTCCACTTGTAATTGAGTGTTTCAAATCTCACTGCAAAATGGATCAGTAGCTACATGAGATGTCAGTTATCTTATTGGTCCAAATCTACAATATATTTTAGAAAACAATTATCTGTCCTTTGGCATCTACATTAAGTCTATCTATCCTCTGTTGCATTACTCTGACTTCTGTCTCACTACAATCTGTGTTTAAGTGTTTCTACATAACTCTTTATATTCTCTAGTCTATGATTAGCATAAAGAATCTTATTAATATGAGGACATACATTAAATGTCCTGTAGTATGCTAAAATATACACATAAATTTAAACATATAGGTGTCCAACAACCTAGTATTTTTGTACATTATTCATTTACTGATAAATGGTAATAAACTCCAAATAGCATTTGGTCAATGATGGCCCACAAATCGGATGATAGTCTCTTAATATTAAATGACTGAGTGATGTCACAACCATTTGGTTTCTTTAAGCACAATCCTATGGTGTTTATGAAACAGCAAATTTCTCTGAAGATGTGTTTTTCATAATATATACAGTTGTAAAACATGATATTCTGAAATGAAGATATATTGCTAAACTGAAGCTAATTAGCATATACATTACCTCATATACATAATTTTATGTGGTGAGAATAGTAAAAATGTATTGTCTTAGAATTTTTCAGGAATACAATATATTATTAGCTCTAGTGATCTCTGCTATTTAAATATACATTTAAAATAGTATCATGTGCATGATCAATTTCTAATTATTTATTCAGTGCCTAAGCTCAATGTTTTACTCCTCTAATTTACTTACTATGAAAATGAACATTTCTGTCACTCAAACACTTCAAAGTAATTTCTCATTAGAAATGTCTAGCAACCTAAGTATCAAAATGGTGATTATTAAGGCTGGCAACATAATAAAATATTCATCCTATAAATTTCTGTCTTCAAAGGTTAATTCTTTAAATCTCTTTTGATATGCAGAGTTCACTGAGAAAGTGAACGCTGCTGTTACTTAGCAACATGTTGATCTTAAGGTCAGTTAACATTGCTGAACTTGGATTACTTTTTCTGAACAAAGGAAACAATGCCTACTCCTACAACTTTTGTGAGGCTCAAATGAGATGATGGAAGAGAAATAATGTAAATATATATATGTGTGTGTTTATAAACTGTGAAGTTAAAAAAGCTGTTTAATATATGTTGATATCACCAGTATTCCTGTTATTTAAATCAATAATCTATTAAAAAGGATTGCATTGTAAGAGCACATTACTTGGCTACTTTGTGCTGATTTCATACTTAAAATTAGTCAACATTTAATAAGTATGGTACTGAAAATATACTTGATATTAAAACATAATCATTCACCAATCATTTTTGAGCATCTCTTAGATTTAAATAATTGTATTTCTGAAATTCAAGAGTTACATCTCTTAAACTTCTTGTTCTTCATCTGCGTTGTTTTTCTTGGCAACACTGTATGAAAGTAGACACAAAGTGATTTTTTTTCCTATTAAGATTTCTGTTTGCTATTGATTGCTTGATTAAATCCAGTAGAGATTTAGAAGAAAAATTTTTGCCCAACACAGTAAAAACAATTCAATGCTAATTTATTCACTGGATAATATATATTGTTTGGTTAATCTAATTTCTCCTCCACAGAGAGAGCCCTGGTAGTTTTCTAAACAGTTTTGAGGGTAAAGTTTATCTAGAATAATGTTGGCAAATAGAAGTTCAATGGGAGTCACACATGTAACTTTACATTGTGTATTTTCAGAAAAGTTTATGAAAAAGAAATATTAAAAGCAAATTTAAAAGTACATTCAACAATATAGCTTGAGATATTTTACCTCATTACTATCTTACTAAGATTTTCCCACCCCTTTCTCTCATTGTATCCATGTTTACACTTAAACCCAGGGCTTTAAACAAAGGTAGGTAAGCACTGTATTTTTGAGCCATATCCTCAGCTCTGCAGCTCAACTTCCTGTGTATTAATCCCATTTCAAGCTCTCATCTAGTAGACTGTGTCTACCATAGTGGAAAGCACTGAACTGCCAGGAAATATTGGCTATATTGTCCAAGTTTCTGACAAAAAAACATTAAACTTTGTTCAAATATGAATTACTCAGCTTTTTCATGACTTTTCCCTCTCAAAAACATTTAATGTAATAAATCCAGCCATGTTAGATATATTGAAGGCATAGTTTGAAAAAATGAATTGTGAGAATCATTGTCACAATAAATGAAGCTTCATACCACTCCCCCTCTGAAGTGGTAACCTCATTATTTTAAAAAACATTTCTAAAAATAATGCTGTGAATACCAAATTCATATGTGAATATAAAACTCTATAGATGAAAATGTCTACTTAAAATTACATTATAGATGAAATATTATAGCCTTATCACTGTCATATTTTTACATTTCTATTAGTAATAAAATTTCATTAACAGGGGCAGAGCTCTTCATGAATATTGTAAGAATTAAAGCTGCTGTCATCTACATGAGTTCTTAAAATAAATTTAAGCGAAAACTAAAGATATCCCTACCTTTCATTGTGAAGTATTTTCCATAATACTCTTGAAAAATGTATCTGGAATTTCAGGAACATTTTTTTAAAAAGAAAATCACTATATACTGATAAGTCAGAGTTGTAGTAATAGGAGATATTTTGTATGAAAATTATTTAATTTTGAGTCACTCATATTTTTAAGCCTTTTTGGTTTCAGCTCCACAGCCCTTCAAAAGGAAAAGCACACAAAATCCCCTGCAAATCATTTCTGAAATAAGGCTTTTGAAAAACTAGGTTTTCCTCATTCCATATATTTTTAAATATAGAACCATAATTTCAATCTCTTAATATGTTATTGCACATAGATGATTCTAACAACTGTTTCCTTAATTCTAAAAATAGTGTTTTATACCAAAAACATAGACTTGGAGACTTCTAGAAAATTTGCTACATTTTCTAAGGGCAACAATTGGAAGGAAGGGGGCTGTGCAGGGCATATTTTAAGAAGGGACAGAATAATCTGTACTCACTATGATTGGTCCCTTTGCACATTTCATTTATATTGAGAGTAGGCAAAATTTGTAACTTGTTTACAGCAAATAAAATATGTCAGATACAATAGGATATTGTGCAGTTAGGCTACCTGAGATTGTAATTTTTATGTTCTTAGCAGACTATGCCTTGCTCTGCTCACTCTGGTTTAGATAAGACAGTCTGCTAGGCTGGAGAGGCATATATGCTAAGGAACCAAGAATGGTTTCAGACCACAAGAAACTGAGGATTTCATCAAACAACCCTGTTGAAACTGAATCTAGCCAATATCTCTGTGAGCCTGGAAGCAGAACATTCTCCAGTCAAGCTTTTGAATGAGATCCTCACTCTGGATAAAACAAGGCCTGCTGTTTCAGAGAGACTTGAAAAGCAAGAACCACAATATGTAGGCCCAAACTCTTGATCCACATATTTCTTGGAATACACACACACACACACACACACACACACACACACACACACACCATATGTGTGTTTTAAATCGGTGTTTTGTGCTAGTTTATTATAGGGCAATAGATAACTAGTAAATAATCTTAGGATATCTTAAGAAAATGAGATAATGTTTACAGAAATAACAGGAAGGTGAAGTTATAGGTTTTTAATTCAAAAGAATTGCAAATGTGGGAACAAACCATGTATGAATGAATTACTGGGAAATATTTTTAAATTGTTCAGTGTCTGAAGAAAGAGAACAAATATATGTTCAGATCAATTTAAATAGCAATGTTTTATTATGAATTATTTCTAAATGTCATTCTCAAATTTTAAATAGAGCAGTACTTAAGATGAATGCTATTGCTTGGTCTTCTGTTTGTAATTCACTATTTTCCATTTGATACAGTCAATTTATCTTTGTGTTATTTCTATTTCAGACATAATTTTGAGTGTTCATAACCTCACATACTTAAAAATTCCACAAACTTTGCTTTTAGGTTATGTGGTGTTTTAGAATTCCAAACCAGTTTTAATTTAATTTAATTTATTTACTTTTTTCTGTGTTTTTTTTTTGGGGGGGACAGTGAATATTGTCACTGTGCACAGTAGATTTCAGAGGAGAACTTGCAGCAGCTGGTTCCCTCTTTTCATTATGTGTGTTCAAGGGTCATTAGCTCAGGTCATCAGACAAGTACTTTTAGCCAATCAGCCACCTTGCTGGCCTGAGAATCACTCTTTGAGAAAATAAAAATGAAAGGCATATTTCTCATCTTTTCTCGAAATTATGCATGTCAAATTGTATGCATGATTTATTTTGAAATGTTCATTAAAAGACATGATAAAGAAAAGCCATATGTGACAATATAAGTGGAAAATTGCCTACCTTGTTAATGTTAACAAGTAAAACCATAATTGGTAACACAATATGTGGAGGGTGATTTCACGTAAATGAAAACAGTAAATTACGGGACAGTGCAAGTGAAATGAAGAAGGGAGCAAAAGAGCAAAAGAGATAGGTCTGCCTAGGATGAGATAGTGTGGGAGAAGTAAAGAATAAATTACAATATGGAAATCGAGGTCCAGCACACTATCATATGGCATGGAGATGATGAAAACATTTTTGAATTGACTTCTGAAAACTGCTGAGGAATGCAAAAATTGAAAGTGATAAATAATAGGTCTATATCCTTTCCAATTTGACATTTTGAGATGCATGAAAAATTGAGAAATAAGTTTTAAAGTGATTCGTAAGATCTCAATTTTATGAAATTAAATTATTTTTTTTCAGAGTTTAAACTTTATTGTATAAAATGTCAACTGAATCTTACAGAAGGTCTTAAACATGGTACTCAATGAAGTTCCTAAAATGTTATATTTTTCCCAATTCATTTTTCCCATCAAATCTGAAATTATACACTTCCATTTAAGTCAGACCTATAGACATTTCTCTATTGGGGCAACTTTGAAAGTGAAAAGGTAGAAAATTATTTTATTGCCAAGCATAAAAGTCTTTTATAATTATGTAGTGATCTGTGACCTATGTGATTTTGAAGTTACTTTAAGATGGTATATGTCAACATGTGTTGGCAGTGTTTCCGACAGTACACTAAGGACATTGGGTTCATTAAGTTGGACTAAGCGACCATTCTTGAATGGATTTTTCAAGACCATTAACCCAGTGAAAACTCATGATAGTCTTTGTACATAAATAAAAAATTCAAGTCCTTCCAAAAAAAAGATGATATATGTCTTTTAATCATTTTGACAGAAATATTATATCAAATAAATATATTCTCATTAAAATTTTGAGAGCTCTCCTTGTAGAATCTCAGTTATCTAACTACCACACAGTTGAATCTAATTTATTCACCATACAGCTCCATTGTTCTAGGAAACCTTATTTTTACCATTCCATCTCACATTATACTTTATGTTCACATCTAATTTTGCTCTTATTCTCAGTTTCGAGTTTTTACCTTAATAATAAACCTTCCAAAACAGGGCATTCATTATGAATTACATTTCCTTCTCTAGTTGTATTCATGTTTATTTGGGAAAACATAATCCAAATGATATAGAAAGAGATAAAGGTCAAAGAAGGAAAAATAAATGTATTTGCATCATTACATGGTATAAAATTAAAAATCACTAATATGGAACTCCTTAAACTGATGTCCATGGTCACCCTATAAGAACTTGCATATAAAACATGACTACCTTAATTTACTTCTTCCCAGACGTAGACCCAGAAGCAAGTATTTGAACTCAGGTAATTTTTATATATGATTTCAGAATATACCACTTCAGTATGGAAACAAGTCACTAAAAGTTATGATATCTAGTGAGTTACCACTATGAACAAGTGAGTACTGCTTCAGAGCTGTGGGAGATGATGCAGGATGCAGGATGCAAGATGCAAATTCCAGAGTACTCAGACCTGACAGACAAGGAGGATAGTGTACTTATATACCAATTCTGGCATCAAAGGATCAAAATGCCCTCTGAATTTCTGCTGTATTCCCAAAATAAGGAGAGAAAGAGCAAGCAAAGAAAAGCATACACTGGTAGCTGGATTTCAAGCACCATATACAGAAATGTTATGTGCACATATTGGACAGTACTTACTACTTTATTGTACTTAATATACTTTTTGCTTATATGGTGTTAACAACCTGCCTATATTTTGAAAGCCTTGACACTTAACCGATAAATATTGAGCTTGATTAACTGGCTAAGAATTCAGGTCTAAACAACTTTTTACATATGAGTTGGATGTGTCTCTCAATTCATCCATCTGCCATTTATCCATCGATTGTCAATCAATCAATCAATTAATCAATCAATCTATCTATCAGTCAATCAGTCTGTCAGTCCATCACCATCATCTACTACCTTAAGTTTCTTTCAGCTAATTTCATTGTGTTTCAGGTACAGAGTTTGTATATACCTTTAGCTATAGACTACAGTCTAATTTAGGGCAAGACTGCACACATGATTCAATTCAGGCCAATGAGTTTCTACAAGACCTTTCTTGGAACTTTTGGGAAACACACACCTAAAGCGATGATTCTGTAGAAGTAAGTTTGCAGATGTGGGATTTAAAACTTTCAGGAAATTTTGTGTGTTCAGAGGGTCATACAAAGATGACAAGTTAAAATGGAAAAGTATAATTCCTTTGTCCCCCCAAATAAAAGAATAAATGAAACCAAAATTTTCTTGATTCTGATAATGGAACAGCTTTGCTTTATGTGTGTTAGTTTACTACAGGATTTGTCACTGCAGAGTTAAGAAAACTAAGCTTTTCTCAGGATGGTCTTTGAATGCCACAGGCACTGCCGATAATGCCACAGGCTTAGCTGATGCCAGGGGAAAAAAGAAAACTAAGTATTTTACCCATTGTTCTGTTACAGAGTCTCTTACAACTAATGTTTCATTATGTATCAAAGAAGGTGAAAATTCATGGTACTTTAAAATAATTCATTTTATCATATTCTTAAGTCATATAGTTTCTTGGTTCATGTTAAAAAATAATAGCTCTCTCCTAGAATTAACTTACCATTTATTTTCAGACATGGTAATTGACGTGTATGGGTGGAAGGTATATATTCATATCTTAGAGTAATATAAAATTAAAGGGAAAATGTGAATTCCTAAACATAATTCAGAGTTAAAATACAGTTTATTCCCAGAGGACATAATTCTGGTATATATGACATTTATATAAGCATATTTTGGAACAATACATATAGGAGGGAACAGTAACATAAGGACTGGGTCAAAGAATGGAGTGATACAGTTAACTTCTGCCTCAAACAATAAACCTCTGCAGAGAAAAACTTTAAAAAGACTCAGAGGAAGATGAAGGGCATGTATGGCAGAATGCATGAACTGGGGTGGGGTGGGGGTAGAGAAAGGGGAATATGTCTAAATTGAACTGAGAATGATGTCTGAGATACATGAAGCATCAATAAAGGTAGAGGGTGAATATATACTACATAAATTGATCTTGTGTATTTAACTTTATCTTTTTAATTTCAAAATTGAAAATTTGAAACTTGGTTGTGCTCTGCTGGAGGGGGTTGGGATGCTTAGTTGTTTGCCTACTTGTCCAGTAAATTACATTTGCATCAATGTCTGTATATACCTGCCAAACTTATTGGTATGTCTCAAAACATTTATATTAAAATCATGATTGCCTTGCAGCAGGTGATCCCATAAAACAAAACAAAAAATATAATAGTTCTCTATAATTATTTTCTATAATACCTATAAGACATTTTCTAATGCAATAATGAAAAATTATGTGGATTTAGAACAATTCATCTATTACTTTCTAGAAGAAAGATATTTAAAAATTCATACTTTTGAATTTGGAACTTGTTTTTGAAAAGTCACAGTGTTTACTATTTTGAGAGGATGCTGGTGAAATAAAAGGTTAATCTAACAGTACCTGCTGTGCCTACATTGGCAAATGGAAGGAAATAACACAGATGGTGGCATTTGCCTGGGAATTTGGTTCCAGGGGTGTCCTCTCAAAGGCACATAAATTAGAATGGAATTTCTATCTTTGCTGAAATATATGGATGTGGATTATTTTGAAATATTTATTCTCTATGCATATTATCAAAAACACCACAACAATCATCAGTAACATCAGTCAATAAAATAGACTATTAACTAATCCTTCAGAATGTGCACTCCAGCCTGCTCTTAGCTCAGTAAGAAATTCAGTTTTATTGTTAAGTTGTATTTGGTAGTCTTAGGTTATTTTTAATAATTAAAAGTACTTAGAATATTGCCTGATACATAGTTAGCTAACAGTATATGTTTGCTCACATTGCTTAACACAATCAGCATTCTTTTTTTTATTTTTTTGGTCTTTTTCAGACAGGGTCTTCCTGTAGTTCTAGCTATCCTGGAACTCACTCTGATGACCAGGGTGGCCTTGAACTCACAGAGATCCGCCTGCGTCTGCCTCCCAAGTGCTAGGATTAAAGGCATGTGCTACCACTCCCATTACAATCAACATTCTTTAATTCTCCTATAGAGTGACAGTATAAAACAGGATTGAATTAAAACTCTCCTTGGATTGTCTGGTACAGGTTTAAAACAGATATATAATGAAATAAAAAGAATAAAGATACGGTGAAGTAATAAAGTAATATTACAAATTAAATACCTGACACACACATAAAGTAGGAAGTAATGACTGTTAAAAAACAAGCACTACTGCGGATTGAATATAACATAAGACCAGAGGAAACTTATAGGAAGGAAACAAATTTTGAGATCAATTTGGAAAATTCCAGGGCAAGAGGATAGAAGGTAAACTTGTGATGAATCAGGGAGGAAGGAGAAGCAGGGAGAACCAGAGGGCACATACTGGCTTGTATTGTTTGGAAGGTATCCTGCCTGAGTGATAATAACTCGTCTGAAGATGATCACTGGAAGTATACGACAGAAGAGCTGGAAAAGCCTGAATTAAAAGGGTAGTTTATCATGGAACTATTGCCATTGCTGAATCTTCATTATCTCTCAAATGATGTGTTTAGGGATAATCAACCAAGCATTACAGAATAACATGCTGGTACTTCTGTGACGAGGCTAACTTTCATAAAACGGAATATATCTGAAAGTCTTCAGAGGGAGGTAGATTAGGATAGACACTTTTTCATGTATTGCTGCTTTACAGTTTTGAGTATTCTATTTTCTTTAGAACTCTGTAAGAATATTGAAATATTAACAACAGTTAATACTCACTTAGGGAAATACCACAGCTCTAAGCTTCTTAAATGTTTTATATCTCAATTGCTCCTTTTCTATAGTGCCATTTTCTGCCTACCTCGTGATGAGGAAACCAAAACTCAGATTACACACCTAGTAGGAAGTGCGTGAATGGCAGTTATTTGGAAACCCTTGATTAGGCATGTCTCCCAGATACAGGTTTTGCATAGTTTCTTTTTATCTGGACGCCAGGCTGACTCATATTCCTGGGTTTTGCCAGTGCAATTGAGCAAATGTGATGCAAGAAGAAGCTTGACAACTGCTTCCACAGTGTTGTCTGTTCTTTTGGAACACTTTTTCATGGAACCCAACCACAAAGCTATAAGGAAGCCAAAGGAGCCATGGGGAGAAGGGCAAATTAAAACAAACTGAAGCTGATGGCCAAGAACTCCAACTGAGCTCTTATCAGGCAGCCAGGACCAACTGCCGTTCATCTGAGTAAGGCCATTTTGGATACTCCAGTTTCCCCAATCCCTTGGTTGTTACCAGATGAAGCAGGAAAATGTCATGGTTAACCGTCAGAATCACATTAAACAAGAAAAACTCGTTTTAAGCCACTAAAACAATACATAGATATAAGATAAAATTCTGAAAGCACTGAAACATTTCATTTTTAAATATTTGAAATATGTATTATTCATTGTTTATTTCATACTATATTATATAGTACTGGAACCTCTCACCTGGCACTTTCTCTTCCTCTTTTCTATTCATTTATGAATGTACACAGGATCCTTTCCACTGGCATTATCTTTGCTCTCAGCAGTGAAGAATAACTGATATCAACACTATTATATTCACATTTTAATTAGCACCAAATCGTAGGAAAGCAATTATGTAAATTGTTATTGAAAGTACCTGTTCTGTTTGTCCCTTTTAGAATTAATATAATGCCTCTGGGTCTTAATGAGAAATAAGTCAATGACAAGGTCAGTTTCTTTTCCACAGGTAGAAATAGGGGGAATGTATGAAAATATAATTCTAGCGAATGTACTTCCTTTAGCCTGAGACATTTGGGTAAGGTTTTTTTTTTTTTTTAAGTTTATAGAACTAGGGAATTTAAAGTGAATTTTTTCTTCAAATAACATTATAGTATCTAGTAGGAGTTTCTTTAATTATCATATGAAACACCCCTTCTTCTTCTTCTAAATGATATTGAACCTTTTATTTCGTAGCTTGCATTGTCTTTTTTGTGTGTGATTAGTACAATTGTTGCTTAAGGTTAAGTTTACAGAGAACACAGCTTTGGTTTTTCTTATTTCTTCCAAAGAAGATTTCTAATTACCCTTCCTAGCTTTCATTTGAAATCTCAGCAGCAATGGTAAGCACGGAGGAGTAGATGAGAAACTACTACTGTGCTCATTTTTTTCAACTTGACACAATCCTTGAAATAATACCCAAGGAGATGGACTCTCGCTTAAGGAATTTCCTCCATCAAATTGGCATTTGACCATGTTTGTGAGGCATTTTCTGAATTGGTAATGAATGTATGAAGGCCAGCCCACTGATAGTGCTGTCTTCCTGAGGCAGGTGGGTCTGGACTGCATATAAAAGTTAGCTGAGGGGGCTGGAGAGATGGCCTAGCGGTTAAGAGCGCTGACTGCTCTTGCAGAGGACCAGGGTTCGATACCCAGCACCCACATGGCGGCTGAGAACCGTCCGTAACTCCGATTCCAGGAGAACTGTAGTTCCAGGGGAATCCGACGCCCTCTTCTGACCTCCGTGGCATTGCATGACATGGATGCACAAACCTACATGCAGACAATACATTCATACACATAAATAAATAAATAAAATAAAAATAAAGGTAGTTGAGCAAACCAGAGGAAGCAAGCCAGTAAGCAGCATTCTTCTTTGATTTCTGCTTCAGAAATATAAGCCAAATAAACCATTTTCTCCTCTAAGTTGCCTTTGGTCAGAGATAAATCATAGTAACAGAAACCAAACTAGAACAAATACATTTACAGTGTAGGTCTAGCAAAGCTATTCTAATATTTATTGCTGTGTTTTCATCTGCTCCTGCCCTCTAATACAGAGTTAGTTGTGAAGACTGAGACTTCTAAGTAGGTAAGAGCACTTGCCGTGCAAACACAAGGGCCTAAGTTCAAATTCCCAGAATCCACATGAAAAGCCCAACACACTACCGATTTTTGATGAAAATGATAATACATATCAGAAGAAAGACAGCATCTTCAACAAATAATGTTCTGAAAATTGGATGACTCTTGTAGAAAGTTGAAACTAGATCCTTATCTCTCTCACTATAGAAATCAAGTCTAAAATGGATTAAAGATCTGACACTTTTTTCTTGGACATAATCAACAGCTAATTAACTAATTGGACTTAAAGTTCACTCAATGGAAGGAGATTCATGTGTGGTAATATAAGCATGGCCAAATACACATGGATTGCAAGGCCATAGATCTTAGAAAAATCTCCAATGCAGTCACATCCCTAAAGATTTTTTTACTAAGTGAAAAATATGTATCTTTATATTTACAGTCAAGTATTCCAGCTACCACTCATCAAAGAAGCTTCTTTTGCACTAATTGAAGACTTACAGTGACATTGTCTTTGAATTTCCCAAGCATAAATGGCACATCTACAATGCAACCTCTACACCTAAGATTCACACAACATAGAGCAAGCGCTAAAGAGGAATCTAAAGAATCTTTCTACTCCTATTAACAAAGCTCCCTCATGCAACAGAGGACCAGTAACACAAAAGGCCACAAATGGCCAAAGTGTGGAGAGTAAGAGATGAAGAATGTGTGTCCTCAGAAAGGACTCCTATATTAAGCTTCACTCACCCAGGACTCAGGGATCATTGCGGAAGAGGGGGATGAAAAGATCGTAAGAGCCAGAAAGGAGGTGCATGACCATATGGAAATAGAATCCTACAAGCTCCTGGGACCCTACTCATATGAACCTACTGCAATCATGTCAGCACAAGACTAAGGCAAAATCAAGCAGACAAAACCCAGCATGGAACTTGGGAAGAGGACAGCAGACCCCAATCTTAGCTGATTTATTTGGGGTAAAAAGAGCTGATCTTTTTATATTTAAATTTTATTTATTTATTTATTTTAAGTTAATTCTTATTGAGTGTATTTCATACAACATTTCTTAATCAAATTTAGACTCATTCCCCCATCTATTCCCACCCCTTGCTTCCCCCCGACCCCCAGCTAGAGCTCATGGACTCTGTCATACCTGTTAAGTCCTGTCTTGCATCTTTTTCTCAGTCTTTTATAACCTTCTCAATGCACAAGTTTACTGTTTTGGTCAGTTCTTTGAATAGGTTTTTCTCTCTCTTTTTTGTCCCCTTTAATTTTATATTCTTCCAAAATATGCATATATGCACTCCACACATGATCTTCTTAAAGTGAGGGACTCCTAATAGGCTGGTTAGACCTCAGTGGATGAACTGGAACTGAGGAATTTCCAGGGATACTAATTTGACAGAATAGGCTTTAACACAAATGACAGAGTGTATGAATTCCAGGGGTGGTGGTGGGGCAGCTGTGGCAGGGTGCCAATAGAGAAGGGCTTACAAAGGTGATAAACCTCACAGATATGTCTGTATGAATATATCGCCAGAAGGTACAGCCTATTATTCTAATCCTTGGATCTAAGCGGGCTTTGTGCCTTACTTTGACCAATAGCACACATTAGAAATGGTATTGAGCCAAGTCTCATTCTAAGGCTCAGGAGTCCATATCCACATCTGTTTTCTCCATTAGAATCCTGTTTCATTCCTGGGAATAAGGACAAGTCTTTTTGCTGGAGGATGGACACCATAAGGAAGAGAGATAAATAATTCCAGCAAAGCTCATCTTAGGTGAGCTGGATTCCCCTAGCCAACTACCAGCTGGCTGAAGACACAGGCGTAGATTGTAGCTAGCCCAATACAGTGGTTCAGCTGACCCACAGACGGCGTAAAACTCATTTTAAGGCAATGCTTAGGGGTGAATGATTGCATAACATCATTTTAGTTTTTATAATAGCACACCTTTGTACAGTTGATGGATAGGACAGAAACTTAAGTAGCTTACATGAAATTGAAAAATTTTAAATAATGCCAGAATTTCAAGCCTAAAATGTCTTATTTTTAATGAGTAAATTAAATTCGTGTTCTACCTTCCATAAAGGCAACTGTAGCAAAACTCTTGGAAATCTAATGAGGTAACCAAAAAGAGATTTTTTTATATTATTGTTTGTAGAAGACTTAATAGTATTTTCTGACTACTTAGTCTCTAACAATTACTGCCAAAAGTATTGTAGGAGGGGAAATAAGTACTGTTACAACCACATTCACCTGCTGTTTAGTCTCCTGCAATTATTTCCCTGGTTAAGTCAATAAAGAAACTTGTTTGGATGGAAGCCCCAAGAACAACATTGGTAGTGGTGAACCTCCTACAATACACAATATAGGAGTGGAAAGAAGTGGATCTCAGAAAACAGTGCATTTGGGAAAGGTATGCATGGTTTGTGAGCTCTTCAAAGGTCAATGTTTACCAAAGGATAATAAATTTAATGTGCTCATGTCATCTTGCAAAGCTGAACATTTATCTTTTGGTGGTTGTGTGGATGTTCATCATAAAAAGCAAAGGACTTTTCCATTTTTTCATAATATACTGTCTTCAGATTCTACTGAATGAGCCTGCTGGTATCCTGAACTCCTACTTCCACACTTGACAGCTACAGTCAACATTAGTACTTAAAATTCCCATCGAAGCCACGTGTGGTGGTTCACACCTTTAATCCCAGAACTCTGGATGCAGAGGCAGGTGGCTCTCTCAATTTGAGGACACCCAGGTCTACACAGCAAGTTCCAGGATAGCCTAGGGTCTGCATAAGGAGACCGTGTCTCAAAAAAATTTAGCCTGAGCATCATAATATCAGCATCTGGAAGTAGGCTAAAATGGCAGAATTTCAGATGCAGCACACGACTCTGCATCAGTAATCAGGATTTTAGCATGCCATAGAAGTAAGTTTTGTGAGTATTGTTTCTGATCTTTTGCCTATATGCGATGACATATAGGTACTCTTTTATTATTATTGTCCCTGGAATTTTATGCCTATCTTGTAGTAGTAGCCACAATTTAGCTAATCACAATAAAGTATTACAGAATATGCTGTGTCCTTATTTACACATTGGATTCTGGTAGATGTGTGAAAAAAATATAATGAATTGCCTTTATGCAAATGAGGACACATGGGCACAAATAGATTTGACCATATGGTTTGGAGCTATGAATGAGTGAGTGGCGAAACAAGGTCTACACTGAATTATTAACTAAAATTTTTGTGATCTTTCCAATACTGATATTTATTGTAGACAGTGGAAGAAAAGTTAAATGAGAATAGTCATTATAGAACACAGCAAAATATTCCAAGCAATATTCAAACTAAGAAATGGGATACTAGTATTTTCTTTATAAAGCTGGTATTTTGAAAACAAAATGAACCCTTATAGATAGGTGGTGGAATGTAAACTGTTCCAGCAAATACAGAAATCAGTATGAAAGCCTTCAATACAGTCAAAATAGGTCTACCATAAGATACAGCTAAGCCATTTCCAGATATTTACCCAAAGGTCTCCAAGGCAACATATCATGGAGATAAACTGCACATCAACATTTGTTGCAGCATATTTACAATAGCTAAGATATGGAGCCAACTTAGGTGTCCATAACAAAGTAATGATGAATAAAGTTGTAATATCTGTATCTCTCTCATACACATACTTCACATATACTGCATTTATATGAATATTTATTTTTCAACCATAAAAGACTGAAGTTATCGGTGCTGGAGAGATGGCTCAATCATTAAGAGCACCAACTGCTCTTGCAGAGGACCCAGGTTCAATTCTCAGAACCCACATGGTGGCTAAGAACCATCTTTAACCCCAGTTCCAGGGGAATACGACACCCTCTTCTGATCTCCACAGCACTGCACGACACGGGTGCAACTACCTACATGCAAACAGTACACTCATACACATTAAAAAAAAAGAATGAAGTTATATCATTTGCAGAAAACTAGATGGTACCAGGCAAAATCATCAAGCAAATTAAGTCAGTCATAGAAAGGAAAATGTCACATTTTCTCTCTCTTATGGTTTTATATTTTATATAGATACACACATGCATATATATATATATATTCAATGTATGTGTGAGATAAAAGTAGAAGTGAAATTGTTGAAGGGAAACAAGAGTTTCCCTTTAATGGGAGGAGGGATGGTGAAGAAGGGGAATACAAGGGGTAATAGATATGAAAATGTTTTCATATAACCCAATTTGATATATAATGAATGGGAAAGAAAAAATCTCTTCCTTTACAGAGAGTAGAAGTTATTTAATTTTATTGCATTCCAGTTTCAGTATAAACAATTTGAGACATTAAGGCAAGTATCTTCTTCCCTTGTTATTTTATTTCTTAAAATAGTTTTCATCCACTCACAAGCAGCACAAACATTTAACCTTAAATTGTCTTTCTATTAATTATTCTATTTCGTGCCTGTCAATTTTTCATTGCCAGTGAATGAGGACCCATCTTTTTTTTTCAGCAGCATTTCAATGATTTTAAGAGGAAGATACATATCACTCACACAAACAGAACAAGGAAGCAATTTTAACTGAATAACTACATTGGTCTAGGATTTATAAAAATAATAACAACAGCGCCAGGCGTGGTGGCGCACGCCTTTAATCCTAGCACTCGGGAGGCAGAGCAGGCGGATCTTTGTGACTTCGAGGCCAGCCTGGTCTACAGAGTAAGTTCCAGGATAGCTACAGGGAGACCCTGTCTCGAAAAGACCAAAAAAAAATAATAATAATAATAGCAACAGCAAAAGCAATCTTCATGGTAGTCATTTAAAATGCCATAGTTACAGAATTTTCATTCTTTTGTAAAAGTCTAAATAAGTTCAAGCATTGTTATCTTATTCAAATGTCACTTGTATCACAAAAAGCATATGTCAACTTCATAAGGAGATTCCTTTCAGTCTGCACATAAGGTATAATCATCAGTCATAAGTTAGCTACAGCTTGTAACTATCAGGACAAGTGGAATTTCTTGAAATACCCTTGCGGTGACTTTGGTTCTGGCCCATTTTCTGGTCCAGCTCTTTTCTGCCACACTTGACCAACCATGACAAAGATGGACTATACTTTTTCTAGCAATAAGAGAATATGGTCACAAATCAGTACTTCATTATTCAGCTCAAATATTTTAACTTGCATAGAGAAAGAGATTGATTTTCTATAGCAACAATGAAAGAATCTCTCCGATGTCTGATAATTAGTTCTAATATCAGCAAGCAAATTAAAATTTATCCATCAGGCTGCTAGCCCCTTCTGAGGACACATGTAGCATTTCCCTGAACTATAAGGTAGATAAATGAGGGCAATGCTGATTTTGGCATTCAGCTTACTCTCAGATAATCTAGCTCATCCTTTTCCTCTGACACAAGACAGAAATTACATCAAAGGGTGATAAACTCTTTCCCACAAACCAGGGGTTCCACGGTTCATTGGCCCCAGGCCCAATCTATCAATCCATTTTCTACACAGTAAAAGGTAAGAAACCCATTACAGATCTGTTATAAGCCCTGGCAGGTGGTCTCTGACAAAAAAAGAATACAGCAGCCGGTCAGCATTCAGTGTCCTTTTTCTCCAGTTTGGAGCACTAGGGGTCAGCTGACATGCATATAGTAGTCAGGATTTAGTATTTAATTCTTTGGGGTACATAAATAAACTCACATATCTTTATGTATGAGTATAAAAATTCACTGAAAAGTTCATTTTTAGTATGATTCTGACCTTTCCATAAAAATATCCCTGTTATTTTATTTCCACATTACATATTAGCTTTTCAGGAGATATAATAAATGAAACTGGGTTAGAATTTACAATCTGTATTCTGAAATATAGCCTTTAATCTTCTTTTGTTATTCAACCTCAGTTCAAGTAGTCAGAATATAAAAAACTCCATTGAATGTCATTTCAAAGTTATTAAATTATTAAGAAAATAGGAAACCTTCTCTAGTTTTAGAGTAGATGTCATAGAAGCTAGTCAGAAAAGACAACTGTGGAAACAAAAGGCAAAAAAGTCATTTCATGTTTGTGAAATCCAATTTCATTGTATGATTTCTTCTCTTAAGGTTATTACCATAGAGCAAACACTTTTGTGCTAATAAAGGACTTAAAAATGTCATACTGAATGGGAAGAATTATGAATATTTTCCCATAATTTTTTTTTATTGTGATATTTTTCACTTAAATTAATTGTGAACAGGAAAGTGCGTCAAGAATAGTCAAAAATACTTTTTATTGGAAATTTACATTTTAAATAAATTATGGGCCATAAAAAGCACAAAGCTTATATTTTCATATTCTCAGTATGCACATAGTGACAAAAGAAAATATATGCAAATTAATTGTGGCACAAGTATTCTAGAAATTAAAGAATTACTAAGTGGAAAAGAACAGGTCAAATTAGAACTATTTGCAGACTATATGATGCTATACATAACAGATCACAAAAATTCCACCAGAAAATCTGTAGAACTGATTAATACTTTCAGTAAAGTGGCAGGTTACAAAATCAACTCAGAAAAATCAGTAGCTTTTCCATATGACAATAACAAGCAATCAGAAATGATATTCATGGAAACCCTTCCATTCCCAATAACCTCAAAAATATAAAATATTTATGAATAAACCTAACCCAAAGCACTAAATATCTCTACAATGAAAAACTTCAAACTTTAAAGAAAGAGATAAAGACACCAGGAGATGGAAGGACCTACTGTGTCATGAACTGATAGAATATAATTGTGAAATTAACTTTCTTACCAAAAACAATTGATAGCTTCAATGTAATGTCAATCAAAATACTGACAAAATTCTTCACAGAGCTAAAAAAAAATACTAAAATTCATATGGAATCACAAAAGGTCCTGTATATCCAATGAGATCTTGGGCAAAAAGAAAAGTGCTGAGGTATCACTGTAACAGATCTCAGAATATATTACAGAGCTATAGTCATAAAAACATCATGTTACCATCACAAAAATAGAAATGTAGACTAAGGGAACACATCAGAAGTCCCAAAAATAAGTACACATAATTTCAGCCTCCTGACATTTGACAAAGGTACCAAGAACAACACAAAATGATGGAAAGATATCATCTTCAATAAACGGTTCTGGAAATTTTCATTTCCACCTGTAGAAGAATTCATTTGGACCCTTATATTTCTTCCTTCACAAACATCAACTCCAAATGGATTAAAGACCTCAATATAAAATCTAGACCTCTGAAAGTGATAGAAGAAAACTTAGATAATAGTCTAAATTAGATGGGCATTAGTTACCCAAGCATTAAGTTCAACAATAAACAAGTGGGAACTCGTTAAACTAGAAAAGTGTACAGCAAAGGAAGTGAAGACCCACTGAGTGGGAGATAATTTTCTTCTGCTATGTATCTGACAGAGGATTAATGTCCAGATTATACAAAGAACCAAAAAAAATCCAAGAAAATAAACGACCCAATTAAAAGATAGGCCAATAAAAGTTCTGAGCAGAGAGTTCTCAGATGAAGAAAAAATGGCTAAGAAACACCTTAAAAACCATGTTAAAATTTCATCTTATCCATTCAGACTGGTTAAGATCAAGACAACAAATGACACCAAATGCTGGACGGGATGTGGAGAAAGCAGACAGGTCATTAACTGCTGGTGGGAACTTGTGCAACAACTATAGAAAGCAATGTGAAGAAATTGTAAAAACAAAATGAATCTACCATATGATCCAATTATACCACTGCTTGGCATATCCCCAAAGGGCTCATCCTACTGTAAACATATCTATATATCCATGTTTGTTGCTGCTTTCTTCACAACAGCTAAGAAATGGAACAACCTGAAAAGGAAAATGTACATTTATTTACTTAATGGAGTTCTGCTAAGTAGTAAGAAAAGAAGAAATTATGAAATTTGCAAGTAAAGGGATGCAACTAGAAACTGTTGCGCTAAATGAAATAACACAAACTCAGAAAAATAAGCAATGCATGTTCTCCCTCATTTGCAGATCTTAGCACCAATCCCTTATATGTGAATATATATCCTAATGTAACAGCAGTAGCCAGAAAAATGGAAAGGAATCACAAAGGTAAAGGGAAGGAAAGAGCTTGAAAGAAGGGGATAGCAGGGAACAGAAGTTACAAAGGGTAGGTGGGGAAAGTGGGAGTTTTTGACTGGGAGAGGAGGAGGAAGGCATATTCAGGTAGGTGGGGAAGGAGGTAACTCAGGAGAGGGGGCTGGATGGTGGAAGGTGTTGTTGGGGGAGCATAGGGATAATAGAAGCTCTTATACTGAGGAAGGAGAGAGAAGAGAGGTAAATGGAGCTTGACTGGCATGGGAAAACAGAAGGAAATTTATTGGCTTGGGAAATACACATACATTGTCTGAACATTAGTGGATATGTGTACCTAGGGGCCATATAGCAAGGTGAACAGTGACAGGAGATAGTTCCAGTTCAATGGTTGCTCCGAGTAGTCCAAAAGACTACAAAAATAACACAGGCTATTGTTGGGACCCTTGGTTATCTCCCAGACTCGAAGGTAAGACCCTATTTCAGAAGACAAGACACACTTTGGACACAGGATTTGGAGAAATGGATCAGGAAATTAAGTAAATGCAATTTGAGCCACCCAATATTTGACAAAGGGGCCAAGAACACACAATGGCAGAAAGGCAGTATCTTCAGCAAATGGTGCTAGCAAAACTGCTTGTAGAAGAATGAAACTAAACCCCTACCTTTAACCTTATACAGATCAAAGACCTGTATTGGATCAAAGACCTCAATGTGCAATTTGAAACTCTGAACATGTTAGAAAAAAACATTAGCAGTAGTCTACAAGTTATAGGTGTAGGAAAAGACTTTCTAAATTAGACAGTAGTTGGACAGGAAATAAGGTCAACAATCAACAAATGGGACCTCATTAAACAAAAAAAGCTTCTGTACAAGAAACAATCGAAGAAGTGGAGAGAAAATGCAGAGTGGGAGGAACTCATCACTAGTGACCCATCTGACAAAAGTTTAACATCCAGAGTGTATAAAGTACTCAAAGAACAGATGATCAAGAAAACAAATGACAATCTTAAATGTTTGTACACCAAATTCTGGTGCACTGAACTTTATAAGCACAATCCTTTAGGACCTCAAGTCACAAATTAATCCCAGCACACTAATGATGGGGGGCTTCAATACCCCACTGAGTCCTTTGGATAGGTCAACTGGACAAAAAATAAACAGAGACATCAGAACTGAACAATACAATACACCAAATGAACCTCACAGATCTCTATAGAAGATTCCACCCAAACACCAGCAAATATACTTTTTACTCAGTGCCCCAGGGAACATTCTCCAAAATCAACCACACACTGGGACACAAAAAAATCTCAACAAATACAAAAGGATTGAAATTATTTCATGCATTCTATCAGACCACAGTGCATTACAGCTCAATATGATCACCAGGACAAGCCCTACTAGCTAGAAGAACACATGTAGACTAAAGAACACAATCCTGAATAATGAGTGGGTCAGGGAAGAAATAAGGAACGAAATAAAAGCATTCATGGAACTAAATGAAAAAGACAATACAGCAAAACAAAACCTGTGAAATACGTTAAAATCAGTTCTAAGAGGGAAATTTATAGCCCTAAGTGCCCACATTAAAAAAAAAAAGAAAGAGAACAAATAAACGATGAGAGACAACAACAAATGAACCCTAAACCCAACAGACAGGAAGAAATAACAAAAATCAGAGCAGAAATCAATGAAATATAAACAAAGAAAACAATACAAAAAAAATCAATGAATCCAAAAGCTGGTTCTTTGAAAAGATAAACAAAATAGACAGACCTCTAGCCCAGTTAAACAAAAGAAAGAAAGAGCAACTACAAATCAATAGCATTCATGATGAAAGGGGAAACATCACAACAGATAAAGAAAAGATCCAGACAATCATATGAGAACATTTCAAAAACCTACTAAACTTGAAAACCTAAGGAAAATGGATGAATATTTGAAATCCTGGGAACCAACAAATCTTAACCAAGAAGAGAATGACAGTTTAAACATACCCATAATATTTGGAGAAATTGAAGATGTAATAATAATAAAAAAAAAAATCTCCCAACTAAAAAACGCCCAGGCCCAGAAGGTTTCACAGCAGAATTCTATAAAACACTTAAAGAGGTCTTACAATCATTACTATTCAAACTGTTCAGAAGCATACAAACAGAGGGAAATCTCCCAAATTCCTTCTATGAAGCCAGCATCACTTGAAGAACAGCACCAGGCAAAGACACAACCAAAAAAGAAAACTATACAGATCCACATCAAAAAGATCATCCATCATGATCAAATTGGATTCATAACAGAGATGCAAGGATGGCTCAACATAAGTAAATCAATAAATATCATAAAATACATAACTGGACTGAAAGACAAAAGCCAAATGAACATCTCAATTGATAGAAAAGGCCTTCGACAAAATCCAGCATCCCATCATGCTTAAAGTCCTTGAGGGAATTGGACTGGAGGGGACATTCCTCAACATAATCAAGCCACTGCCAACATCATCCTAACTGGAGAAAAATTAGAAGCATTCACCTTTTAATTGGAAACCTGGCAAGGCTTCCCCCTATTGCCACTCTTCAATATATTGCTTGAAACACTTGCTAGGGCAATAAGGCAAGAAAGAGAAATTAAAGGAGTTCTAATCAGAAAAGAGGAAGTAAAATTATCCATTTTTGCAGATGATATGATAGCTTACATAAGAGATGCTAAAAACTCCACCAGAAAACTCCTAGAAATGATTAAAAGTTTCAGTAAAGTGGCGGGACACAAAATAAACCTAGAAAAATCAGTAGTTTTTTTTTTTTTTTCTTTACACCAACAATAAGCAACTAGAGAAGGAATATAAGGAGACCTTTGCAAGCACTATATCCTCAAAAAATACCTGGGAATAAACCTAACTAAAGGCATAAAAGACCTCTACAACAAAAATTTTAAAACCCTGAAGACAGAGACTGAAGATGACATCAAAAGATGGAAAGACCTCCCATGCTCATGGATTAGAAAAATTAATATAGTAAAAATGTCCATTCTACCCAAATTAATATACAGACTCAATGCAATCCCAATCAAAATTCCCATGAGCTTCTTCACAGACTTGGAAAAAAAAATTCTTAAATTCACATGGAAAACAAAACAAAACAAACAAATAAACCTGAATTCCTAAAACAACCCTGAGTGAAAAGGGCAACACAGGGGGATCACTATACCAGACTTCAAACTATATTACAGGGCTACAGTCATAATGACATCCTGGTACTGGCACAAAAACAGACCCATTGACCAATGGAACAAAATTGAAGATCCACACGTGAGCTCATATAATTTCAGCCACCTTGTATTAGACAAAGAGGCCAAAAAAGCTCAATGGAGGAATGATAGCACCTTCAGCAAATGGTGTTGGTAAAACTAGATCACCTTTTGTAGAAAAACAAAATGAAACCCCTACATCTCACCCTGTACAAACAACTTCAAGTGGATCAAGGATCTCAACCTGAAACCTGAAACCCTGAATGTGATAGAAGAAAAATTTGGCAGCAACCTAAAAGATACAGGCATAGAAAAAGACTTTCTAATTCAAACAGTAGCTGCACAGGAAATAAGGTCAACAGCTGTCAAGTGGAAACTCATCAAACTCAAAAGCTTCTGTACGGTGAAAGAAACAATCAAGAAAGTCAAGAGAAAACCCACAGAGTGGGAGAAAACCTTCACCACTGATATATCTGACAGAGCATTAACATCTAGAATATATAGACTACTTGAAAAAAAGAAGAAAACAAATGACCTACTCAAAAGATGGAGAAAAGAGCTGAACAGATACTTCACCAGTGAAGTAAAGATGGCTGAGAAACATCTTAAAAAGTGTTCAATATAGTTAATAATTAAGAAAATGCAAATTAAAACCACTCTAAGTTATCATCTCACTGCAATAAGCCTGGCCATCATTAAGAAAACAAAAGACACCAAATGCTGGAGGGGTTGTGGGGAAAGAGGAACACTCACCCACTGCTGGTAGGAATGTAAACTCATACAACATCTATGGAATTCAGGGTGGCGATCCCTTAAAAGACTCAAAATGAGCCTACCACCCAATCCAGTCATACAACTCCTATATCATCCTATCACAAAGACACATGCACAGCTATGCTTATTGCAACTCTCTTCACAATAGCAAAGAGCTGGAACCAACCCAAATGCCCCTCAACAGACGACTGGATAACAAAATGTGGTACATCTACACAATGGAGTTCTATGCAGTGGTAAAGAAAGATATCCTGAACTTGGCAGCTAAGTGGATGGAACTCAAAGCCATTATACTAAGTGAAGTAACACAGTCCCAGAAAAAAAAAGGCGAATGGTTTCCTTCATTTGTGGATACTAACACCAAATCCCCAGTTGGCAGGCAAGCTGAGCAACTTTATTATTATATTTCTTTGCATCTGAAAGCAATTGTGCTGTTACCATGTGAATCTCTTAATGGGCTCTAGAATTGTCCTACCACTTATATTCAGACATTGTAATTACCACATATGGGTGGAAGATATGTATTCATATTCTAGAGTAATATAAAATTAAAGGGAAAAAGTGTGAACCCCAAATATATTTTGGAATTAACATACAGTTTATTCCTGGGGGTCACATTGTTGCATATGTGTTGTTTAAATAGGCGTAATTTGGAGTATTACTAAGGGGAGGGAACAAGAAAAGCATAAGGACTGGGTCAAAGAACTGACTGATACAGTTAAATTTTGCCCCAAACAACAAACCACTGCAGAAAAAAAAATTCTTGGAAAGACTGAAAGATGCAAGACATGAATGGCTGAATGCAGAAAATGGGATTGGGGGAGGGGCAGGGAGAAGGGAATGTATCCAAATTGGACTGAAAATGATGTATAAAACAGAACATAAAAGAAAGAAAACAAATGACCCAATTAAAATATGGGCTAAAGATCTGAACAGACTTCTCAAGAGAAGAAATAAAGATATCTAAAAAATGTTCAATATCATTAGTAGTTAAGGGAATGCACATAAAAACCAGTTTAAGATTTCATCTTACATGGGTAAGGCTGGCTATGATCAAGAAAACAGGATATCAAATGCTGGAGAGGCTGTGGGGATAGGGAAACATTCATTCACTGCTGGTGAGATTGCAAACTACTGCAACTCCTATAGAAGGTAGCTTGGAGAACTCTTAAAGACTAAAAATGAACCTACCATTTGAACCACTCTTGGGTGTAGACCTCAAAGATCTATCCTATAGCAGAGATAAGTGCACAACCATGTTTATTGAAGCTCTTTTCATGGTAGTGAAGAGCTGGAAACAACCCAACTGTCTGTAAACTGATGAGTGGACAATGAAAATGTATTGCATTTACACAATGGAGTTCTATGCAGCAGTAAAGAAAACAACATCATGAATTTTGCAGGTAAATGGATGGAGCTGGATGGAGCTAGAAGCTGTTATGCTAAGTGAAGGAACACATTCTCAGAAAAACAAGTGGCGTATGGTGTCCCTCATTTGTGGATCCCAGCACTAAATCCTTATATGTAAGTCAAAGTGGTTAATTTGTTAGTAAAAATAATACCACATTGACTGATATTTCTATAGAACCAGCTTGAAGTTTATGTCTCTGTTTTCCTTGGTTCTAAGATTTATGGAAAGAATAATTCTCTTTTTTTATTGAAGTTTTATTTCATATAACATTTCTTAATCAAATTTAGACCCAATTCCCCTTCCTTGCCCCCTCCCCATCAGAGGTCATGCATTCTGCCATAAATGTCTTTCATCTTTTTCTCAGTCTTTTAAAAAAAAATTTGATGCTGAAGTTTACCATTTTGGGCTTAAGTTTACTGTTTCACTCAGATCTTTGATCCTGTCTTTTTTGTTGTTGCTCCTTTTCATTTATATCGATCCAAAATAGGCCTATATGGATGCCACAGATATACCAAAATTATGTCATCTGAAAAAAAACCTAGTTTAATTCCAAAACATGTTTAGGGTTTCCCATATTGATAGTAGGATTTTATGCAGATAAAGAAATAATGTTACTTAACTTTCCTTTATTACAAAACAACATCGGGTATTATATTTATTAGAAAACAAAGAAATAAAACATATATCAACTTGGTATGTAACTTAGTCATATAAAGTTATATTTCTTCTTACTTTCATATAAATTTACTGCTACAATGTGAATCCCTAAATGTATTTTGGAATTAACCTATAGTTTATTTTCTGAATTTGTAATTTTGGTATATGAGTGGAGTGTATACATGCATATTTTGAAGTGATATACAATTAAAAGAAATGAAAAAGGAAAAAAAAAGAGCTGTTCAAATAACTGACCAAAACGGTAAACTTCTGCATTGAAAATGTTAAAAAGACAGAAAAAGATACAAGGTGGGACTTATCATATATGGCAGAAGGTGCAAGTTCAGATGGCAGGGGTAATTATGGGTGTTGGAACAGGTCTAATTTTGATTAAGAAATGTTGTATAAAATGCACAAAATCTCAATAAAATTAAGGAAAAAAGGTCTCTGGGTAGACTGACTAGACTCCAGTGGATGAACTTGCACCGAAGGACATCCTGGCACAAATGCTTTACCTGATGAGACTTAACATGTATAGTGGAATACCTGAGGTCTGGTGAGGTAGGGAGTGATGTGTGGGCATGGGTGGGGCAAGGCGTCTAAATTTTATTGAGGATTGTTGTATGAAATGTACAAAAGCTCGATACTTTTTTAAAAAAAGTATTTTCAAATGTGCTTTATAATGTATATGGAACTTTTGTCTATTTTAAAAATAGCATTAATCCTAGCACTTGGGAGGCAAAGGCAGGTGGATCTCTGTGAGATCAAGGCCAGCCTGGTCTTCATAGTGAATTCCAGGACAACAGGAGCTACAGGGAGACCTTTTCTCAAAAAGACCAAAACAAACAAACAAGCAAACAAACAAACAAAACATTATCTTGAACTAATTATATTATTTGAAGTTTCCTGATCTCTGGCAGCAGTGTAACAAGTTTCTACTAGTTCTTCTCGTCACTTTTGTCAACATCAATACTGTGAAAAGGAGAAGAGGAAGAAGCATGATGTCTGGATTTCTGACTTAGGACTGGTCTAGTAAATAAATTACAAAGATACTCAGGGTTAACAGGTCAATTACAGTAGATTCACACCTAAAACATGAAAATGTAGGTGTCTGAACACCATAATTTCTACTTGGGCTTATTAGACAACTGAAGAGCAAAACCTATTATTTTCCAGCACATTTCATCTTTAATGCAAGTTGTTTGTAGTTAATAAGAATTTGGCAGAGGCTGGAGAGATGGCCTAGCGGTTAAAAGCGCTGACTGCTCTTACAGAGGACCCAGGTTCGGTCCCCAGCACCCACATGGCGACTGAGAACCGTCTGTAACTCCAATTCCAGGAGAACGCGAGTTCCAGGGGAATCTAACGCCCTCTTCTGACCTCCGTGGCATTGCACGACACGGGTGCACAAACTTACATGCAGACAATACATTCATACACATAAATAAATAAATAAAACTTTAAAAAATGAAAAAAAAAAGAATACGGCAATCTTCAGAATGGAAAGTCTTTGGCTAAAAATCCTCTGCTTTGTATTAGGGCTATTTTGCTGTCTTGGTGCCTATAATCCTCTCCATATTCAGCCCTTATGGTGCTTCTTTTCTTTTTTTNTACTGTCTGCATGCAAGTTTGTGCACCCATGTCGTGCAATGCCGCGGAGGTCAGAAGAGGATCTCGGATTCCCCTGGAGCTGGAGTTCTCCTGGAACCGGAGTTTCAGACGGTTCTCGGCCGCCATGTGGGCGCTGGGGATCGAACCCAGGTCCTCTGCAAGAGCGGTCGGCGCTCTTAACCGCTAGGCCATCTCTCCAGCCCAATGGTGCTTCTTTTCTCAACAGTTGTATTTACAACTATCCCATTAAGGTATTGCAACCATAATTCTGTGCTTGCTCTTCCTATTTTATTATCACAGCCATACATCTACTGTTCTAAGTTAACAGTTTTGAGCCATTACAATATGCCAGATATTATGTTGCTCACTGCTCATTCAATTCTTCACTGAATTTCTCCTACCACCTGGTGGGATTCAACTTATTGGTATTTGAATCTTGTAGTGATATAACAGAAATATGGGTAGAAAAGTGTAAGTTCAAATGACTGCAAATGGGTAGAATATGTAATGTACAGCTAATCATTAATGACCACAGAATTTTGCTTTTATCTACCCTCTTCAGTTTTTTAGAATAAAGTATCCAATTCATATTTTTAAAATTGCCTAAAATTTCAGTAGCTTGGGAAATAAAACATCATATATTCTTATAAACTTACTGTCTTTAAAGAGTGATTACATTACTAATAATTACAATCAGGTTTCTTGGAAAAGGTGATCTTGTCAACTTTATTGAACTGTCAAGAATGTAGATGCTACTGCTGCTGGTGGAAAGGATGTAAGCAGTAATTATAATTATAGCTATTGAAAAATTAATGGTCAGACCCACCTCTAAGAGCCTGATATTTTTCTCATGAATCAGGTGACATTCTGTAGATATTTTGTATTTTTGTATTTTAATTTTTTTATATTTAAAGGGAGGTAATCATGAGCAAGAAGGAGGGAGCTATCGAAAATTATTATGAGATTAACAGGCAAAAACAGAACCGTTAAAGGTAATTGAGATATGCTCATGGCACACAACCTAGTAATAAGCCCCATCACAGTTTAAAATTTTATATTAGGCAAAGTTAAGAATGTTTGTGTTATAAACACTAAATTATTACTTTGTTCCCCCAACTTTAAGCCTCAACCTATTTAGAAACTATAAATTAGAGATATGAATATTTATAATGCCAAGTCACATAAAATTATTCCTGTCTTTTAAATAACATGAGAGTGGAAATCGATAATGATATGCTTAGAACAGCATGTGATACATAGCCACTCATTAGATAGCTAATTGAATAAATAAATGTTCTTGTGAAACTTAGCTATATAAATAAAACTTTCCAGATGAAGAATTTCCAAAACAATCTTTATTGTAGGCCCAACTAGCAAGTGAACAGTATAATAGCATTTTAGCTCACAGGTTTATTTATTTATTTCATTTTGGAAACAAGATCTCCCTCATAGCCCCAGCTGGATGGAACTTGCTATATACATGAGGCTAGACAAAATTTCAGAGATCTGCCTGCCTCCGCCTTCCAAGTACTTGGACTACAAGTACATGCCATTACATTTGGCAAACTCACAGGTTTATAAAATTAAGAACTATATAGAATATACCACAAACTCAATGTATGAGAGAGTATCGCGAGCAAATCAATGATCCTATAATGCAAACAGATTCCTGCTTTTACCCTTAGCTACATGATTTACTTCATATAATCAGTGCTATCATTTCTACTATAGATCCTGTAGCCCTATGAATGGTAGTCAACATAGTCACAACTCTTGTGAAACATTTTCTTTTAGTTACTGAATTTGTATCAAGGGCAAAACTGAGTGATCACTGCTAGTACCATCTATTAGTCCTGTATTGTGACAGAAAACTGACTGGATCAATGTTCATTTATTAGTAAGGAGTGGAAAAGCCAAGTTTTTTCTTTATTTAGCTTTCTCTTTTCTCTCCACATTTGTAGTTATGACGGATAATGACTGACATTACATGACAAACATACCTGAAAAGGGACCAATAAGTTATAAGAACACTGCTAAGTTATAAGAACACTGCTAAAATGCTTAATCCTCAAATGGATATTTAGGAATAATATGATTAGAAGTCAGTAGTAAATGAACCCGATTTCTGGAAATTTAGACAAGGTTTCTAGTATACAGTACAAAATGTTCTAGTTTAGTCATTGTATTCTATTTTCACTTTTGTAATTTGTATTTTGTAATGTAGCTGGAAAGTAACTTCAGCACTACTGCAAAATCACTTTTATATTAAGCTAGGAGATACTTGGTTTTAAATTTAATTTTTTTCTGGGTAAGTTCAAATCAGATTTTTTAAGGAAGATTGACTCAAATGATATTTCTTTCATCTGTAGCACAATTTCTTAACTGTGTCTGTAAAATATTTTGGTCTTAATATACATTATTTTATACTGCCAAGACAGTAAGAGTTTAAAAAGTAATTTAGCTAGCCATAAATGGAAAATATGGAAAAATTATTTTGTGTGACACAATGACATTTATTATGATTAACTGGAACATATGTTACACTACATGAAAATTATCTTGAATAAAACATTATGTAAGTACCCTATACATATTTCTTACATTATACAATAGTAAATGCATAAATGCACTTGAATATATGCATACACATACATTAAAAATAAAACAAAAATAGAAAAAACTTATTTAATTGAATTTAAGGTCCACTCCATTTTTTAATATTTATTTATTATTTGTAAGAGTGCATTGCCTGCATGTGTGTAAGGGGACCTATATCATACAATGCCTGCAGCAGTCAGAAGAAGGTACTGGATCCCCAGGACCTGGAGTTACCTATAGTTCTTACCTGACATGTGGGTGCTGGGAATTCAACCTGGGTCCTCTAAAAGAGCAGCCTTTGTTTTTAACCACTGAGCTATCTCTCTGGTGGCAATAGAGGGTATTCTCGACTGGTATTATAAACATAGACTCATATTCTTGACTGGTATTATAAACATAAACTCATAGCTCTGGAGAGGTTAAAGACCCGAGAACAGAACTTACTACTGCCATTTTCTTAAATCAATTCAATTACATTCTCTATTCTAAATACTTATCCTTATATCCACAAACACGTATAGTTCTTGCAACTCATCAAATAAACCTCTTTCTGCAACAGATGGAGATGACTACAAGTTTCCACAACTGGTCAAAATGCAGAGTATAAATGACCATGCTGTACCTAGCTCCAGTTGATCTAAGAATCAATCCCTACACCTAAGAGCCAGGGAATACTATGGAAAATGCGGTGGACGAGGCATGCAAGAGCCAGAAGGCCAAGGTGTTTGTTGCCAAATAGAGACTTCTAGGCCTGACAAGGATGATGCACCCATGAAATCTCAACAATATAATACCTAAAAATGACTTGCCTAATGACACTGGTTCACAGGCCAATGTGGATAGGGAAAAAAAAAATCCCAAGGTCTCATCTCTAGATGAAGATCAGAGGGAAACAATGTCTCTTGAGGGATAGTAAGCCCATGTTCTCCAGAAATAAGTTCTCTGATAGGTTATCCTATCCCAACTGGTCAGGTATAAACACACACACACACACACACACACACACACACACACACACACGCACACACACACAACAGTAAATTGAGAAAACAGATTATATATGTATGTATATAAAACAATAGTAAAGAAGAGGTTATGAAATGGAGAGAGTGGGGAGATTGGGAAGAGTGCAGGAATGGCAATGATTTAAATAGAGTGCTAATGTATGAAATTCTCAAATCCTCCAATACTAAAAACAAAATGAAGCTTTTTACATCTGACTAATTCAGAACCTACAAAATGACTGCTCCATATTTTTATAGATGTATTTATGTATATTTTTGTATAACTTTGTGCATTTCATGCAAAATATGTTTTTTTCACAATATTTGATAGATACAAGTATATGAAATCAGGGCATGAACATGATTTGATAGATTAAGTAGACTTAATTTCAATACTATAATAAGGGAACAATTCAAATTCTCTCCATTTGTTTCACACCCACAAAAACCACTTCGAGGGCATTAACAATCTCCCAAATCTGCTCAGTTTTCTGCAAGTAAATGGGATCTCATCTGATCTCGGAAGCTAAGCAGGGTCGGGCCTGGTTAGTACTTCGATGGGAGACTGCTCCATATTTTTAATTTATCAATTAAACATGAAAATTGCATAATATGATTTAAAAGCAATGTCAGACAAACATGCAGTTTTAAATAATTGGTCCCTGGAGTTATCATATAAAAGGGCAACACTGTGCCTACCAGACACCACAGGATAGAAAATAAAAAAGCCTAGTTCCAGGAATGGTTTACCTCCTTTGGAGTTGTTGGCCAGGGAATTCATGTAGACTCCTAAGCGTTTCTGGTTATTGCCATCTCTATCAGTTATCCTTCAGAAGTTGGTAGTAATGCCTGATTGCTGCAGATACCACATACTTAAGTGATAGTACATTGAGAAATCAAACTGGTACTGACTGACTGGAAGCTTCTTAACTATTACCTAGCTTTCCTAGTGTTGGAAGGTGCTATGCATGGTACCAGAGGAGAAAAATGTTCATGTATCTTGCCAAACAGTGAACACCATGCAGTACAGTAATTACTGACATGGTAAGATATGCCCACTGATTCAATCGTGACACAAATATCATGGGTGCAACCAGTCAGCTTTAACTGAGTTTAAGCCCTCCTCCCAAGATGAAACCTACACTTGCACCATTATCAAGGCAAAAATCTGCAGATAGATTATACCTGTTACTCCTATTCCACTAAATGCTGATGCCTGACTCACTTTTATACCCAGAGATCAGTGTCCCTCTCTCAACCTCATTATCAAAGGAGATTATTTTTTGCCATGAAGTTTAAAACACAGAGAACCATAACTGGTCAAAATGTTGACAATAAGAAACTGAAGAATGCTCAGCCTGAAACGGGAAATCTGTATCACAACCTCTTCTCCCAATGCTGAGGGATCATTATGGAAAAAATGTAAAGAAAGAGTGTAAGAGCCAGGTATAGTGTCTGACTACAAGGAAACTGTTTTCCAGGCACAGCAGGGAAAGTACACTTATATATTCACAGCAGTTGTGCCAGCATGTACAAGAACTGTACAAGCTCAAATCAGACAAAAATACCAGCATGGAGAGGGAAGGGATTATGACATCCCACCACTAAATGAAGAGCTATTGACAATTTGTAGCTGCTGAGAAAGGAACAGTCAGTTTTCCTTAAGAGCATGGCACAGGATGGTGGACTGTGATGCAGTGGATGACCATGCACCCAAGAGTATATGGGCAACATAAATTGGACTAAATTTGTTTTTAATAAAGGACACAAAGTTAGGTGAGTTTGGAACTGGGGTTGAATCTGGGAGGAGATGTGAGGGAGGTGACTATGATCAAAATTGTATGAGATGCTCAAAAGAACTCATTTTAAAATGATGGAACAGCCTGGAGGTACTGTGCAACAGTGGCAGCCAAGTGTCTACATATATCCCAAACCTAATTGGCTATTAGCTCTCTCCTTGGAGGAATAACACACAGCGGATGCCACAAGCTTATGTCCTCTAGTGGTTAGGAGATGTTATAAGCCACAATAAGAACTTGTCACCCTTTATAGAGAAACCACAATTTGAGGATTAGCATACCATCCAAGCATCTGTGTCTATGCTCACAGCTTAGCTTGACATAATAATTAGTACTGCTTAAATGCCTGTACATCCAATAGCTTGTGCTTTGTTAGTATGACTAAAAAGGTATCACTGATCTTGCCATAGTATCTTTTACTCTTTTATTAATGGCTTCAAGTTCTGATGTTGTAGCAGTAAGAACAGTACCACCTTCTGTCTCTCTCAGCTCATTAAGTTCCTGTTCTACTTGGTCCAAGCGTTTTCTCAGATTCTCATTTAAGTATGTTTCCACTCGAGTAATAATACGTTCTAATTTAATTCTTTCATTTAGCAACTGTCTGTTTTCCTGCTGAAGCTGACGAATTTCATCATTCAGTGCATCTACTCTTTTCTGATCTTCCAGACTAAGTTGAGAAAGCAAATCAGTTCCTAGTTCCGCTTTTAGTGACTCTCTGGTAGACTCCATAGCATGCAGACTTGCCTCCAAACTTTGTAAGCTACGTTGCTTAGGCATGAAGGTTTTCTCTGACTGCTGCCTCTTCTCTTTTAGCATCTTCATTTCTGACAATATGCTATCTCTAGATGCTTTAAATTTCCTTTGTTGGGTCTCTATCTGTTGCATTTGGTTCATCAACTGATCAATTTCATTATTAATCCTCTCAATATTTCTGCGCAGGTTTTCATTGAGCTTTGCTTCAAGTTCACCTAGTTCCTCTTCTGCTTTTCTAACATCTTTCTGTAATTCAAGTCGAGACTTTCTTGTGTCATAATAACCTCCAGTTAGAGCACCTCGAAGACTGACTTGGTCACCTTCCAATGTAATACAGTCCATAGTGAAAGCACGGGCCAGCTGGGTTGAAACTTCCATGCTACGACAGATAAGTGTCTTTCCAAACACATGTTTAAAAGCCTTGTCAAATCTGGGATTGTACCTCAGTTTACTGATCATAGGAATAGCATCATTAGTTTCAGGATAGGCAGTATTCCTCACATCTAGCTTGTTAAGAGGCAGAAAAGTGACCTCTCCAGGAAGATTCATTTTATTAAACTCCATTAAAATCTTCATGCTGACTTCATCTGAATCAACAATGTGATAGAATAACCTATGTCCAGCAGTGACTTCTACACAGGTGTAAAAAGCTGGCTCACATTCAAAGTTATTCATCACAATGCCATGATAGCCATTTTGAACATGCTGGTTTATTCCTTTTCGATGAAAATGATCTAGCACTTTGTTTATGCTGTCTATTCCATTTAAAATGGCCTTTCCTGCTGCTGCTCTAAGAAGTTGTTGCTTCTTTTCAAGATCTCTTTTAGCAGCAAGGGCTTGCTGCTCTGCATTCTCCTCTCTCCACAAATAATTTCTTTCACTTTGTAATTCATCTTTTTTATTTTTTACTTCATAATATTTTCTGTCTAGTTCTTCTACTCGAGCTTTGACTTCATTGAGTTCCTGATCCAGTTTATTATATTGCTCCAGATTTTTCTCTTTATTTGCTTCAGTATCCTCTAAATCCTTATGTATAGCAGCGATCTGTCTTTTCTTGTCATTAATAGCCTGATCTAAAGACTTTAGTTCTTTTTTAATCCACTTATCCCTTTCTTCTTTTGATGTAAACTGGCAAGATCAGAAGATTTGGATAATTCCATTGACAAAACAGAAGCTGGAATTAAAGAGCTTCAGAAAAGTATGGAGCGCTGGAAAAATATGGAGAAAGAACATATGGATGCTATAAATCATGATACTAAAGAACTGGAAAAGATGACCAACCGACAAGGCATGCTGTTGAAGAAGGAAGAATGCATGAAGAAAATTCGAGAGCTTGGCTCCCTTCCCCAGGAAGCATTTGAAAAGTACCAGACACTGAGTCTCAAGCAGCTGTTTAGAAAACTTGAACAGTGCAACACGGAGTTGAAGAAGTACAGCCATGTTAACAAAAAAGCTTTAGATCAATTTGTAAATTTTTCTGAGCAGAAAGAAAAGTTGATAAAATGACAAGAAGAATTGGATAGGGGGTACAAATCAATCATGGAATTGATGAATGTACTTGAACTTCGAAAATATGAAGCTATTCAGTTAACTTTCAAACAGGTATCAAAGAACTTCAGTGAAGTATTTCAGAAGTTAGTACCTGGTGGCAAAGCGACATTGGTGATGAAGAAAGGAGATGTAGAGGTCAGTCAGTGTCAGGATGAAGGAGAAGGAAGTGGTGAAAGTGAGAGGGGTTCTGGGTCACAGAGCAGTGTCCCATCAGTTGACCAGTTCACAGGAGTTGGAATTCGGGTCTCATTTACAGGAAAGCAAGGGAGATGAGAGAAATGCAGCCGCTCTCAGGTGGACAGAGGTCTCTGGTAGCCCTCGCTCTGATTTTTGCCATTCAGAAATGTGACCCAGCTCCTTTTTACTTATTTGATGAGATTGACCAAGCTTTGGATGCTCAGCACAGAAAGGCTGTGTCAGATACGATTATGGAACTTGCTGTACATGCCCAGTTTATTACTACTACTTTCAGGCCTGAACTGCTTGAATCAGCTGATAAATTCTATGGCGTAAAGTTCAGAAATAAGGTTAGTCATATTGATGTGATCACAGCAGAGATGGCCAAAGATTTTGTAGAAGACGGTACTACACATGGCTAAATGAAAAGTGCTGCCTAATGTTTTGAAAAATGTGTATAATATGGTCTTCATACCCAGGAACTGTACATTTTAAACCTAAATATTTGGTTATTAAGTGTTTGGATTTAAAATACACAGTCTTTTTATATTTCTGTCTTTGTATTTTATAAGATATTCTGTAATGTTACATTTCTACTTATTATTTAGGAATTTCATTTCCCACACAGCTTTTTGTAAAATGTCCTCCTATTTTAAATCTTTTGAAATACTCTAAACATTCTTCCTAATTATTAATTAATACTGCCTCTTTTTTTATAGCTTCATAAATAATTGGTTTTGTGACAAAAACAAAAAAAAGGTATCACTGGAAAAGCTGTCAACCCATGAAGGGAAACAACCTGAACAGACTAGAGTCCAAAATGACAACTCCAAAGAAAGTAGACTGTTTTCTTCTCACCCACTTGTGCCCCTTTCCCAAAGCCCAGGGAACAAATTGTGGAAGAGGAGGCGTGGTAGAATGTAAGGGCTGTGGAGAGACAGGGGTGAATCATGAGACTACAGTAATATAGTCTGGACTCCTAATTGATCAACATGCCTGTGCATACAAGCTTCTCCAACTGGACTATGGAAACCTTGGGTTGTTCAAAATTTGGACATAGATACTTGCAAAATGCACCAATTACCTAATTGTATGGCAAACTGAGTAACATCAATGTTATATGCAAACAATTGTGTTATTATATTGTAGAATCCCTTAAAAATAAACAAATAAAATAAAATGATGGAAAACTAATAAATACCCATACATAACTTGCAAAAACAGAAATGAATAAGAGGATACATGAATTAAGAATATGAAAAAATATTAAAAATTATAAAGAGTCAGAGAAAGAACATAGTAGAACATGCTTCAAATAATAGCAGGTCATGATGAAGTGATCCATAAACTTATCAACAAACATATTTAGCTGTCAGTTGCTGGGCAATGGAATACATGAGAGAAAAAAGAAGATAATGACTGTGATTCATACACACTCATATATTCAGAGAAGAAATTCAAATATGGGAATTCATTCATAACAATAAGATCAAGCATACATATGAAAACCCTGGAAAGAGACAGTGAAAAAATCAATTAAAACGCTAGCTTTAATAATATCCTCACTTTGTAGATCTTAAGGAATTCTTTTGTCAAAGAAACCAAAGGTAAAATTGCATATTAGAAGAATGAGTGTACCAAATTATTGTGCTTATTGAAGGTGTCTATAATTTAAGAGAAACACCATATTTGGCTTAAAACAAGTTTCAATTTCGAATTTAAAGAGAAAATGTAACATATTCTTGCAACGAACTCACCGTTTGGTGATCAATTCATTACAGCAATAGCCATTTAAATATTTCCAAACTTAAAGTGGTACAATCTACGATTTTTTTTCAGGTACAATGATGTAAAAATGTTCTTCCACAACCATTTAGTTTTTCACTTGCAGTATAATGCTCAAAATTACATGATATATTCAACACTTTATTGAAAATTAGGTTCTGTGTTAGACGATTTCAAATAATGTAGGCTAATTCAATGGTTCTCAGCATTTTCCCCTGTTAGGTTAAGTGATGGCATTTAATAGATGAGGTATACTCAGTTCACTGTCATGTTGTGTTTTCATCTTATCTCAGGAAGATCAGGAAATATTCCTGTAAAAATCAAGAGGTATCTGCAATGCCTCCCATCACTTTTCCTTTTTCGGCATTGAAATATAAAGGTGTGCATGTAGTTAACAAATGGCCTACATATGCAGAATGAGGCACTTGCTACCTTCCATCAGAACATTTTTGGAGATATTATACATTAAAATGGGCACATCTGTCAATACAGAAACATGATCGATAAGTTCTAAACATATTATTCTAGCCTTGGAAGGGAAATAAATAACAGGAAAAGACTTCCTATTTCTTCCCTAATAACTCTAAACTTGAAATTTAATAAAGATGAAAGTGTCTCTCAGTGAGTAATTAGACATATTTCATTACTTTTTAAAAACCAATTGACTTGTGCTTTAAATTTCTCATACGTGTGAAGGTTTAACATTCAAATCTGAATTCTCTTATAGGCACAGATATTATTCATTTTGTAGCAGTGTAAGTCTACACCAAATGGTGTAATTTTTCTTAGTTTTAACTTCCTAATATAAAATTCTGTTTTTTATTCTGTGGCAGAAGATATAAAATCTTATGTCACATCTGACAAAGCTGCAATTTTGTACCTCATATTTCCTGTGATTATATGTTTTGTGTTCCTTTCTGTGACATATAGATGTGATGGGATATTATATAATATTTTATAATATCACCCCTCCCTTATATCTTTCTATTGGAAATTATTTTAGTTGCAAAATTATGGGGCAAATATTTTAATTAACAACCACTTATATTTTATTTGCAACTATCTATGTCTCTATACGGATATTTTGACATAGTTAAAGGAATAAAATTTTCATTTTTCTTAAGTAATCATTCTTCTGAAAATGTTTCACTCTGATCATTCACAAACCCTGGAGGAATTGTTGATATCTGAATGAATATTTTTAAATATCTACTTGCTTAAATTATGTTGTCCTAGGCACAGCTTATTATTATAATGCCATAAAGTTGGTACTTATTTCAGTTCCAAATATTTTGTCAGTTGTTGAACTGATTTGCTGGAACTTCAGCACTGTCAAATTTAGAATACAGGAAATAACTTGACAAAATTCAAAAAAGAAACCAATTATTTTCTTTCAAAATAACACAATTTTGTCTCAGTTATAAATTCCTACTACCTCTCGGTTTAGTTAGATGTTGATGAAAAACCAGGAAATTTTTAGAGGTAACTGTACCATTTTGAAAGAAAACATATTGTGTTAGATGAAAATTACACTCCTCCAATATCTTCTTGGAAAATAATTGTTTCCAGTTCAAAGGATTACAGTTCCCTGTTTATTTTGGATGGAACAAAGGTAACATGTATTAAAGATACTCAATAACATAATACAATGGTTATCAAATTGGATCAGAGGCCTTCAAAATTCTTGGTGGTCAAAAGCATATTTGAAGAACACACTCATGGGATTATATGAAGAGAGAATCACTGACACAACCTAGAGAATGTTTCTACAAAAGACATAAGGAACGGATTTTAGCAGGAAGTTTTAGTTTGGAAATTTTTCCCAGCTTAATTTAGTTATAATAAAGAATTGTCTTTCCTTAGCATTTTTGATAAGCAATACTAAATTCAAATCTATTTAAGTGAAGAAAAAATTCACATTATTACATAAGAACTTGAACTTGGTAGTAGTTGGTATGCATACCTCAAACAAAGCCTTTGTATTACAAAACTGGACTTTCAGCTGAATGTTAGCTATCTACCTGATGACACAGAGTACAATACCTCAATTCAGTGACATACAGAACTTTTGGTCAGATTATTGTCTCATTTTTAATTATAAATATACAAAATGTCACTTAGCTGTATAAAAACTGTCTACTGTCCAAAGTGGGAAACTGACAAAATAACTGTTAAATTTCTTAACAAAACAACAACAACAACAACAACAACAACAAAACCTACTCATATTTATTCAAAGATCTAAATCTTTTAATAAAAAACCTTGTTGCATGCCTGGGCGTGGCGGTGCACGCCTTTAATTCTAGCACTTGGGAAGCAGAGGCAGGTGGGTCTTTGTGAGTTCAAGGCCCGCCTGGTCTACACAGTGAGCTCCAGGCCAGCTGGGACTAAAAGGAGACCCTGTATCAAAAACACCAGATAAAAAAAAAACAAAAAAAAAAAAAAAAGCAACCTTGTTGCATAAACTCAATTTCTAGATGAATGAACAATCAAAGTATTTGAAATATCTCAGGAAGAAATAATACAAATGTTCAACAGTTACTCCAGAAAAAAACAGTTACAGAAAAAAGAAAAAGGACACACAACCAACCTGTAAAATAAAATCTATACTTGCATTTCTACCAGTATTGGTGAAGGATCCTAGGGAAAATACTCCATAGCATTTCCCTGTCATGAAAAAAGATGCATAAAAGTAATTTCAACCAAAAATTAGAAAATCGAATGGCGCTCTGTATAAAAACTAGAGTAAAACACGAGTAATAAGGTTGATTTCAGGAGTCTCAAACTGGTTTCACATTTAAAAACCAATAGTTTGTGAAACTAGTTTGGCAATAGTACACTACTTTCAAACAAAAGGAAAACAAAAATTACAAAGTTCAAAATAATAGCACTTGACTATGGTCAACAACTTTCTAAAATGAAGAATTTATAAACTTGAAATAAAAAGAAATTCCCTTTGTCCTCAAGAGGATGAACATATCCTAAAATGGACACTGCAGTTAATGAGAAATATACAGAAAAATTTTCACCAGGGACAGGGGAGAAGATCACTCTTTTATGCATACTGTCACCATGTATATCTAGTCTTGCTTTGGAGGTCCTTGTCTTTCTGAGTTAAATGAAACAATAACAAAAACTTTAAGCACTTAAACTGAGAAAGATTGAAAAGAGGGAATCTGCCTTTATTTGATGACAGAAAGAGATTGTTCTATTGATATTAATAAATACATTTAGCAAGATAATTGGATGTGTATTTAATATACAAAAATTATGTATTCCTCAACTACAAAGAGAAAACAAATTTAATTGAATTCCACTTATCAAAGGATTGAAATATCAAATAACTGTGATTAAGTGTAATAAATTATACACAAGATATCTGGAATAAAAACTGGAAAATATCATAGAACTTCATAGAATTCATTAAAAGAAACCTAAATAAATGTAGAACTATAGAATATCCACAGATTATGTAAGTACAGAAAAATAATAAATGTTCTATAAAGTCCTATCAATATTTTAGGAGGCATATAAAGTCTGTCAAGGTAGCCCTAAGTTTAATTAATAGAATAAAATAATCAAGGCAATTTCAAATAGTAAGAATAGACTTACTGGGGTTTTATCACTAGATAACAATGTTTCATAACATGAATGTGTATTTACATACAATAAAATATTGTTTAGTCATAAAACAGTGAATTTCCAACACATTGAATAACCTCAAAAATACGATAAATAAACTAACCCAGGCACAATGAGATAAATAATGTATGGCTCTACTTACATGAAATACCTGAAATAGCAAAATTCATAAAGATAAACAGTACACATAGTTGTTACCAAAGGCCATGGAGAGCTACCATTTAATGATTTGTGGAGTTTTTATTTGAAGTTATGGAAACGGATGATGATGATCACGATGATGATGATGATTTTAATCAATGTGGATGAATTATATAATAAAAATGGTTAATGGAAAATTTCATGATATGCATGTTTTACCAACCTTCAATAGACAAATTAATAAAGCAAAAGCACTGAGCTGTGCATTTTATTTATTTATTTATTTACTTATTTATTTATTCATTTTATTTTTGAGACAGGGTCTACCTTTGTCCACAGCTGGCCTGAACCTCTGGCCTTGATCTTACAGAGATTCTCCTGGCTCTGACTCCCAAGTCCTATTAAATGTGTGCACTACTTGCCCAGCAAGATGTACATTTTAAATGGATACATTTAACATGCTGGTTGAAGAACATACCAATGAAAGCAGATTAATATACTTATAGTCACATGGCGAAGGTTTCATAGTCATACAGTAGGGAAACATTTTCTTTGAATAAATGTGGCAAGCTCAAAATAATTTGCTTTCATGGTAAATATATTTTATTCATTTTTTATTTCATGAGTAGAGCATTTGCCTGCATGTTTATAAGTGCTGGTGTGTTGTTCATTGTCCACAGATCTCAGAAGAGGGTGTCAGATCACCTAGAATCTGGTGTTCTAGAAGAGCAGTAAGTGTTCTTAACCACTAAGACATCTCTCCAGCCCTTCATAAATTCTTATGTCCCATTTGTTTTTAATTAGTATTAAATTTATAGATATTACAGTTAGAATATATCCTAGGTGAGAAGACATGACTTGCAGGTAAAGTAAGTGGAAATTGACAACATTTTTAAGAATGCTAGTGTCCTAGCAATCTAGCCTTATTGCACCAGCAAGCATTTCAAGCACTATATTGAAGAGGAGTGGCTAGCTAGGGCAATAAGGCAAGAAAGAGAAATTAGAGGAGTGCTAATTGGAAAAGAGGAAGTACGACTACCCCTTTTTGCAGATGATGTGATAGTTTACCTAAGGGATGCTAAAACCTCCACCAGAAAACTCTTAGAAACAATTGAAAGTTTCAGTAAAATGGTGGGATACAAAATAAACCTAGAAAAATCAGTAGCTTTTCTTTACATCAACAATAAGCAACTGGAGAAGGAATATAAGGAGACCTTCTCAATCACAATAGCCTCAAAAAAAAAATACTTAGGAATAAACCTAACCCAAGACACCAAAGTCCTCTACAACAAAAATTTTAAAACCCTGAAGAAGGTGATTGAAAATGACATCAGAAGATGGAAAGATCTTCCATGCTCATGGAATGGAAAAATTAATATAGTAAAAATGTCCATTCTACCCAAACTAATATACAGATTCAATGCAATCCTAATCAAAATCCCCATGAGCTTTTTCACAGACTTAGAAAAAAAATCCTTAAATTTATATGGAAAAACAAAAGACCCTGAATAGCTAAAGCAACCCTGAGTGAAAAATGCAATACTGGGAGGATTACATTACCAGACTTCAAGCTATATTACAGGGCTATAATCATAAAGACAACCTGGTACTGGCAAAAAGAAACAAACAAGAAAACAAACAAACAAAAAAACCAGAACCATTGACCAGTGGAACAAAAGTGAAGATACAAACTTGAGCTCATATAACTTCAGCCACCTCATATTTGACAAAGGGGCCAAAAAAGCTCAATGTAGGAAAGATAGCATCTTCAGCAAATGGTGTTGACAAAACTGGATCACCATTTGTAGAAGAACAAAATGAAACCCCTACCTCTCCCCCTTTACAAAAATAATCTTCAGCCAGACAGGTAGATTTTAGGGTAGACTGACTCCTGGGCTGCTGAAAAAGGTCTCAACTCTAAACCCTTGAAGGGGCTGGATGTCTGGGCAGAGCCACCCTTCGCCTCTGCAGCCAGTGCCTTTGGTTTTGTGCCTTTGTGTCTTTGTGCGGGTGGGCTCCTGAAGCACAGGAGCCCGGAATTCGCTCCAGACAGGTAAATTTTAGGGTAGACTGACTCCTGGGTAACTGTAAAAGGGACTCAAGTCTAAATTCTTGTAGGGGGTGGCTGTCTGGGTGGAGCCGCCCTTCGCCTCTGCAGCCAGTGCCTTTGGTTCAGCGCCTTTGTGTCTTTGTGTGGGCCGGGCTCCTGAAGCACAGGAGCCCAGAAGTCACTCCAGACAGGTACCAGGGAGCAGGCTAAGTCAGGCATATACCCCGCCCCGGCCAACTGGAATTGATGACAAAGTATCCAAGTGGACTTGTTTTTGGAGAACCTTCAGAACAGGAAGAGAAGAGTGACTTAGGCTTCCAATGTACAATAAATAAACAAAATTGAAAGCCTGAAACATAAGTCAATACTCCATAAACAAGGAGGAGGATAGGGGGGAAAAAAACATGGGAAGGAGGCAAGCAAAACCAGCCACTAACATAATGAAAAGACATTTGTGATTTGAGTCACAAAAGGGAAACCCACATGCCAGGGACACGATGAAGGGACAACATAGGAAAGATGCAGGATAATCCTGCACCAGGCTCTACCAAACCCATAGGAGATAGCTACAATGGGATACCCCTGGAGGTGACTCAAGGAACAGATCTTAGAGGAATAATTTCAGACCTATGCAGAGAAATTAAAGAAAATAAAGAAGAATTCAGAGAACTCAAGAGAGAGAATGAAAAAATCAAAAAGGACATAGAGGAATACAATGACAAACTTTGGAAAGAACTAAAGGAAGAGATTGACAAACTCCAGAAAGAACTAGAGGGAGAAAAAAAACTCTAAAAGGAAGTAGAAACACTGAAAAAGGAAGCCAACCAATGAAGTAAGGAGCACCAAGAAGAGATTGAAAAGCTCAAAAGGAAATGGAAACACAGGATGAAATGAAAAAGGAAATAGAACACTCATCCAATCAAGAAGAAAGTAAAGGAAAACGCCTCAGAAGTAGAATGCAAGAAGCAGAACAAAAAATATCTGATCTGGAAGATAACACAGAGCAACTAAAAAGCTCAAATAAAGAATATGAAAAATTTAAAAATACACAAAAGTGAAACAATCAAGAAATATGGGACACTATGAAAAGATCAAACCTCTGCATCATAGGAATAGAGAAAGGAGAAGAATCTCAAGAGAATAGTATTGATCAGATCTTCAACAGAATAATAGATGAAAATTTCCCCAAACTAAAAATAGACAAACCCATACAAATATAAGAAGCACATAGGACTCCAAATAGACAAGATCAGAAAAGAAACTCCCCACGCCATATCATAGTTAAAATGCTAGACACCAAAAACAAAGACAAAATTCTGAAGGTTACAAAAGAAAAACAAGTCACATACAAAGGGAAACCCATCAGAATTACAACTGACTTCTTGGCGCAGACCATGAAAGTAAGAAGAATTGGAGCAAAGCATTCCCAGTGCTAAAAGACTATGGATGCCAACCCAGAATAATTTTACCCAGCAAAAATGTCGATTATAGTTGAAGGAGAGAGAAAAATCTTCCATGACATAAACAAGATGATAGAATACATGTCCAGAAAAAATTAAAAAAAGAATACATGTCCAGAAAACCAAGTATTCATAAAATACTTGAAGCAAATCAAACGGCAGAAGAGAGGAGCAAGAATCCTCAAACACCTAGGAAAAGAAATTAATAAAAAACATAACTGTAGGAGTAGAATCAGAGGCTAAAATTCCAAATGGATAATAAGGTGAAAGGAATCAACAACCATATTTCAATTATAACCTTAAATATTAATGGTCTAAACTCCCCAATCAAAAGGCAGAGACTGGTAGAATGGATTAAGAAGCAAAACCCATCTATATGCTGTCTACAAGAAACCCATCTCAATTTCAAGGATAAGCACCAACTTAAAGTGAAGGGATGGAAGAAAATATTCCAAGCAAATGGTACCAAAAAGAATGCAGATGTTGCTATTCTAATATCAGACAAAATAAACTTCAAAAGAAAAGAAATCAAAAGAGACAAAGAGGGCCATTACATCTTTATTAAAGGAAATTGATGATGAAGATCTCACAATCATGAATATATAGGCATCAAACGCTGGTGCACCAAACTTTATAAAGACAATTCTTCAGGATCTCAAGGCACATATTAATCCCAGCACAATAATAATAGGGGACTTCAATACCCCATTAAGTCCCCTAGACAGATCAACAGGACAAAGGATAAACAGAGATACATCTAAACTAAATGATACAATACACCAAATGGACCTCACAGACATCTATCGAATATTTCACCCAAACACCAGAGAATACACTTTCTACTCAGCACCTCATGGAACATTCTCCAAAATAGACCATATACTGGGACACAGGAAAAAACTCAACAAATACAAAAAGATTGAAATAATCTCATGCATTCTATCAGACCACAGTGCAATAAAACTCATTATCAACAC
>VZQC01008053.1:498872-543461 GCA_009823505.1 Rhizomys pruinosus | reverse complement strand
AAAAAAAATATATATATATATATATATATATATATATACACTTGCAACATTTAGCACATGTGACAGATTAGATGGTTAATGTCTAACCTTTATCCACTGGAGATTTGTCTGTTTGAGCTTATTTTCAAGTTTATCTTGCTCTTCTGGGCCTATGGGAGCACTTACAAGTACTGTTCCTCCTGTTTCATTTAATTGTTTTAGAATTCCCTGGCGCAGGGGCAACTCTTCTGCCAGTAACTGAAACAGACAAATGCAACAACATTTAAAATGAATTACAGTGCGATTCCAACTACCTTCACTTCACCTCTATTGATTAATCTATCAAAGAGAAGCAAGCTGACTCAAGGCCCACTGGCAAATGAAATACCAAATACCTCTACAGAGCACGTTGCTGATGGGCTGAAACTTGTGCATCCAAGCAGATAAACCTTCTGTAAATGACTAGGTTATTTTAACACTTGGAGATTTTTTTCAAAGGAAAATATTAGATAATATTTTGTACTTTAACATAACACAGCAAAAATTACTCCAGAGTTGTATATTTATCAGAAATGGAAGTGTTTGAATAGCTCTAATATATTCACAGGTGTATTAGCATGTCATAATTTAGCATAGCATGTCAATGAGTAAGGAGCTATACTGTTATGACACACGTTTCCAGGCACTGGGTGAACTTTTTCATATATTATTTCAATTCATTTATGCATAGAGTAATAATAAAAATACGTGGAATAATATAATCATATAATAATAAATTATTATATAAGGTAAGTATTTATAGTTTGTTTCAAATAAAACTGAGATGGGAAAGTTAAATACAAGCTCCAAGGACACAGAGCTAATAAGCAAGGGAGTAGTAATTCAAGCATAAGAAATTTAATGCTGCAATTTTAATTTGAGGCTTCCATATGTCTAATTTTTTCCATTCATCATCATATTGCTTCCGCCCTTTTTCTAAGATCTCCAAAACCAATGTGATATTAATAACTGCGTTTCTTCTAGAACTGCAGCTTACAATAGAGTAACTACTAAAATTCAGTAAGTATAGGAGCTCCACTGTTGCTCATGCTAGCCCCCATTCAAAAGGCACATATATTTTCTCAGCTGGGTTGGGGATTCATACCTACTTTACCAGTCTATGGCTTAAGATTACATGATTTAAGTCTGGTTTAAGATTACATGGATCTTGTGCATGTTGTCACCATTGTTGTGAGTTCACTTGAACAATTTCCAAGCTGTCTGGAAAACTCCGTTTTCCTATGGCCATGTATCAATTCTGGCTCTTACAATCTTTCTTCCCCCCTTTTCTGCAATGATCCTGGAGCCTTTGGTTGAAGAGGTTTGGTATGGTTGTTGTATTCAAAGCTTAACTACTCTGTAGTCTTTTATTCTGTGCACATTGGCCACTTGGAGAGGGAGAATGGTTTTCTTTAAGGGTATGATGCTGGTTAGCCAGGCTACAGCGAATTGACCTACATGAAAAGGCCTTTGGAATCACAAATTTGAATATATATATATATATATATATAGTATATAATTTTAATTACAGATATATATATATTACAAATTGATTATATATAATAGAGTACAGTAAATTGGGTAGAAAGCAGTAAGCAGAGGTGAGGATGGGGGAAATCTAAATACCATCAAACTAAATTGTATGAAAATTGCAAAAATTCAATAAAAAATGAGGAAAAGGCCCATATAGCTATAGAGTTCCAAAAATGGATAATGGAGACCATATTCATCATCCTAGAAAGTTCTATTGGAAAATATTATCTAGATTGTTTAAGGAGAAGAGGAAATCACTGAACCTTTATTTATAAGTGAATGCTACTAAATGTATGTATAAAATTAAATATTATTTACAATGATATATAATACTCAATATATTTAGTAATTCAAGATTACACTTAGCTTGTTTTCTCAGGGTGCAAGGGTCTGCAAATGCTTCACGAAATTGTAGGGTTTTTTATTGATTATAGAATTTCATACAATGTATTCTGATTATATTCAGACTGCCTCCTCATTTTCAACCATGCCACACTACCTGCAGTACATGTGCTATATCATTATCTGTCCTTTTCTTTTTTATTTTTAATTTTAATATTTATTTATAATTTTAGGTTTGTAAAGGCCTATCGATTCTATTCCAAAATTATTGACTATCAAATCATTGTACAATATCTGACATACAGTAAGCATTCAATATTTGATATTAAATTATACAATTATTTTTGTTTTGTACTCTCTATTCCATGATAGGATGTAATTACATTTTTTTTTTTTGCTTCACAGAAATAAATGGTTGATTTGGACTCTTTTTATTTCTTTTTTATTTTATTTTATTTTTTTTTTTTTGTCTTTTCGAGACAGGGTCTCCCTGTAGCCCCAGCTGTCCTGGAACTCACTCTGTAGACCAGGCTGGCTATGAACTCACAAAGATCCGCCTGCCTCTGCCTTCCAAGTGCTAGGATTAAAGGCATGCGCCACCACGCCCAGCTTGATTTGGACTCTTAATTTGTATGTATAAACCAACTGAATCATTGACAAATAAGCAATTTTATTTCCATTTGCTTTTGTAATGCTGTAAAATGATGATAATAGCAAAAAGTCAGGAAGTTTTATATGAGGACTAAAAACAGGAAGTGTAAATACAACTCATATTTTTTTAAAAATATTTTATTATTTTTAGCTTATGTGTATGAGTGTATTTCCACTATGTGTGTAAGTGTGCCCATGTTGTGCAATGCCCATGTATGTCAGAAGAGGGATTCAGATCCTCTAGAACTATAGTTGTGGATAGTTATTAGCCTCCTTGGGTACTGGGAGCCAAACTCAGTTCCTCTGCAAGTGCAGTTAATGCTCTTAAGCACAGAGTCATCTAGAGAGCTCCATATTTTTCCCATAATAATTTTTAAACACTATTTTGTCTTCCTCTTTCATCTTTCCTTTACCAACTGAAATGCTAGTTCCAAAAGAATTGCTCATGTAAAACTAAGTCAGCTGGCCTTCATGGTGTCAGAAAGCACTATACAAACTGCTGGAAACAAATGTTCTCTGAAGTTTTACTACAGACTTCCCATTCTACACTTTTACATGCAAAGAAGATGTGGTGCAATAGTGGTAGCCTGGTAACTGTACACCCTGAAAGGAAAAAAAAAATCCCAATTGGATCTATGGCCTGCTCCCTGGAGGAGTAAGACACACCATTGACATTGTAGCCTTGGTGCCCCTTAATGTCAGGAGACTTTAATTACCACATTAGAAAGCTATTGTGATCCCTTTGTCAAAGAGTTATAATGCCCATACCAAGATATCATCCAAGCATATGTGTCTGTGCCCATAGAGTAACTTCTTATAATCTTATAACTTATGAAGTAACTTCTTATAATCTTATATATTTGTTACTATTTGTGCTTTATTACTAGAATTAAAAGATTGCTAAATGACCCACCAGTTCATTACAAACAGAACTTGGACAGTCCCAAGAGTTTGATGCGTCACCTCAGAGTAAAAACAAACAAACAAACAAACAAACAAACAAACTGGATCTTCTATCTCTCACTCTTTCACCTTCTCCTCCAAAGTCCAGGGACTCTGCTGGAAGAGGTTGGTGCATCAGATTGTAAGGAATAGTAGGAGGGATGAATTGTGAAATCACAGCAAAAACGGAGATTTTTGTCTAAGCAAACCTTTTCAACTGGACTTGGGGACCCTGTGTATACAAAAACTGGACTCAGATGTTAACTAGTTGGGTTTATATGGACACTCCTTATGTTTATTGCCTATGTGTACTTACCAGTCAAATAAAAAATTTAAGAAAGCAAAATGACCTAAATCCATAAAAATTAAACAAACTGTGTAAGCAAAGCATGTCAGTGAATCATATGATATAATAAATAAACACATTATGAATGCATGAAAAACCTTTTGAATATGGTTTATGTCTACTTAACCATTATGAAATGTGAACCTACAGGATATCAATGATCTGCACACAAAAATCTAAATTAACATCTTTAACTAGAGTCTAAGTAGCATTATTGACTTTGACAACTAAAACTTTCACTAAAAATGATAATTTTCCTTATAAAGACTCTCTAAATTCAGCTTTGTTTTCAGAATGCAAAATGATTCCCATTTATATTTACATCCTTTGATTGCACACTGCACTCCAGTTTTCAAAATCATTTGAAATTGTAAAATCTTCAGATAAGTCTAAAAGTAATTTCAAATTTGTTTTGAAAGTAACTGCCATATATTATGTATGTATAAATAAAATGTAGGGGCTGGAAAGATGTTTCAGTGGTTAAGAGCACTGCTTATTTTTGCAGAAGACCCGAGTTCAAATCCCAGCACTCAGTGGTGACTAGCAAACATCTAATAAGTCCAGTTCCAGGGGATCTGACACCCTCTTTCCTCCTCCATGGGCACTACAGGTCATGGATACACTTATTTACATGCAGATACAAAATGAAAATAAATAAAAAATTAAAACGAAATGTACATATCTGAACATGCTTATACCTATCCATGTATCCATTCATACATGTATACAATGGCTGAGGGTCATTTAGTTAAGACAAATTAAGGTTGTGATAAAAACATTTTAGTAAAAACTATACATAACCTAATCAGCATGAAATCAACAATAATATATATTTAAAATAGATTTATATGTTCTTTATATGAATAGGTTTTGGGGATTTTAGAAAACAAAATTACCTTGACTTGTTCAAGCTTTTCTTTTAACTGCTGTTCATTTCCAAGCTCAAGTGGGATACTAGTAATTTTATCTGCTTCTTCCAACCATAAAACAAATTCATTTAAATCTCTTTGAAATTCAGACAAGGTATTCTTTTGTTCTTCTAGCCTGGAAAATAATGGTAAAACTGTTTTAAAATGACATATTTCTCAGGTTTGATAAAACAAACTGAAACAGAAAACATGGAAATCTTTTTTAAAAAAGAATATTAAAGGTATCCACAATCTATGGTTTATATTAAGAATATTCATCTACATTGAAAAAAGAAGTTTCAATATTTCAAAATTTGGAAAAGAGGACAAAATTGATCTATAAAACTCTGTATTAAAAATTCCGCCAGCAAATACATTATTGGAGTAGAGTAAGATTTATCTACCTAGGCACCAGTGATATGTATGGTCATAGAATTCTTTATTGTAAAGTGCTGTCCTATGTACTATATGAAATATAGCATTTGTGGCCAGTATGCTCTGGATGACAGTAGCAATTCCCTTCTATTCCTCTAAAGATTGTTGCTTGTCACAGACAAGATTGTTGTGACAACAATCTTTTGAGGCCTAATCTTTTCTGTTGGCTGGAGTTAGGTAAATTTGCTTCTTCTGGGTAACTCATACAACAGCAGAAATATATAATGTGAAGGTGCATCTTTTGCAATGTTTGATTGGAGAAAAATTATGGATAATGCAAGGAAAAAGCTAAAGCAAAGTGTAATGTAAAGACATTCAATAATCACATAAGAAAATGCTTCCAAATTATGAAACAATCATTTTTTTTTTTTAATTTTATTTATTTTTGTATGTGGATGAGTGTGCTGTCTGCATGTAGGTTTGTGCACCCGTGTCGTGCAATGCCGCGGAGGTCAGAAGAGGGTGTCGGATTCCCCTGGAACTGGAGTTCTCCTGGAGTTGGAGTTTCAGACGGTTCTCAGCCGCCATGTGGGTGCTGGGGATCGAACCCGGGTCCTCTGTAAGAGCGGTCAGCGCTCTCAACCGCTAGGCCATCTCTCCAGCCCGAAACAATCATTTTTGAGACAAGACAAAAATGCATGTGTAAAGCATAAAAGATGCTGTACTTGGGAGCTTTTGTTACTTACACAAATGCAGATACTTGGAGCTACTTAATTAGCTATAAATTCATTGCTACATTTTGGATAAAAAGATAAAGGAAAATTGCTCATAATTAAAAGGCCTATGCCTTTGGTGTTTGGGGAGCTTCCATGCAACTCTTTAATTGAATATAATACATATAGTCTAGTACATATATAATTACTAATCAATGAAAATTTAAACATTAGATTTGCTATACAATTAGATAAAGATATAAATTCTTATAAGAAATACCTTGTTTCATTATCAAAATCACTACCTTCAAATGTAACCTGTAAGATTACTTTTTAATATTTTATGCAAGCATAGAAGTTTTTAACATATTCACTCTTCCCAAAGAACAATATTTTATTTGTAATAACCATTATACAAATGTAGTAACATGACAGATCAACAACTGTGTCCTGCTTTTTTCACTCAATTATTTTATAATAACACATACATGTTCTTTGGTTTATTAATTCTCCTGTGTATGTATTATTCATTAGTGGAATATATGGCTTTTGGTGTTAATTTGCGTTTGTTTTCATACTTTGAATGTTTGGCTAAGAATTGATATTTTCCTTCAAAATAATAAATACTTAAGGAAAATTTTCTATCTTGCAGGAAATCTGCTAGAGATAGAAATGTTATATATCGGGGGCTGGAGAGATGGCCTAGCAGTTAAGAGCACCGACCGCTCTTACAGAGGACCCGGGTTCGATCCCCAGCACCCACATGGCGGCTGAGAACCGTCTGAAACTCCAAATCCAGGAGAACTCCAGTTCCAGGGGAATCTGACACCCTCTTCTGACCTCCGCGGCATTGCACGACACGGGTGCACAGACTTGCATGCAGAACAGTACATTCATACACATAAATAAAATAAAAATAAATTTTTTAAAAAAAGAAATGTTATATATCTTGCCATAAGAATTTCCCATTCTGGGGCTGGAGAGATGGCCTAGCAGTTAAGAGTGCCGACTGCTCTTACAGAGGACCTGGGTTTGATCCCCAGCACCCACATGGGTGAATCTGACACCCTCTTCTGACCTCCGCAGCATTGCACAACATGGGTGCACAAACCTATGTGTAGACAGTACATTCATACACATAAAAAATAAAATTTAAAAAAGAATTAGGCAGATTAAAATAATTAAACTTAAAAAAAGAATTTCCCATTCCATGAGAAAAAACTATAAATTCATTTTCCTTAAGTGGTATTTATTTTTTGTAGTTGTTTTACTGGAAAATTTTAAAGTATGTATGTGGCTCACTTAGTTTTTTAACTGACCAACATTTTTCTATTTAATCAGCTGATTTCATGTTTTCTTACCTCTCAGTCACATTATCAATTGTTTTCTTTTGTCTCTTTTTAAGTGTATATTGTACTGAGTTTTGTGCAGTTCATTCAATCGGTCTTAATAAAACTTAAACCCCACTACCCTATATCCCAGATTAAACTGCACAACTGCGTATTCCATCCACTGGATTTCATGTATTCTATCATATATGTCAAGACCAATCAAGTCAGTCATTTCGTGTCACTGATTTCCTTGCTGTGTTCTTCAAATAAACTAGATGTGCTTGCTCTTCTGTCTTGAAATTCCTTCTTTCAAGTTGTGAACACGGCTGCTTGTCACTTCATGTATGTTTTCCATAATAATCTTACACAAAATTGTACTTCCCTAAATATTTCTATTATTTCTTCATGGTTTTGGGTTTCTCTTTTTTCCCTAAATTAGTGTGCTCTATACTTGGTTTTCACATTGAAGAATGCTCTATGTCAAAAATGGAATTCTTCTTCCTGAGTGCAAGGCTTTGTGTGTTTCATTTGCTTCTATCATCTTTGCTCCTGTGACAATGTCTGGAGTAGAATAGATGCACAATAAATATATTCCATGTAAACTAATGAATATTCCTATCATTCTTTTGAATCTTGTTTCCATTTACATCCAAAAGGAACTGTTCTGATTCTTTGAACTAGAGACTATGAATCATGATCTAATTTATTCTCCAGTGTATTCAGTACTGTATTTCATTTAAAGACACCTTCAATTAGAAGATGTTCAGTTCCAATATTCTGAGTGCCATCGAAATTGTGGATGTGTGTAGAGGGGACTAATATGATACCAAGTAGAGGGTTTTAAATTAATAACATTTTCTTTTTCCTTTTTTTTCTTTTTAAAAATTTTTTTTTAAATTTATTTCTGTACGTGTATGAATGTACTGTCTGCATGCAAGTTTGTGCACCCGTGTCGTGCAGTGCCGCAGAGGTCAGAAGAGGGTCTCAGATACCCCTGGAACTGGAGTTCTCCTGGAATTGGAGTTTCAGACGGTTCTCGGCTGCCATGTGGGTGCTGGGGATCGAACCCGGGTCCTCTGTGAGAGCGGTCAGAGCTCTTAACCTCTAGGCCATCTCTCCAGCCCAACATTTTATTTTTCTAACATATCTTAAATCATATATGTCATGGGCCTCTCTTTTTTAAGCATAACAATAGATGTTTAACAATTGGTTTAAATATTACTAACATATTCCCAGTTTATATTCCAATTCTCTGCTATCATTTTCCTTTCAGGGCATTGAGGGTATGGGAAATTGCTTATAGTAGAATTATTTCTACCGATGCTTCCTTATAAACCTTACTGGTAAATGGATGCTCTCAGTTGCTTGCAGTTTGTTCTAGAATGTGGGATAGCATTGTTTACCTTCAGAATCTGGCCATAGATGATAACTACCAAGTGCAAAAATAAAAATTCCATATGCTTCAAATAACTTTTTTTAAAATTAGATTTAACTTTTTTTTTTTTTTTTTGGTATTTTTGAGAAAAGGTCTCCCTTTTAGTTACCGGCTGTCCTGGAGCTTGCTCTGTAGACCAGGCTGGCCTTGAACTCAGAGAGATCCGCCTAACTCTACCTCCTGAGTGCTGGGATTAAAGGCGAGCGCTACCATGCCTGGCTATTTTTTTTTTTTATTGATGCTTTGTGTATTTCATACATCATTTTCCAATTCAGTTCAGGCATATAGCCCCTTCCCTTCCCCCCACCCCACTCCTACCCATCCCAGATCATGCATTCTGCTGTAAGTTTTTTGCATCTTTCTCTGCTTTTTTGGTTTTGTTTTGTTTTCATTTTTTTTAACAATAAGTGATAATTTGTGTAGTCACAAAGCTCCATTGCTTGTAAAACCAATTCGCCAACAGTTTGTGCCAAACCCCACCAGCTCATGGGTCCCACCTGCCGCAGAGCGGGGCTTGTATGTCTCAGTCAAAGTTGATAGCAAATGAAAGTGTCAGTCTATTTTGTTGTCACGGTTTCAACCATTAAACTATATCAGCCCTTACATTCTACTGTGACCCCTCTTCCGCAGATTGATTCCTAGGCTTAGAAAAGGGGCACAGGTGATGAGAAGCAACACTCTACTTTCTTGGAGCTGATGTCTTGGTCTTTTGAAGGGTCAGTGTCTGGCTGTTTCTCTTTCCTGGGCTGGCCAGCTTTGTCCAAGCGCATATAACCTTCGATCCTACTGATGAAGCACATGCTATTAGATATTTAGGTATTAACAGTATACATATATAGGCTTTCGATCCTACTAATGAAGCACATCACTTAGATTTATAGGTTATTAAACAGTACAATTGTTTTGGTAGGTTTCTTTGGTATAGGCACGGATGTTTGGATGGTATGTTTATTCATGATTTACTTTTCTTCTGTTAAGTATGGCAAGGTCTTCGTGTGGTTTATAACATCCTACCTAACCATTAGAGGATGTACTTGTGGCATCAGCCGTGGTGTATATTCCTCCAATTTTTTTTAAGTTTTTTTTTAAGTTTTTTTTTAAGTTTTTTAAGTTTTCTTAAAATTTTTTTTTATTTATTTATTGTTCCATGTGTATGAATGTCTGTCTGAATGTAGGATCTGGGCACCTGCGTCGTGCAATGCCACGGAGAGCAGAAGAAAGGTGTCCGGGTTTCCCCGAACTGGAGTTAAAGACGATTCTCAGCCAACATGTGTGTTCTGGGGCTCGAACCTGGTCTCTGCAAAAAGCAGTCAGGCTTTACTGCTAGGCCATCTCTCCAGCCCCACGCTTCAAAATAACTTTTAAAATTCATTTTAAAATTATTTAATGTTTTCCTACTTAAAATACTAAGCCAATTTCTTACTTTATTTATAACGAATGTTTATGCATTTCATTGGATCCAAACTCTTTTTATTCTTTTGCTTAATATTCTACTGTGAGTAGCATTCCAAGCCTTTGTCTTACCTATCCAGTAACACACAAAACTACTTCCTGAGTCTAATTACTACTGAGAAATATTCTTTTAGGATCTTAGTAATAAAGCTAAGTAAGTGGGCATGGCCATAATTTACCCTTTGTTAATAAAATAGTCTGTGGTCCATTTTCTATTGTAACAAATAACTTACAATAAACACATTAAATGTTTGCATTTTGGTTAAGATTCTGATAATTTCTTCAGCATTCAGAGGTTAAAAACAAGAATATTGTTTATTTTATTTATTTTTATTTAGCTTTTATTGATGCTACTTGGTGTATTTCATACATATTATCTCATTCAGTTCAGCATATTTCCTTCTTCCCCAACCGCACCCACCTTAGTCAGATCCCAGACATAATGCATTCTGCCATACTCGTCCTGCACTTTACTCTCAGTTTTTTTTTCCATTTTTTAGCAATAGGAGTGTTTTTTATGAGTACAAGCATCCTTCATGCAAACAAATCTGCAAGCAGCCTGTGCCAAACCACACAGCCCCTATACCCCGGCCGATGCCACACAGCTTGCACCTCCAGTGGTCAGAGATGTTATAAGCCAAGTAAGACCTTGTCATCGTTCACAGAAAAAAAATGTATTCATGATTAAATACCATCCAAATATCTGTGTCTAATACCAAAGTAATATTGTTTTTAAAACAAGAATATTGTTATTTATGATGTATCCCCAGTATCTCTGCATGCTGATTTTCAAGTCTCCTATAAACTCCCACCAATGTTTAGAAAATTATAGTCACTAAAAACTTTCATCATTGTTGAGTGTTGCTCTTTTTTACATAGATGTTTTCCAGTTTCTTTCAATAAAGGGAAGCGACACCAATGAAATTTCCACATTATGGTAGCTTACTAATATCTCCATGAGAAAATCATTTTATATGCCAAGGTGGAAAGTGGATTTTCGCAGGTCCCACCTAAAGATGACACCAGGCAATCAGTGGATGCTGAGGAAGGAGGAATCAGTTTTTTTCTAGGGAGTAGCTCCCTGAGAAGTTAAGAAGTTGGTAGCTTTTAATACATGTACCACAAGAGTCCCACTAATGAGCTTCAGAGCATTAATATATATTATAATATATATATAATTATATATTATTATATTAATATATAGATGGATAATGTATAATATAAGTAACAATACTAATCAAATAATAGGATAAGAAATTGAGAGGGAGTGATGGGTCAGGGGAGGATTTGGAAGAGGACAGCAAGTGATGGACATAATGCAAATACAATACTCATATGTGAAATTCTCCAAAATAAAAATAGCGTTAAAAAACATTATATGTGTAAATGTTTTCCTTTATGTTTCTACCTATTAGGTATTGATAATTTTTCTGTTTTCTTATTTGTTTACATAAGTTTTTCACACCATATGAACATATTTATAGAGAACTAATTTCAAATTTCCCTTTATATTTTATGCTTTCTATTTTTTTGTTGTGCCTTGATTGTTTTTAAACAAATATTAGTTTATTTGTTTGTTTTTTTTCATTCATGGATAGTTGTTTTTAAAATTCTTGTATTCCATGAATATTTACATGGCCATTTTATATGTATCCTTTCATTTTTACTGAAACCCTAATTGCTTAATCCATCTTAAATTTATATAGAGTTAACTCTCTTACCATGAAGTGCTTCTAGAAATTGTTCATTTTCCTCAAATAAAATCAGTCTTTTAATTATTTGTGAGTTTTTATTTTATCAGTTTTCATTTTATTATTGATTTAATGTGGATTTATATAATTGTCATTACATATCTTAAATATATTTAACCTCTGGTAGGTTAACCTGCTCTGTCACTCCAGGTGTTCTAACTTGTGTACTATACTATTGGGTCAAATTCAAAAGCAAAGATAATTGAAGATTTTGAGTGTGTCATGGTAGACCAATATATTAATTTGTGAAGAATTACTATATTTTCAAAATAATTCTGCTAAATTTTCCATGACTAAAGTTTGTTTGGGTCCTGAGAATATTCCAGAGCTCAGTGTATGTACCATAAATAATTAAGTGCATTTTATAATTAACCTTCAGAATTAGTTTGAAAAGCAGCAACTTACAGGTGATTTCTTAGATTTTATACTAATTTAGAAGACTCTTAAAAACCTCCAGATAGAAGAAATCCTCCATTAAGTACTAAAAGCTTTGGTTAAGCTCTTTGCAACAATCTATTTACATACTTAAGAAAATTTTCTGATGATTTAATTTTTTTAAAAAAATTACAGCATCTTTTTAAATATGAAAGCATTCAGTAGTCATTTCTTGTCTGATTTGTTTTCCATACTTCAAAATATAAAACAATATTGTACAAAAACCCCACTGGGATCTAGTTCTAATCTGCATGCTTTTTTTCTGAAATTTCAAAACCATAAAAGTTTTTAAATGCTGCAGTTTGAATTTATATATTCAGATGATTACAGAAGAGCAAAGGAACACAGTTCTCTTGAGAGAACATTTTAAATGTGCTTTATGTTGACATTTGTTAGATGAACTGTTATTTCATTGTTTACCTGTTTGCTTAATGTTTATGTTAGGATTTATTCAGGCAATTGGCAGAAGTAATAAGGAATGGCATATTTAACATTATCCATCTGCAATTAAGTGCTAAATAATGTACCGATAAAGGCATTTCAATGCATCTAGCTGGTTTTCTTCTTAAGGAATGGCTTCTAATTGAAATATAGCTCTGTTACCATTAGCCTTATAAATGTTGGTAATGCAATAGAAGGAAGTACATATTATGGAGAGGAGAGATTTTCATAAACAGAAGAGAAGAGTTATCAATTAAATTCAATGTAAATTTAATGTATTAATATGAACTCTTAATCGATCTCTTGTGGGGCTGGTCTTAAAGTAAGAGGAGGAGAGTGAAAAATCTCCAGGACATGATTTTTAGGGTGTAGTATATGTACATGCATGTGTGGGGAGTGTGTGTGTGTGTGCGTTTGCATTTATCCAGGTCTGAAGGCAAAACACTAGATGTTTTCACACTTGAATTTCTTCTAAAAACAGTAGAGCCTTCATCTTGCTTACTGAATCTTCTCAACAAAGAAGGGAAATCTCAGGTTTATATACAATATATACAGACATGTGATAAGCGACCTCATTTTCCATGTACATATAGATATGTATCTAGCTATGCATATACATATACATACATACATGTGTATGATGAGATATGGTCATATCAATTACTCCATTTCCCCTTTCTGCTCCCCTAATTACCCCAACCAAATCCCTTTTTCCAACTTCATGTTCTCTTCTTTTTTTTAATAACCCACTAAGTCCAATCAGTGCTGAGGTTATGTAAGTGGGTGAGGGACCATCCACAACAGTGTGCTACACCTAAAAGTGGTCAAAACTCCAAAGCAAAATTCTCAGGTTTTTTTTTTCTCTCATAGATGAGTTTGTCCTTAGATGAACATAATATCAGGGATTTACAAGCCATTTATTTATTCTTCACTATTAAAGAAATGATTGCATGACCATATGTAAATAGAATCATACAGGGTCCGGGGACTCTGTTTATATGAACCTACAGCAGTGGATGAACTTTCACTGAAGATGGTCTGGGGACCCCAAATTGACATACACACCTTGGTACAAGTGACACAGTGAACGAATTCCAGTGTAGGGACTGTGGGAGGGTGGTAATGGGGAAGGGGGTGTAAAGGTGATAAAGATTTATGGAGATCTTCTCTATGAAATAAACAAAAATTGAATAAAAATTATTAGCATCTTGCAGATAGGTTTGGAAAAGTATGGTCGGAAGGCTGAAGCTTAGCACTGTCAATATCTGAAAGGCAAGTTACAAACTAAAATTTTCCATGTTTTCATCTGAGTGCATGCATTTGGACAAATGACTTAATTTCTATAGGTTTCAGATTCCTTGCCTCAACATTGGGATGGGCAAAACTTCATAGTGTGATTGTAAGGATTGTTTGCATCCAAGAGATTCTACTCTTAAATGCTGAATGCAGCATTTTCAAAGGAACAGCATATAAGAAGCATAGGGGACAAATATTATAAACAGGTTAAGAACGCCACTTTGATTTTGAACTTAAAATTAATATCTTAAAACAAATTAAATAAATATGAAACTCACTACTTTTAAAGCAGAAACATATCCTTCAATCAACCAATGGGTTGTGAGGATTTTTGCCCAAGACTTTGAAAGATTTCAAGAAAGGTAGGAAAATACAATCATGCATGCATAAGAAAGAATATGGTTAATGAACTTTCTATTTCTAGTTCAGAATTTACTTAAGTGGACATGGTTGTATTCATTAAAGTATCTGTAACCCATGTGGGGGGATGTTGGAGAACTATGTGAAAAACAATTTTTTGATGTGCCATCTGCCATCTTTATTTCTCTCTTCTGGCAAACAACCCAGACAAAATTTTCTGCAGAAACACAACTAGTCTTAATGTAAATCTGTTAGTACATGTGTTTCCATATGGGACTAGATGTATGCAAAGCAATGTATTTTTGAATTTCCACAAAAATTTCTGAAATCAGCATTGTGTCTGATGCCACAAGTCATTATAGAGACCAATATCTCTTTTATGGAACTTGAATTATATCGCTGGAGAGAAGAGATGTTAAACAAGACAAAGAAAGTATACAGTGGGTGACATAGTGATGAGTGCTTTAGAAAAAAATATCAAGAGGAGGTAGAGAAAGAAGAGTGGTAAGGAATGTGGAGGGGAGACAGAAATGGATCCTTTTATTGAGAGACAAGAATATCAGTCACCACTCATCACAGAAGCTTATTTTTGAAACAGATGGAGACTATTACACGATTCCACAACCAGTCACACACAGAGAATAAGTGTCTGTGAGATGTCCAGTCTTAAATGACACTCTCTACAATGAAACCTTGACACTTAAGAGTCACGGAAACACCGCAGAATAGGGGGTAGAGAAAATTCTAGTGCATCTCTCATCTCTCAGTAGCAGAGCTTCCTTGTATAACAAGGAAAGCCAAAACCTGTCAAAAGTTACAGAATAAGGGAATACAGAGTGTTTTGTCCCTGGATAGGTCTTCTGTATTAAGCCTCACCACCCAGGTCTCAGGGACCATTGTGGAAGAGTGTGCAGAATGTGGTCACAGTTTTGTTTTTTGTTTTTGTTTTTGTTTTTTTTCAAAAGGAGAACAGGCAATGCCTAGCTGAAAATACGATACTGGAGTAAAATGCACATCACTGGGACCTAGTTATGCCTCAGTGAAAAAACTTTGCTCTTCCACATTTTCAGCTATCATTTTCCAGTTTCTTTCGTCATTATTTATTTATATATGATTACAACGCTGAATTCTTAACAGTGGAATATGAATAAAAATAATGCTCATGGATTTCAGGTCATGCTTATAATCCCACTCTGACCCCACCCATCACAATATGAATCATTGGTGATGGTGTTTTCTTTTTCCCTTTCTTCTTTTTTATTTTTAGCAAGTATTCTTTATTTTAATTTTATTTATTTTTTAATGTATATGAATGTACTGTCTGTATGCAGGTCTGTGCACCTGTGTCATGCAGTGCCGCGGAGGTCGTCGGATTTCCCCTGGAACTGGAGTCAAAGACAGTTCTCAGCCACCATGTGGGTGCTGGAAATCAAACCCGGGTCTTCTGGAAGAGCAGTTGGCGCTCTCAACCGCTAGGCCATCTCTCCAGCCCCAAATACTTATTTTTTGGTCTTTTCGAAACAGGGTCTCCCTGTAGCCCCAGATGTCCTAGAACTCACTCTGTATACCAGGCTGGCCTTGAATTCACAAAGATCCACCTGCCTCTGCCACCAGAGTGCTAGGATTAAAGGCGCGCGCCACCATGCCCGGCTCTTTTTCCCTTTCTAATATAGAAAAGCACAATGCACTTAAAAGCCACATGCTTAAACTTCCAAAACCACAGAAACAGAAAAACAAACAAAAATCATGAAGTATCATTGGGACCTCCTGATTTATACTTGGAGCAAAGCTCTTTGTTGACCAGAAACAGCTTTTTAAAGTTTTCATTAGTGAGTAATTTCTATTGAGTTCAGCCACCGAGATGTGCTTTTTAAAAATAGCAACTTGAATTAGATTAGGAATACAGAAATAGCATAGGTAAGGAGCACACCAAGTAAACATTGTGAGAAAATGTTCTCAGCAGAAGAAATGATCACAACGAACCTGAGTCAAGAAACGAGTTGGAATTATCCCAAAACCGGTATAAACATTAAAGTCAATAAAATGCTCAGAATGCATTGGAAGAGGTAGCAAAAAACGCCAAATTTTAAAAACTATTTTATTTTATGTGTATGAGTGTATTGCCTGCATGTAGGTAGATGCACTCCTGTCATGCAATGCCTGCGAGATAAAAAGAGGGTGTCATATCCCCAGGAACTAAAGTTACAGATGGTTTAAGCTTCCATGTGGGTGCTGGGGACTGAACCTAGGTCCTCTGCAAATAGCCAATAGGCCATCTCTCCAGCCCAAAGTCATTCAACCTCTCCACTCCAACCATTCTACAATGCTGTCATAGTATAAATGCAGTCCTAGGGAATACGTAAATGAATGAGGGTAGTTATATTCTAGCCAAACCTTACTACAAAACCAAGCAGTGAGGAAGGTTTGCCTTATGAGCCATTGGTTGAAACCTCCTGGTATATTAGCTTTATTTAAACAAATTTAGTTGTTTTTCCATAAAACGTATCCTCATTCATGAACATTTTGTTTTCCAATGAAAATTTCCAGTCTAATGTGAATAATGATATTAATTTTGAATACACAGTTAAGGTGATTTTATTTGGCTATTATTAAATACTGAACAAATATATTTCCTTAAGAATAGAGTATGATCATAATGCACAGTATGGGTGCCTTTATGGTTTCTGTGTTATATTGTGAGATATGACTAAAACATTTTTTTATTGGCCAGAGATATACTTTGTTTATTTTTTTAGAAATATAACAATAATGTTGTTCAGCTTGCCTCTCTACTGGGGATTTGGTGTTAGCATCCACAAATGAGGGTAAACATTATTGGAATTCACATTTTCCCCTTTAATTTACTCTAACATATGCATACATACCTTCCCCTCATATACCACAATTACAAATTCTGGAAATAAGTGGTAAGTTCATTCTAGATCCCATTAAGGTATTCCCATTATAATGATACAGTTTCATTTAAAAGAAAAAAATATATATATATATATATCTCAGTTTGCCTTACTACTAGGTATTTGGTGCTAGCATCCACAGATGAGGGATACCATTTGTCATTCATTAGTTTTTCTGGGACTGTTATTTCACTTAGCATAATGTCTTCTAGTTCCATCCATTTACCTGCAAAGTTCATGATGTCATCTTTCGTTACTGCTGCATAGAACTCCATTGTGTACTGGGTATATACCCAGAAGTCTCATCCTACCTCAAAGATACATGCACATCTTTGCTTATTGCAGCTCTTTTCACAATAGTGAAGAGCTAGAGCCAACCCAAATTCCGCTCAACAAATGAGTGGATAGAGAAAATGTGTTAAAACATTATTAAAGGCTAATTTGTCTGTATACTATATTTGGAAAGGTCCTTGAAGTCAGTAGTGTCTACAGTCACAGTGCCTAATGTGAAATTGGAAAAAAAAATAGGACACATTATAAAGTGTATATACAAACAAAATATATTTTATATATTTAATATATAGTTTATCTAACTTATACAATATATATATATATATATATATAGAGAGAGAGAGAGAGAGAGAGAGAAACATTTTTGTTAGCCACTTTCATTATAGAAAAGAAAGGGCAAAGGGTGTTTCCATTTCACTTATTTGAAGTCTGAACACAATCCCAGGAAAATGTTTCAGATATGCAGCTTAATATTCCTTACAAGAATAAAGCCACGGGAGGTACAAGAATAGCTAAATTCTGTCAAACAGCAGACCCTGAAGGGTGATATGTGGTCAAAACTAAATTCACAATGATATTAAGATGTAATTTGTCTTTTGGTCTCTCAGGATACATGGTGAGAGATACACAGCACATTAAATGCAGAATCAAATATAAGAACTGGAGATCTTTTCTTAAGGTAAACATAAAAGAGATTTTCAAAAATCTAATATGATGCCTCCTTATATCTTTTCTATTGTAAATAAACAGCTGTTTTAGCAAAATATTTATTTTTATTTCGGCTTGCACCCTTTTCATGAATTGGTAACACATATTTCAAATGCTTTTCAAATTGAACGTCAACCTTGGCAGTCTAGGTAATCCACAGAATCTGAAACTCTTGACCGATTCTTTTTTTCCTTTGCTTTTTAATTGAATTTTTAAGTGTTTGATACATACATTTTTCAGTCAGTCTCAATTGCCTTTATATCCACTTCTGCTTTGGCACCTACTGCAGGCCTACCCCCCCACCCCCACCAGAATTCACACATTCTGTCATTTGAGCAAGTCTTAAAGAATTCAAAAGTGTCCTAAAAGAAAAAGTTATAGAACCATTGCTGAATATCTTACTAGTTAGAATTTATGTGCTGTGCAAAGTAAAGGCTTTTTTTTTTTTTACAAAAATCTTAGTCACTCAGTGTGAATAATTACATTATCTTTCAAATTAAGAGCACCAGCTTTCACATTAAGAAGACATCACCCAGTGAAGTAATCATATAAAATGAATATTCAAATAGTTGACAAACATCTCAACAAATATTCCAATTGGAACCCAGGGATTTGCCAATCTGTTTACAAGAGAAGAAAGGTTCATAGTATAAGTCACATGCCACGAGGGACACCATTTACCATTAATGAACTGCCTAAATACTTATTGTGAGTCTGTATGACAGGCTAAGATGCTTTCGCCAAATCAGACAGCAGCTGCACAAGAAATAAGATCGTCAATTGACAAATGGGACCTCATTAAACTCAAAAGCTTCTGTACATCAAAGGAAACAATAAAGGAAGTGAAGAGAAAACTCACAGAATGGGAGGAAACCTTCACAGCAGATACATCTGACAAAGCATTAATTTCCAGAGTATACAAGCTACTCAAAAAACAAAGAAGAAAGAAAACAAATGAATCACTCAGAAGATGGAGCAAAGATCTGAACAGAGACTTCACAGAGGAGGAATTAGAGATGGCTGAGAAACACCTTAAGAAGTGTTCAACATCGCTAATAATTAAGGAAATGCAAATTAAAACCACCTTAAGATACCACCTTACTCCAGTAAGACTGGCTAGGATCAAGAAAACAAATGATGCCAAGTGCTGGAGAGGGTGTGGGGAAAGGGGAACACTCATCCATTGCTGGTGGGAATGTAAACTTGTACAGCCACTGTGGAAAACAGTGTGGAGAACCCTTAGAAGACTCAAAATGATCCTGCCATTTGACCCAGTCATACCACTCCTGGGTATATACCCACAAGACTCATCTTACTGCAGAGATACATGCACAGCTATATTTATTGCCGCTCTGTTCACAATAGCAAAAAACTGGAATCAACCCAAATGCCCCTCAACTGACGAGTGGATAGAGAAAATGTGGTACATGTACACAATGGAATTCTATGCAGCAGTAAAGAAAGACAACATCATGAACTTTGCAGGTAAATGGATGGAGCTTGAAGACATCATGTTAAGTGAAGTAACACAGTCCCAGAAAAACAAACGACAAATGGTATCTCTCATATGTGGACGCTAGTACCAATAACCCAGTTATAAATATTTCTTGTGGAGAGGGATGCATATTAAAAGAACAACAACAGAAAGATTGCATCAGAAGGCTGACTGAAATGGTGACTCGGGAAGGGTGGGAAGGGTGGGAGAGGGACACGGGTGTATATTCGATTGGTGCATATTTAATTGACGTGAGTTCAACAAGTATCCAGTTTTGCCCAGACTCTGTCTACAGGATACATGGTGTTTTAGGACTTAGTAAAAGTAAATATGTGTATATTAAACAACATTGGTTTAAAGGCTGATAAAAACGGTAATGCATCTGAGTTAATTGGTGATATAAATTGCTCTTGTCCACATTAGCTTTAACTAAAATCTGTATAACAATTACTTTGGGATTGGTATAAACAAATGTTCTCTATAATTTTGCTGTCATATAGTATCACCTGGTAGCAATCTCTTTCACCTATAGGATGATTTAACTCAAAAATAAACTTTGTTTCCCAAGTTAATCACATACAGTAACCCAAAACAGCATGGGTGAACTTGATGAAATCTGTGCCTTGATTCCACCCTATAGGTATGTATAAAACAACTGCTTTTTTGAGACTCATGGGTCAAAAATAAAAACCTTAAATAAAAAAGGGGGATATAGATAGATATGAAAACTTTTTGTCAAAAAACCTTGCAACCCAAATCTTAAAACTAACTATGGGAAAGGATTTGTATGTTCCAACAGGCCAGAGTATCACCAACTTAATGGCTGAGAAAGAAAATGCAGCTTTGCAGTGAGTAGGATGTACCAGAAAGTGCCAGCAGAAGGATTGACTCCTCTGGGCATTGAAGGGAAGAAATGCCTCAGATTGCTGCAGACATCAGGCCCCTCTCTGGATCCTACTAGTAACAACGATTTTTAATGAATCCTAACGAAGCTTACCTTCTAGGTGCCGCAAAGGTTTTAATACAAGAGACTTTCTTAACTCCCCCCCATAGAATAAGGAGAAATATGATGATGATGAGGTCGTTCTCCAGCTGTAGATTGGAGCCAGCTGTTATAGAGGTATTCTCTTGTAAAATCAGTAAAACTGCCTTCTTTAATTGACTAATGGACATAGAAACTGTGAAAAGGATTATTCTCTATTCAGAACCAAATATAATGCTAAAGTCTCCTTAAGCTATGCACTTAAACAAAATATATTAATACAGGAGCTCTGACATCAACAATGGATTATTCTACCAAGGAGATGTTGGCCAGGGGATCCAAGCCCCCACAAAAGGTAAAGGCTCCTTGCCTCCAAACTGGGATATCTGCAGGAAGAGAGGCGATAAGGCCCTGCTGTTGAAGACCTGATATAAACATGGGAAAGATGTATGGAGACCGCACTTGCAAGTATACAGATGGTCTCTGGAATGCCAGAGAGTGTTACCAAAGGCCACTAAACCAATAAAGCAAATATAGGTCTCCTTGAGTCAAGCAAGACTCCTCCGTCAGCACCAGCTACACCTCATCTGCCTGGAAATACTGTGCAGCAGTGGCAGCCATATGTCTGTATATCCCAAATCTAATTGGCTATTAGCTCTCTCCTTGGAGGAATAACCCACGGCTGATGCCACAAGCTTACATCCTCTAATGGTTAGGAGATGTTATAAACCACACGAAGACCCTGCCATACTTAACAGAAGAAAATGTAATTCATGAATTAACATACCATCCAAACATCTGTGTCTATACCAAAGTAACCTACCATAACAATTAGTACTGTTTAAATACCTATATATCTAATTGCGTGTGCTTCATTAGTAGGATCGAAAGGCTATATATTATACTGTTTAAATACCTATATATCTAATTGCATGTGCTTCATTAGTAGGATCGAAAGGTTATGCCTGGACAAGCTGGCAGCCCATGAAAGAAAACAGCCAGAATTGACTAGAGACCAAGACAACAGCTCCAGAGAAAGTAGACTGTTTTGCTTCTCATCCACCTGTGCCCCTTTTCTAAGCCTAGGGAACAATCTGCGGAAGAGGGGGCGTGGTAGAATGTAAGGGCTGCGATTGGGGTGAATGGTGAAACTACAACAATATAGACTGGACACTCATTTGATCAACTTGATTGAACATACAAGCCCCCCCTGCTGGATGGTGGGACCCATGAGCTGTGTGGGTTTGGGCACAACTGCTTGCAAATTGGTTTTACATGAAGGATGCTTGTACTCACAAATTATCACTTATTGTTAAAAAAAATGAAAACAAAACAAAACAAAAAAGCAGAGAAAGATGCAGAAAACTTACGGCAGAATGCATGATCTGGGATGGGTAGGGGTGGGGTGGGGGGAAGGGAAGGGGATATATGCCTGAACTGAATTGGAAAATGATGTATGAAATACACAAAGCATCAATAAAAATAAAAATAAAAAAAAAAAAGAAAAAGACCCTCCCCCCCAAAGAAAAGAAATCTTTGAGGTTAAAATACTAGAAGTGATGTTTACTAGGAAGGGAGATATTGCTAAGATTAAAGAGTAAGTTTTCCCACTACTAAGGCTATTTGAAAAATATTTTCAGAGATGATTCACATGCATACCTTTTTAATCTCTTTTAACATTCCAAATGAGATAACCTGAGACACCAAAGAAGCAGAGGAAACTTCCAAATGTCCAAAAAACAATAGAGCTGTGAGTTCTAAATTTCCACTTTCACCCTTTTATCTACTCTTTTGAGTAGGATGATAGCAGGCCATCTAGTCATTTCTATTACCAAAATTAATAAAAACTGGTTTTATAATAAAAAAGAAAAAAAAACTTTGTACCTGTTTTGAAGCCTGTTTTAGCAGGTTTATTGAAACTTCACTTATAATTTTTTTGCATGATGAATGTGTACGATTAGATGAGAACAGAGAGATAATAGTATGCACTCATCAATATAATCAAAGAAACAAATATATTCATCAATTCTAAAGGGTTGTTTATCTTTATTTTTGTCCCTTTTTAAAAGTAAAAACTCTTGATGTCTGCACTTTTATTAAGGTTTCTAGTGCAGAATATACACAATATATCATATAGAAAATTTCTGAGTATTATTCCCTTTACATAACTAAACCTTTATACCCATTAAATAATGACTTTCAATTATGCTCTTGCTCATCCCCTTACAACGACCATTCTAGATGCTACTTCTATGACTTTGCTTCAGAAACCTCATCGAAATAGAATCATGTACCATTTATTCCTTTGTGACTGGATTATTTCATATTACACAATATTATACATACTGTCACTTAATATATATGACTATATATATATATATATATATATATATATACATGTCATGCATATACCATAATTATGACGTCTGAAAATAAAGTATATGTTAATTCCAAATTATATTTAGGAATTCACATTTTCTCTTTTAATTTTGTATTGCTCTAAAATATGCATACATACCCTCCACCCATATACCAAAATTACAAACTCTGATAATAAGTGGTAGGTTAATTCTAGAGCCCATTAAAATATTCACATCATGCGAAATAATCTGAATTATTGACTTTTACTGGACCTAGCATAAAAAAATTCCTTTTTATAATGTTTATAATCAGTGAGGCCTGGCTGGAGCACACATTTCTGTGAGAGATCTGAGAAGACAAGCTCTGATAATTCAGGTCCACTCTTGGCATAAAACTCCAAAAAATCGACATTTATTTCAAATTCATATATCTTGGTTATTGTGACTAATACTTCAAAGAATATGGGAACATAAGTATCCTTCCAATATCGTGATTTCATTTCTTTGGCTATATAACAGGAAGTGATATTACTACATAGTATGGTATTTTTATTTTAATTTTTTAGATGAATGTTCATATGGTGATCATCAGTAGCTTTATTAGTTTGAATTTTTTCCTGTTTATAATGTGTGCACTTTTAAAAAATATTTTTTGTTTCCATATGCCTTTTTCTTTTCTTAATGCTTTTATTGATGTTTTGTGTATTTCAGACATCATTTTTCAATTCAATTCAGGCATATTCTCCTTTTCCTTCCCCCCACTCCATCCCAGTTCATGCATTCTGCCATATATGTCCTATAGCTTTCTCTCGGTCTTTTTTTATGTTTAGGAATTCACATTTTCCTCCTTTAATTTTATATTACTCTAAAATATGCATACATACTTTCCACCCATATACAGTAATTACAGAGTCTGAAAATAAGTGGTGGGTCGATTCTAGAGCCCATTGAAATATTTAAATTATAACAACATTGCTGCTTTCAGATAAACAGAAATATAACAATGATGTTGTTCAGCTTGCCTTTCAACTGGGGATTTGGTGTTAGCATCCACAAATGAGGGAAACCATTCACCATTTGTTTTTCTGGGACTATGTTACTTCATTTAGCATAATGGCTTCAAGTTCCGTCCATTTATCTGCAAAGTTCATGATGTCATCTTTCTTTACCACTGAATAGTACTTCATTGTGTAGATGTACCACATTTTTGTCATGCACTCATATGTTGAGGGGCGTTTGGGTTGGTTCCAGCTCTTTGCTATTGTAAAGAGAGCTGCAGTGAACATAGATGTGCATGTATCTTTGTGGTAGGATGAGTCTTTTGGGTATATACCCAGGAGTGGTATGATTGGGTCAGGTGGTAGACTCATTTAGAGTCTTTTAAAGGTTCTCCACACTGCTTTCCATAAACATTGTACAAGTTTACATTCCCACCAGCAGTTGATGAGTGTTGCCCTTTCCCTGCAACCTCTCCAGCATTTGGTGTCATGTGTTTTCTTGATCTTAGCCAGTTGTATTAGAGTGAGATGATATCTGAGAGTGGGTTTAATTTGCATTTCCTTAATTATTAATGATGTTGAACACCTTTTTAAGGTGTTTCTTAGCCATCTCTAATTCCTCACTGGTAAAGTCTCTGTTCAGCTCTTTACTCCATCTCTCTTTGTTTTTTGAATAGTTTATATATTCTTTATGCTAATGCTCTGTCAGATGTAACTGTGGTAAAGGTTTCCTACCACTCTGTGGGTTTTCTCTTCACTTCCTTGATTGTTCTTTTTTTGCTGTACAGAAGCTTTTGAGTTGGATTAGGTCCCATTTGTCAACTGTTGACCTTATTCCTGGTGCACTTTTATAAAACATGTCTCAAGTTAGTGTACAGGCAAGCCCTGGCTACCTCACACCTTCATCCCACTCCCAGGGAGACCAAAAGCCTCCATCCATCAAGAGGGGGTCCAAAATGGCTGATCATTCAAAAATTAAAAACAAAAACAAAAAAGGATTAAGGCAAAAGATTTTTTAATTGCAGTACATACTTTACACAAAAGCAATGATGTTGTCTCCTCTGCACAAACTCAGGGTGTGGACTGGGTCATTCTCCTTTTGAGACTGGAAGTGGCTTTTGGAAGGCCAGGGACTTCCTCTAACCAGGGATACCTGGAATGACTATTTAAAACAAAACAAAAACAAAAACAAACAAAAAAAGTATAATCCAAGTCCTAGCCACATTGTTGAACTTGGGGATGCTTGCTCCAACCAACTGCATGTTGCCTTCAGCATTTCAATTTCTAAATCCTGAGTCAAAAGCTCCAAACAACAACAGCAACAAAAAATTAATTAAAAAAAAGCCATGTCAATTTTGAAAGGGTGTATGTCACAGATCATTCAGTTAAGTAACAGTCTGCCTAGAAGCATTTGTGGTGGACGATGGAGGGGCCAGACTGGTCTTGCTCCTGCTTGTTGATCTACATCTACTGGAAGGCGGACAGCAAGGCCAGGATGGAGCCACTGATCCACAGGGAACTTGAGCTCAGGGAGGAGCAATGATCTTGATCCACTCTCTCCACCCAGTTCACCATGGATGACAATATCATTGTGCTGTTTGTTGACAATGGGCCAGCATGTGCAAAGCCAACTTTGCCATAGATGATGCTCCCAGGGCCATCTTCCCCTCCATCTTGGGCTGCCCTCGGCACTAGGGCATGATGGTTGGCAGGAGCTAGAAGAACTTGTACGTGGGCAACAGAGTAACAGAGTTATCCTGTGCCTGAAGTGCCCCATTGAGCATGGCATCATCACCAACTCCGACAGCATAGAGAAGGTCCAGCACCACACCTTCTACAATGAGCTGTATGTACCCCCAAGGAGCACCTTGTGCTGCTCACTGAGACCCACCCCGCGAATGCCAAAGCCAACCATGAAAAGATGACCCAGATCATGTTTGAGACCTCCAAAACTCCAGCCAAGCAAGTATCCATGAAGGTCATGCTGTTCCTGAAAGCCCCTGGCCGAACTATTGGGGTATCGTGATGGAATTCAGCGATGAGTTCACATACATTCTGCCCATCTGTAAGTGTTATTTACACTCTCTCCTTTGCCATCCTGCCTCTGGACCTCGCTGGCCAGGACCTAACAGACTACCTCATGAAGATCCTGACTGAACATGGCTACATCTTCACCACCATAGCTGAGCAAGAAATCGTGTGTGACATCAAGGAGAAGCTTTGTTACGTCGCCGGGAACTTTGAGCAAGAGATGAGCACCACATCATCTTCCTCTCTGGAGAAGAGCTATGCTCTGCCCGATGGCATCATCATCATCAGCAACAAGCACTTCTGCTGCCCAGAGGGGCTTTTCCAGCCTTCCTTCCTAGGCATGGAATCCTGCTGTATCCAGGAAAGTACCTTCAATTCCATCATGAAATGTGACGTTGACATCCATAAGGACCACTATGCTGACACAGTGCTGTCTGGTGGCACCACCATGTATCCTGGCATTGCAGACAGGATATAGAAGGAGATCACTGCTCTGGCTCTCAGTTTGAACTCTTTTTTTTTTTTTTTTTACTTTTTTGTTGTTATTAAACTTTTTCCATAGGCCATACATCATTCCTCAATCGAATCTAGAGTCACTTCCCTTTCCATTCTCCCCAACCAACCCGAGTCCCTGCACTCTGCCATACATGTTCTGCATCTTTTTCTGAGTCTTTCCAGAGGTTTTTTTTTTTCAGTTCTTGTTTTTGTTGTTCGTTCTCTTCCAAGATATCTATATCTATAATCTCTATATCTATCTATCTATATATATATATATATATATATATATATATATAATATATATATATATATGTATATCTTGAATTGGAGGACTTTTTTTCCCTAAGATGTCATGTTTCCTTAAGGAAGTGCTCAAAAGTTCCTCCTTGGTTAACCCCAAACAACATCATCCTCCATTTTGCTCATTCTTGGGGTCTTTCCTTCCCATGGGCCCCAAATGAAGTCCAGTAAGGCACGCATCCTATCTCGATACCCCTGTAACTGGCCTCCATGATATAGCCAAGGTAGTCAACAATGGCAGTTATATTTGACAAGGCTGAAATCCCCTTAGCTGTTTATTTGATTCCTGTAAGAATTCAAACTGACTAACCAGTTTGAATTCTTACCAACAAGTATCAGCTATTCTAATTTTCTCACATCACCAAGAATAATTATCTTTTTTAAATAATGGGTATTTTTGGAGGTGGAAAATGAAAATTTTATGGTTTGTTTTCCATTTCTCTGTTAATTTATTATCATTATCACCTTTTAACATTGTGGCTGGCCATTCATATACCCTCATTCGAGAACCGTTTATTCAAGTCCTTTTAAAATATATTCCCTTTCTGTTCCTTCTCTCTCTTTACTTCTCTGAGTTCCTTTAGAATCCATGAGCTGTGTGGGTTTGTGGCACAACTGCTTGCAAATTGGTTTTACATGAAGGTGCTTGTACTCACAAATTACGACTTAATTGTTAAAAAAATGAAAACAAAACAAAAGCAAAAACAGCAGAGAAAGATGCAGAAAACTTATGGCAGAATGCATGATCTGGGATGGGTAAGGGGTGGGGTGGGGGGGAAGGGGAAGGGATATATCCTGAACTGAATTGGAAAATGATGTATGAAATACCCAAAGCATCAAGTAAAAAAAGAAAAAATAAAATAAAATATATTCCCTTTCTGTTACCGAGTTATGAAAATATCAGCTCTGCTTTTATGCACTGACAAGAAACTATCTAAAATAATTTTGTAACTCCGTTTATGATATCATTGGAGAGAGCAAATCTATAAAATTAGCTTCACTGAAAAAAAGATTCATATGCTGACATTGATTTAACTAGGCTCCAGTAGATGAACCCACACTGAAGGACATTTGGAGACACACATCAGACTCTCTAGACACATACACACTCTCTCTCTCTCACACACACACACACACACACACATACACACACTAAATTGGATAAAAGCAATAAGAAGAGGTGTGGAAAGGGATCTAAATCCTACTAAATTATATTGGAAGAAAATCACAAAATTCAATAAAACTTTCTTTTAATCAAAGAAGAAAGAAAATAAAGAACAACTTGTATATATGTACTGGAAAAACTGAGATTAATAAATGTCTCTGTTATGTCAAAAAATATACAGATTTTAATATTACCCTCTTCCTTAACAGCAGATTTTTTTTACTTTTGTTTATTTATCTTTTTTTTTTTTTTAATTAATTTTTATTGATGCTTTGTGCATTTCATACAATTTTTTCCAATTCAGTTCAGGCTTATTTCCCTTTCCCTCCCCCACCACCCACCCCATCCCAGATCTGCATTCTGCCATAACTGTCCTGCATCTTTCTCTCAGTTTTTTTTTTTCATTGTTTAGCTATAAGTGATAATCCATGAGTACAAGCATCCTTCATGCAAAACCTATCTGCAGGCTGTTGTGCCCAAACACCTACAGCCCCACCATCCAGTGGGGGGTGACAGGTTGTTTGTTCAATCAAGTTGATCAAATGAGTGTCCAGACTACATTGCTGTAGTTTCACCATTCACCCCAATCGCAGCCCTTACATTCTACCACGCCCCCTCTTCCGCAGGTTGTTCCCTAGGCTTAGAAAAGGGGCACAGGTGGATGAGAGGTAAAACAGTCCACTCTCTCTGGAGCTGTTGACTTGGACTCTGGTCAATTCTGGCTGTTTCCTTTCATGGGCTGACAGTTTGTCCAGGAATAACCTTTCGATCCTACTAATGAAGAACAAGCAATTAGATATATAGGTATTTAAGCAGCACTAATAGTTATGGTAGGTTACTTTAGCATAGACACATGTTTGGATATGTTAATCCATGAATTACAATTTTCCCCCCTGTTAAATATGACAGGGTCTTACTGTGGCTTATAACATCTAACCTGTAGAGGATGTAAGCTTGTGGCATCAGCCATGGGTTATTTCTCCAAGGGGAGAGCCAATAGCCAATTAGATTTGGGATATACAGGCACATGGCTGCCTCTGCTGCACAGCATTTTTAAGAAAAATACGATAAAATTTTTGAAATCATAAAATACCATGAATTTTCAGTGCAATCTTAAGAAAACCCATTAAGGAGGCCTTACTTCCCCTAATTTCAAAATGTCTTTCAATGCTACAGTAATTTCCCTAAGGACTAGCATGTCTCTAATGACTAATGATACCATAATTTTTATGTACTTATTCATTGTGTTATTTTTTACTTGTGTTCTAATTCAATTATTTATTTTTGTAATGCTGCCTTCTAAAATCTATATATTCTGGATTAAAATTGAATACATAATCTGCAGATACTGTTTTCCAACGTGTGGTGTGACTTTTCATTTTTAAACTCTATCAACCATTAAAATTCCATCTTTTGAAGTCTGAATTCTTATTATTTTTCTGTTATCTATTGTGCTCTAAGTATCACATGCTAAAACTTTATCCTTAACATGTTACAACAGAAATACTATCTTATATTTCTTTGAGAAATGTCATTTTTTACTTCTTACACTTATATGCATGAGTGTTACATTTTGAATTATTTTATGAGATAAATGTGTAAATCAATCCTTTTTCATCTGGATATCTAATTATGCAAGCAGCATTTCCTGAAAACATTATCTTCCCCTTTCATGAACCCCTTCATAACTTTTGTCATCTCTGAAATGACCATTAACCCTATGGTTTATTTCTGAAATCTCAAATATGTTTCAGAGCTCTATAAGCCTATTTTATGCCAGAACCATACTCTCTTCTTCACTGTAGCTCTGTATTGCCTTGAGATCAGGTAATTTACATCCCATTAATTTAATCCTCTTTTTCAAACTTTTGTTGTTTGAGCTACTTTGTACATTTGAAGTTCTATAGAAATTTTAAGATTAATTTTCAATCCCCATAGAAGCAGCTAATCAGATCCTAACAGGAAATTTAATTGAATCTATAGATCAATTTACAAAGATCTTCCATCTGATACTGTTTTTCTGTCCAGAACACAAAATGTGCCTTATTTTGTTTTGGCCTTCTTTATCTCTTTCAGTAACATTATGTAATTTTCAGAGTATAAGTTTTTCACTATATATATATATATATCGATATATATATATATATGTTATTATAAATATATATGTATATATATATGTGTGTGTGCCTCATTATTTTGCTCCACTACAAAGAATAGAAATTTCCCTTATCTCATTGTCATGTTCATTCTCAAAATATTCATATTCCCATAGCTGTTTTAAAGGCATTTCTATTTATATTTGTAGTTTAAATATGAGGCTGTTGTAACTGATCTATTTATGTTCATTGCATTGACATTTGCTGAGCCTTGTGATCCTGTTCATATTATGTATCTTTGATGACACATATTCGTTGCCATCACCATCATACATTTATTATTTAGATATAATTGCTGTTACTTATGCACATGTATTTGTTAATAGAAGGATTCAAGTTTCCTCAACGAAGTTTGACACCTAGGCCAATTCAGATATACTTTTTAGATTTTGTTTGTTCCTGTACTTGGTTGGATTGTTCAGCTCTCTGTGGATAGTGGTTCTCTCATTACTCCTACCCTCTTTTTGGGTTTTGGATATCATAAATTTTTCTGGGCTCTAAATGGAGCTCTTTTTACATATATTTTCTGTGTAAGACGATAGGTCTACTATAGTCTGTGGGTATATATTACTGTGTCGCTAGGAACGTCCCTTTCCAATTGCATTCTGGCAACGCCGTCTGACATCTACTACCGTGTGGCTGCCACCACGACTTTATCGAGCGAGTCTTTGCTCCTCAAAGGCATTAGAGACAAGCTTTTTACCCCCAATATGGAATGAGGAGATCTGGTCACTCAAGAATCCTCCAACCCTTCAATATTCCAGATCGGGAAAACTACTGTATACCCAGCTTATGGACTAACAGTTGCGGGTTTAGCCTCATCGATGTAGACAGGTATTGTTAAACTACCTAGCTGTATCATGAAGGCCAGTCAGGGGATACAAGACAGTGAACACATGCTTACTGGAGCTTCATTTTGGTGGACCATGGGAGGAAGCCCCAATTGGTACAAAACTGCAGGAGATTGATGGTTGGGGTTTGCAAGGAGGAACCTCAAGCAATTCCGTTAAGGAAAAGCATGGACATCTTTCAGGCAGAGAAAAATAAAATCCTCAATTCATGTGGTATATTATGATATATATATATATATATGTATAATATATATAGATATATAGTATATATTATATAGTATATATACTATATAATATATACATATGTATACTATATATACCATAGTATATATAGTATATATAGTATATATAGTATATATATATGTATATATATATAGTATATATATAATATATATAGTAGTAATACAAGTTGGAGAGAACAACAAAAGAACTGGGAAAAAACTCTGGAGAGTCTCTGACATGTATGACGGAGTGCAGGGACTTGGGTGGGATAGGAGGCATGGAAGGGGAAGCAACTCTAGATTTGATTGAGAAATGATGTGTGACCTATGGAAAAAGTTAAAAATCTTTAAAGGATTTATATTTAAATTAAAAAATAATATTCTGAAACAACTCGAGGTTCCTTTTCCCTTTATATACTCCCTGGTTTGTTTTGCTTAAAGTTTTAATAACTGTCTAGGATGAAATTTGTGACACTTGTTTTTCCACAGTATATGGCTACTGTTATACATTGTTTCTTTAAAAAATAGAATCAGAGCTAAATTTTAACACTGTCTTCTTAAAAGTAAACACAGTTTAGTTGGCGCCAGTGAAGATTGGATAAGCACTTATGCTCAAAGCAGAAAAACTTTCAACTTCTGCTAATAGTAACCCAGAAATAAGTGGAAATATAAAAATACAAATGCCAGTGTACTATGTTATTTAGTTTTGAAGGTAATAAACAGAAGTGGGAACATAGGTGATTGTTATACAGCATTTAGTTGGCAGGTTTGCTTAATTGGCCCACCTCAACTCCAATTACTCTTATTTTCTAGTGTCTAATCTAAAGGTTAATTGGCAAGGAAACACCAAATAAATCAGTAAGAGAAACTATTGTTTTGTTATGGAAAGACTGATCACTAAAAATCATTATATTGATTTGTAAAGTTAGACTTTGGTTCTGTCATGTAATCTTAATAAGGTCCTGTTCCTAACACAACATACAGATATACCAACAGCTACAAAAAATGAGTAATAAAAGCCATTACCAACAAGTTCCAGCATATTCTAGAAATTCCTTTACTTCTCTTCTTTTCTACTATAACCATTACTTGCTTCAGAATTGTTCAACTTCTTAAACTCTTCACAAACCCTACCTCTATTCAGGGATTCTCACATTCTATACTTACTGTACAGATAAAATGTATCTCCCTGTCTATAAAGTTTTACTCAATCTTCTCCAGCCTTGGTTCTTTATATAGTATTCAAATTTTACAACATAAAACATCATAAAGATGTTATCATGATAGATTTCTCCTTAAACTCTGGAAGGACAAACCTGAGGTGACATAGACTTTATTTTCTTCGATTAGAAAACAAAGCATCTATAAAAGTATGAGGATATTGATTAATATATTTTACTCCTATCACTTTCCTTAGGCTTTTTTCACATAGGTAAATATGTTCATGTACAACTATAATAAAAATACCAAAGACTCGGTTAAGAATCTCTGATTTGTAGTTACAGACTGTTCTGTAACTGGTTACTCTCAGTTAAATATCTTAATCTGTTTCTGAGATACAATGTATTATCTTGTAAAATGAGTATAAGTATACATTTACTTATAAAATCAGGTGAGGTGATGGACATGAAAGATCTCTAAGAATGAATTATTATTTACTTAGTGGAGAAATATTGGTATTCCCTTTCATAAAGGAATCATGCAAAATTTGGCATAACGTAAGTGATCTTAAGGGACTGGAAAGAAAGTTCAATGGTTAAGAGTGGTGCTGCTCTTGCAGAGAACCAAAATTTGGTTTCTGGCACCCCAGAACCCACACACGTCAGTTGGCTCAGAACCACCTGTAGCTTCAGGGAATCTGATACCCTTTTTTAGCCTTGAAACCACTATACTCATGCACATACACGCACACAGCTAGGTACATCTATAAAAATAAAATAAAATCCAAATTATATTATATTTATATATAAAACTTTCAAGTTTATATATAAACAATATAACTGAAAACTTCCCAACTTTTTTATTAAGTAAGACAATGATGGCTATATCACTTAAAAACTTACAGTAGTCATTTTAATAGAATAGGAACTATAATTGATTTTGAAATGGTCTTCAGGCTTAGAAGATTAAATGTTCCATTTAAAACTGGGCAAGCACGATTAATCTAGACAAGTTTAGTGGGCAGATTATTTCATTTAAGACCAAAAAGGAAGCAGATGATATTGGTAGAATCTGCTTTTTAGCTGCCTACCCATGTTTGATTTCATTGTTGTTGGAACATCCATTGCTATTTGTCATGATCATCAGAATAAATTTTTATCAATAATACAGAAGGAAAAAATCCATTATATACAACTTCCATAAAGTCTCCTAAAAATATCAAGGATATCTCTTGTTTTTCTCCTCTCTAAATCCAACAACTGTATATGACCGGGGGGTCTAACTGTCACTTTACATTATGATAAGTACCACAACAACAGATGAGAGATTTTGCAGATAGAAGGAACTTCCAACTTCAATAATACAAGTCTTGACATACCTAGTGGAAGATTTCTTTTATGTGAACATGATTACATTTTTTATGTTAATTCACTACAAGACTACAGTTTGGATTATGGACAAAACTTGGAAAATTTTATAAAGGGAAAATACAGGAGGGTTGAAGACAGGTCTTTAAGAAACAACACAACATAAAGAGCATGTCAAAGGAGTGCCATCAAAATACAAAGAAATTATGGAGAGAGATTTAAGAAAAAAATGAGGTGGGAAAAGAGTAGTCACTATTGGCTCACATACAGTAATTTAAGTATGGTAGTGAACTGATACCCTTGACAGAAGTGGCTGCAGAAGAATTACTTAGAAGGGACAAGGAAAGAGAGAAGGAAAGAGGAAATGAAAGAGAAAGAAAGAAAGAAAGAAAGAAAGAAAGAAAGAAAGAAAGAAAGAAAGAAAGAAAGAAAAAAGCAAATGAGTTTAAATAATGCTGAATATGAAGAACATAATTCAAATAGGAATAGTAAATAAAGGAGGCAGTCATACATTTGTCAAATATGGTTAACAAGAGTCTGAATACCTTGATTACATGGAAAAATGCCAAGAAGAATAGATTATGATAAGGGAAGTATAGCTTTGTGTGTGTGAAATGATAGCCAGTTGCAAAATATCCATGAATATTCATTCCAACAAACTGGTGCTAGCTGTACAACTGACAGTGTCTTCAAATCTAGAATTTAGAAAAACTAAAAAAATAATCAAACAGCTCATACAATATATGGGCTAAATAAATGAACATACATTTTTTTAAAAATTAAGTACAAGCCGGGCGTGGTGGCGCATGCCTTTAATCCTGGCACTTGGGAGGCAGAGGCAGGTGGAGTTCAAGGCCAGCCTGCTCTACAGAGTGAGTTCCAGGCCAGCTGGGGCTACAGGAAGACCCTGTCTCAAAAAGACAAAAAAAAGTATAAATGACTAATACAATTGTGAAAAGCATGTTCAATCTCAGTAGTCATCAGAGAAATGCAAATTAAAGAAACATTGATTCAATCTTTGAGAAGACCCTTGTGTTGTAAACTATATATTTTGGTTGCAAGGTATAGAGAAATCAGGTTGGAACTGAACTTGTTTTGTAATGCTTGAAGTGGCTCTATAGGCTGCTGGAGAAGAAAAGTCATCGACTATTTTATCCAGCTGTGAAGACTATAATCTATAATAGCCAGCCACCTAGTAGCCAAGTGATGCCCACTTGTGCAATAGTAGCATGACTGCCATGATTGTAATCAACTGCTTTCTGAATAGATTTGAGGGAATTCATACTTGGTAATGTAAAATTTGTCAAAACAAATGACTGATATGGTATTAGGCTTTACCAGCAAACTTACATCTTTTGATTAGCTAACATTGTGAAGGTGCCAAGCTCTTTTACAAAGATTTATGTTTATACCCAGAGATAACTGCTACTCCCAACCTTAATCAGAGAAGTCTTTCTTTGCAATTGATGTTGGGGACTGCACTTGGCTTCTCAAGGTCCTGAGAATAAGTGATGGTTGAGTGGATATTTACATTATTCGCTCTAAAGCTCACGAATCATCACAAAAGAAGGGTGGAAAGAATTAAGAGCCAGAAGACTGGAAGAAGGGCTGTGAAATACTCTCTCCTGAGCATCATGAACTGGAGGCAGCTATTTCTGCCTATGATGGGTCTAAACAACATTAGGCCTAACAATAATCAACAGAGGAGTAGTTCACGAGAGCCTTGCTGAACTGTTTAATACCAGTGCATTCGTGGGAAAGGATAGTCACTGTTTTCAGTTGCATACTCACTGAGGAGCCCACCAGGATCCAATAGATATTTTGAAATCCAGTGTAACTCAAATGGTATTAGTTAAATTCAGTAGGTCTCAAAAAGGGTAGGGTTGATATTCAACAATAGTCACAGTGATCATAATATACTGCATACATTATTGAAATTGACAAAAAAATCAATAATATAAAAAGTATAATGAGGAAAAGCAACCTATGTTACTGCGATCTTGAATTCATTTCTCAAATATTTTTTTGAAAAATTTTGCAGCAATTCTCATCAGGAGACAAGTGTATAATTTTCTTTCTTTTTCATTTATCTGGTTTTAGTATTGGGATAATAGAACTTCATAGAAAGAGTTTGAAGCATTCCTTTCTTCTATTCTATAAAATAATTTGAACAGTATTAATATTATTTCTTCATTGACAGACTGCTAGAATTCTCCAGTGTATCCACCTGGTCTTTGGTTTTTTGCAGTTAAGAGATTTTCATTACTGCTTCAATCACATTGCTGATTATAGATCTGTTTAAATTATTTATTTCAACTTGGTTTAATTTTGGCAGGTCATATGCATCTGTAAATTCATTCATTTCTTTTTTTATAATTTTTTAAAATTTTATTTATTTTTGTATGTGTATTAATGTACTGTCTGCATATGCAAGTTTGTGCACCCGTGTCGTGCAATGCCGCGGAGGTCAGAAGAGGGTGTCGGATTCCCCTGGAACTGGAGTTCTCCTGGAATTGGAGTCTCAGACGGTTCTCGGCCGCCATGTGGGTGCTGGGGATCGAACCGGGTCCTCTGTAAGAGCGGTCGGCGCTCTTAACCGCTAGGCCATCTCTCCAGCCCCGAAACCAGCTTTTTTGAAAATTCTTTTTTTTTTCTGTATGTGTATGAATGTACTGTCTGCATGCAAGTTTGTGCACCCGTGTCGTGCAATGCCGCGGAGGTCAGAAGAGGGTGTCGGATTCCCCTGGAACTGGAGTTCTCCTGGAATTGGAGTTTCAGACGGTTCTCGGCCGCCATGTGGGTGCTGGGGATCGAACCGGGTCCTCTGTAAGAGCGGTCGGCGCTCTTAACCGCTAGGCCATCTCTCCAGCCCCGAAACCAGCTTTTTTGAAAATACCTGTAGATAATAATATCTCTATGATCCTATCTGATGACTCTAAAAATAGCACTTCATAATATGGGTTTCATCTAAAGCTTCTTGGAACTATAGGTTACCTGAGGATAAAATATCAGTTTCAGGGTTAATTTTGAATTAATTAATCTAAAAGATATTGTTGAGGATATAGTGAAAATTATAAATATATATAGTTTGAATCATATTGCTTACAATAAGAAGCAATGACTATTGACGGTATTTGTCTTGTAACTGTACAAAATTCTGGAGTATCTAAAAGATTAATTATTAACATAATTTCTATTACTATTTCAGATTAGAAAGTAATACATTCAAGTGTCAGCACTTTGTCTTGATCAAGTTTTATGTGTGTAACAATATCCAGTGTTTTAAAGGTTCAGATTAATTTAGATATGAAATAAAATTCTCACTATCTTAAGAATAAAACCAACTGTAGAGAAAAACAATCTACTTCTGCTTGGGAACAAATCACATTCAGAGAGTATTAAATTATATCCTGGGTGATGGCTAGAATTTTGAGAAAAAAGGGAAGGGAATTTCAAGAAATGCAAGTGGATTTGGAAAAGCTGAAAAATGAAAATGACAAGATTTGATTCATTGAAATAATGGAAATAATTGTCAACACATTTGAAAAGATAGGTGTATGTATTCCTTTATCACTATTGCCAGCTAAGAGGATTGGAAATTTTTTTTTTTAAGTTAATTTTTATTGAGTGTGTATTAGTCAGGGTTCTCTAAAGAAAAAGAAGCAACAGGATGAATATATAGCTATATACAATTTATTGATTTGCTCACGTGAGAGAGCTCAAGTAGTCCAACAGTAGCTGCACCGCACTGGAGAGGCTGAGAATCCAGGGAACTGATCAGTCTGCAAGGCTGGATGTCTCAGTAGTCCCAATCTGATGCTGAAGGCCCAATGGATTCCAGGAGATCTGCCGGTCTCAATACATGCTGGGATCCGAAAGGTTGATCACAGCAGCAAGACAAACTCACCAGTGAGAGAGAGACAAGCCGCAGGACAATAAGGGATCAGCCTTTAATACTGCCTGCAGGCAGAAGGTAACGCCCACATTTGAGGTGGGCCATCTGGGTTGAGGTAGTCCAATCCAAAGATCCTTTTTCTCTTATTTGTTCTTTAGTCCAGTCAAGTTGACACCCAGGATTAACCATCACAGAGTGCATTTCATACAACAGTTCTTAATCAAATTTAGACTCATTCCCCCATTCCACCCCACAGGCCCCCCCTCCCCCTGCCAGAGCTGATGGATTCTCTCATACATGTTAAGTCCTGTCTTGCATCTTTTTCTCAGTCTTTTATAACCCTTTCGATGCAGAGGTTTACTGTTTTGGTCAGTTCCTTGAATAGGTTTTTCTCTCTTTTTTTTGTTCCCGTTAATTTTATATTATTCCAAAATATGCATATATACACTCCACACATAAATCATAATTACAAATTCTGAAAATAAACTATAGGTTAATTCCAAAACACGTTTAGAGATTCACATTTTAACTGTAAAGTTGCATGCAGGTAAAAAGAAGTATAACTTTATATTCTTTTTTTAATATATATATATATATATAGTTTTATATACACATAAGTATACACATACATACATGCAAACATACATGCATACACATATCACTTGAATTAGAGGGGGGGGTTCTTCCTTAAAAGATGTCATGTTTCCCTTAAGGAAATGCTCAAAGATTCCTCCTTGGCAACCCCAGCCATCAATCCTGCTCTTTTGCTCCACATTGGGGTCTTTCCCTCCCATAGTCCCCCAACATGAAGTCCAGTAAGCACGCACCCTGTCTTGATCCCCCTGCACTAGCCTCTATGATACAGCTCAGGTAGTCCAACAATGACAGTCTGCACTCTGAAAAGGCTGACATTCCCTTAGCTGTTTAGTCCATAAGCTGGGTATTTCAGTGGTCCCCATCTGGTATTGAAGGTTTGGAAGATTCTTGTAGAGACATGAGTCCTCAGTCCATATTAGGAGGTTAAAAAGGTGTGTCTCATGCCTTTGAGGAGTGCCAAAAGCAGTGGCAGCCACAGAGTAGATGCACTTGCCAGTAAGAATTGGAGATAGGCCAAAAAACAGTTTTCTCTCTCTCTCTCTCTCTCTCTCTCTCTCTCTCTCTCTATTCTTTTTGTCTTTTTTACTAAGATCTCAAGTTCTGTTTCTGCAGTACCTGAGGACTGGAAGTATTTTTTTTATTTATTTTAAGTTTTTAAGGCAGACAGAATATAGGGCAAAACAGATAACACAAAATTGGGTCTAGAGTAATATCTGTGGACTTGAATCTGCATCCAGCTTCAAACACTTGATTACATTAAGTGTTATTATGTTATCTTAGGCAAGGAGTTTTAACAGTTTGTTCCCTCAAGTTTTTTTTTCTTTAAAATTAAAGTTAGAATAACACCTGTCTCATAATTAGTGCAAGGGCTATCTGAATTATAACCAAATTGCCAGACACCATTATTTTACTGCAACTCCCACCAACACCATTATCATTATCATTATCACCGTCATCATCATCATCATCATCATCATCATTATTACATCAGGGTCTGTATGAGGTATTAAAAAGATAGATAATTGTCTATGGGAAAACAGTAACTGATTATGGATGTTGAATTAGGATAAAATGAAGATAATGCTTGTTTACCAAATGCAGTGCTTCTCAAACTTTTATGGTAAATGTATCTCTTAAAAATTCTATTAAAAAAGCTGTCACTGGGGCTGGAGAGATAGTCTAGCGGTTAAGAGCACAGACTGCTCTTGCAGAGGACCTGGGTTCGATCCCCAGCACCCACATGGTGGCTAAAAACCGTCTGTAACTCCAATTCCAGGAGAACTCCAGTTCCAGGGGAAACTGAGACCCTCTTCTGACCTCCATGGCATTGCATGACACGGGTGCACAAACCTACATGCACACAGTACATTCATACACATACAAAAATAAATAAAATTTAAAAAAAATTAAAAAGCTGTCTCTATTAGATACTGCATTTTTGGCAACTACCAAGTAATACCACTTTTGAGTATCAAGTTTGAAACATTGCTTAGTCAAAATAGATGGTATCAAGGAAGAAAATAGATGAGAATGTGTGCTACCTACCCAGATTTAATTTCTTAAAGAAACGGAGGAATCATTCCTTAAAATAAAAATTCTCTCAATATTTAAATGCTATTTTTTTTCAAAATAAGGTTTACTAAAACTGCATGCATTCAAGCTGTGTTTACCTTGTGGGCATTCAGCTTGTAAACTGAGAACTGAATGAAGAAAGAGTTAAGGGCAAAACATGTCGTGAGAAATAGGGATGTTCAAGCACATAGTGAGTAGACTAAAGCAATCCTAAGGACAATATGTGATTATGTGAGGAGGTGGCTTTTAGTATTTTTTTTATTAATGAACTGGATACATGTTAAACAATGCACATACTATGAAAAGATTTGCAATCAGGTTGTATTCTTGGCTGTTAATTAAAAAAATAAAGTTGTGTGGCTGGAGAGATAGCCTAGCGGTTAAGAGCACTGACTGCTCTTGCAGAGGACCCGGGTTTGATCCCCAGCACCCACATGGTGGCTAAAAACCGTCTGTAACTCCAATTCCAGGAGAACTCCAGTTCCAGGGGAATCTGAGACCCTCTTCTGACTTCCGCGGCATTGCACGACAGAGTGCACAAACCTACATGCAGACAGTACATTCATACACATACAAAAATAAATAAAATAAAAAAATAAAGTTGCTGAAAAACGGCTTTGTTTAATCTGAAAGCAGAAAGCTATGTGACTTTGGGGAGTCTGCATTACTGAGGAGTCAAAGTTGGGAACACTTAAGAGAAAAACAGTTGTCTTACAAGGAGTGTATAGAGTAATCTGAATTGCTGATGTAGATTTTCAAAAAGAGGTCCGATTATAGCTATTTACTTTGAGAAATATTTTCATCCACAGTTACTAGTTCAAAGCAGGAGAGGAAGTCCTTGCAAGATGTGCTGAGCTCAGTCCTTGCTAACTACAGATTTCGGTTAGCTGTTTCCATTACTCGGCTGATGAGTTAGTTGGCAGTGGTGGGGGAGGCTCTCACTGTAATTTCTTCTGAGAGGAGCAGGTAGTGTTAGCTGTGCTCAGCTTCCTTCAGCAAGGGGAAGCTAGATTTTTCCTGTGTGTGAGTGCTGAACATTCCTGTAGGAGGGAGCGTAAGGGAAATGAAGTGGGAATTATCCAATGTTGGGATGTGCACATGTCTAGGGAAAAAAGACCCTGATGACACCCAACTCAGAAAAAGTTTTCTGGAGACTTAGTATTAAAGTGGTCCTGTGGTCTCAGAGACATAAAGTGCCTTCCCAGGAGCTGATACCTGTTCAAACGTATGAAGTTCTTCAATAAAATGTTCTAAATGGAACAACACAGCGTAACCATAGGCAGTTCGGGGACTCTTGGTAAAGGCTCAGCATCAGCAAGGCTGTGCTCACCCACCACAGACGGAGCTGTGAAACTGACCACGAACTCAAAATGTGTGATGGATCAGGAAGAAGGTGAGGTAAAAACACAAAGCACAAGAAGCTGGAATTAGCGATAAGAATTTCATAATAAATAATGCTTCTCCAAGACTATATAAAGAAAGGTATAAAGAAGAAAAATATTTCAATTGTGTTTTCAAGAGCAGCATAGGCATAAGCAGTTTTGTGAATGGGTTAAGCCATTCAGGCACAAAGCAGCTATGAAAGCTTGACAAACAATCTCTACATCATTTGGTTTTGATAAACCGATTATCGTTTGTTCACATGTAGAAACATGCTTCCCTATTTCCCAGTGATTCTACTAACGACACTCAGACATCTATCTATCTGTTCAGGTGACACATCCTTAACCTAATGAAAACTGTGCCTGACGACTAACTTGTATATGAACCCTTTTTCTAAAGCTTGATTAAAGCTGTTTTGCTTTCTTGGCTGCAGATTCATTTACCATAAACATGTGGTTAAACTTCAGAAACTTGCAGTGGTAAAATCTGAGCAACCAGTTTTATTTTATCTACATTGTTTTATTTTATTTTATTGATGCAAGGTCTTATTCTGTAGCCCAGACTGGCCTGGAACTCCTGAGTAGCCCAGGCTGGCCACAGACTTGCACCACCCTTCTGCAGCTGCCTTGACTCCTGGGCTTACAGGCGTGAGCAACTGTGCCTAGCTTGAGCAATCATTTTTGCCAACTCACTGCAAATTACAGTTGGCACTCTCTTCTGTGGAGAAGCCGTGGAGGACAGTTCAACCAAAATTAAACACTTGTTAATGACATGTGTGAGCTGTATGCAGTTGATAACCAAGTGGCTTTTCCCTTCTACTACCCAAATCTGACTTTATTATTTAAAAGTACTTGAATTTATACTTACCTCTAATAAAGAGAAATATATATATATAAAAAAAAAGAGGTCCGATTAGGTCGACTTTAATGAATTAGATAAGGCTCATTTCTAATTAACAACATTCATCTACATGCAAACAATGGACTAAGGGTTTTAAACCGTTATTTCTTTCTTTAAGTAGATTTAGGAGTGCTCCCATTATCTTGTTTATACTGTTAATATGCTTAACGAAGTAGCATAGATCACACACACACACACACACACACACACACACACACAGGTAAACTCTTTCAAAATTTAGAAGATGTGTAAATGGATAATAAGTTGTGGCTCAAACATTAAACCCCACACTATAAAAGCTGCTGAATAGTCCTAACCTTACTTTGAATGTCTATGTACTCTGAAAGAGATCATTACAAAAGTCATATTTAAACATTATTTGCCCTAAGACTTCTTACAAGAAAGAGTCAATATTCCTTTAAGAGGAATAGTGTCAGTTTTTTTTTTCCCCTAAAGAAAACCAGCAGTCTGTGGGAAAGTCATTCCTGGTAACAGGCAGGAAAATTCCAATGTGAGCCTAGGTCTATTGAACAAGAATCCTGAAGTACTTCCCACTAACCAAGAGTAATGTTTATAATTCCTTAGAACATTGAATAAATGATAAAAGAATCTATGAGTCTACAGAGACATCAACTGAGAGAGCAAAACATAAACCTTTTACAAAATAAAATAAAGTCACTGGTAAATGTAGTATCTTGTCAAAATTTAGAAAACAAGTTTTAAATGTCCTAGGGTAACAGTGGTTAGAGAAGGATCCAAAATGAATCCTAATGCCAGCATATGACTTACTACAAAAAATATGACTTGACAATGCTTCTCATTATCATCATATGAGTAAGTAATCAGACTTAGCAGCACTAGGATAATACACTTTTATTTTGCATCTCCGACGTTATTAAATGATGTACTTTTGCAAAATACAAACATCTGACTTGTGTCTTTTCTGGTCTTCTCTAGACCCAACTTACAATTTATAAGAAAGTCAGAAAATATGGTTCAAATTAAATAACACCAATTGGTGGTAGAGAGAAATCAGATAGAGCTAGAAACATGGCTTTTTTGAAAAAAAAAAGTTACTGATCTGGAATTTTTTTGAATGTCAATATCACTGCAAGCAAAATGAGGTGAATGGTTTTTATTTCATTAAAATGAATAAACAGAATAATGAAATGTAATGTATAAACTAAATGGTATAATGTTATAAAATGCATGAAATTTTAACCTATTGTGGAAATTTCAATATTAACTGAATGTTAAGAAATATGAGAGATGGCCTAGCGGTTAAGGGTGCCGACCGCTCTTGCAGAGGACCCGGGTTTGATCCCCAGCACCCACATGGAGGCCCAGAACCGTCTGAAACTCCAATTCCAGGAGAAATCCAGTTCCAGGGGAATCCGACACCCTCTTCTGACCTCCGCAGCATTGCACGACATGGGTGCACAAACTTGCATGCAGACAGTACATTCATACATATACAGAAATAAATAAAAATTAATAAAAAATTTTTAAAGAAATATGACACTATTTTCAATTTCCTTGGGAATTATAAACAAGCATGTCCATATATGTTTTGACTGTATTTTAAGGTGACACATGCTGAAGTTTACGTGTGAACTATAATGATGTATATAACGTCTCTAAAGTTGTTTAACAAAATAATGCTCATGAGTTTATACTATACCCTTCATAAAATTTAGACAGGAGAGTGGAAAATGGTGGATGAGAAAAACCATGTATGAAGAAATGTTAACAAGTGCTGATGCTAAGAAACAAAGGAGGATAGAAGGGTATGTCGAGTCATTATGCTATTTTTCAATGTTTCTATTCCTGACTTTTTCGGTAAATATTGGGAGTGGTTAATGAAATGGCTCATTTGGAGAAAACTTACTCCTCAAAATTGTCCTATGGTCTCCACATGCCAGAGTAGGTACACACACACACACACACACACACACACACACACACCATGCACATACACACTCAATAATAAACAAATGAACTGGGAAATGGATAATTTAAAAAATAATTTAACTACATACAATTTAAATTAAGTAAATCATTCCTCAATGTGTGCAAGAGTAAAAACTGTGCTGTGTGGTATGGGGGGAGGCAATACATTATTCTTAAACAGGCATGGAATATGGTTTCAATATGGCATTTTTTTCATTGCTAAAATCCGTAATTGAAGGATTGACAAATAAAATTTAAGCATTTGATTTTCATTTCCATTTCCCATAGCCTTGCTTCCTTCTAATTCAATATTCTATCAGCTGACATTATCCTAATTCTTCTGTATGTTTTTAGTAAACCATTGCTTGTGGGCTTCCCACAATCTATCTATCTATCTATCTATCTATCTATCTATCTATCTATCTACCTACCTACCTATCTATACCATATAAATTATATATATA